>NC_069406.1:47786683-47794183 GCF_026875155.1 Cherax quadricarinatus | reverse complement strand
ACACCTGGTCCAGCAAATAGCTTCTCGAATTTAATCCTGCCAAATGCAAAGTCATGAAGATAGGGGAAGGGCACAGAAGACCACAGACAGAGTATAGGCTAGGTGGCCAAAGACTGCAAACCTCACTCAAGGAGAAAGATCTTGGGGTGAGTATAACACCGAGCATGTCTCCGGAAGCACCCATCAAGCAGATAACTGCTGCAGCGTATGGGAGCCTGGCAAACCTGAGAACAGCATTCCGATACCTTAGTAAGGAATCGTTCAAGACACTGTACACCGAGTATGTCAGGCCCATACTGGAGTATGCAGCACCTGTTTGGAACCCGCACTTGATAAAGCACGTCAAGAAACTAGAGAAAGTACAAAGGTTTGCCACAAGGTTAGTTCCAGAGCTAAGGGGAATGTCCTATGAAGAAAATTAAGGGAAATCGGCCCTGAGGACACTGGAGGACAGGAGGGTCAGGGGAGAATTTGATAACGACATAAAAAATTTACTGGGGTGGAATAGACAAGGTGGACAAAGACAGGATGTTCCAGGGAGGGGACACAGAAAGAATAGGCCACAATTGGAAGTTGAAGACACAAATGAGTCAGAGAGATATTAGGAAGTATTTCTTCAGTCATAGAGTTGTAAGGCAGTGGAATAGCCTAGAAAATGACGTAGTGGAGGCAGGAACCATACACAGTTTTAAGACGAGGTTTGATAAAGCTCATGGAGCGGGGAGAGAGAGGGCCCAGTAGCAACCTGTGAAGAGGCGGGGCCAGGAGCTAAGACTCGACCCCTGCAACCACAAATAGGTGAGTACAAATAGGTGAGTACACACACACACACACACACACACACACACACACCAGGCAGAGCTACGTCCCTCATAACAGTATCCTACCATGAACATTAAAATGGTATGGAACAATGCTCTTCTCCAGACTGAGGGACTGACCACCTCAAAACTTTAAGGGTGATGGACTGATTACATCGTCTTCAAGTATCTTCTGCTTCTATCAACTTTTCTGTACTCGACTGATGAAGCCTACTGTGTAGGCGAAACGTTTCATAATAAAGATACCTAACTGTTGCATATGTGTCTTACCTAACAACCTGTCGGTATTTTATACCATTTTAATGTTCAATCTGTCAGACACTGCAACACAAGGGTATCTTGGTACAGACCTGCAATCAACTTCGACAACTTCCACTAGTGAGAGCGGCTGGATTTGAGAGGGACCTGACCGCTCAACATCTGAGTTCTTACCTCTCCTAGTGGCCTACGTCTCACCTCTTGGCGCTATATAAGCTCCATCCTGTCACTTCATCTCCATATTGTTTCATACTATGGAACAATGCTCTTCTCCAGACTGAGGGACTGACCACCTCAAAAATTTTAAGGGTGATGGACTGATTACATCGTCTTCAAGTATCTTCTGCTTCTATCAACTTTTCTGTACTCGACTGATGAAGCCTACTGTGTAGGCGAAACGTTTCATAATAAAGATACCTAACTGTTGCATATGTGTCTTACCTAACACAGTATCCTACCATACATGGACCAGGCAGAGCTACCTTCCTCATAACAGTATCCTTCCATACATGGACCAGGCAGAGCTACCTCCCTCATAACAGTATCCTACCATACATGAACCAGGCAGAGCTACGTCCCTCATAACAGTATCCTACAATACATGGACCAGGCAGAGCTACCTTCCTCATAACAGTATCCTACCATACATGGACCAGGCAGAGCTACCTTCCTCATAACAGCATCCTACCATATATGAACCAGGCAGAGCTACGTATCTCATAACAGTATCCTACCATACATGAACCAGGCAGAGCTACCTTCCTCATAACAGTATCCTACCATACATGGACTGGCAGAGCTACCTTCCTCATAACAGTATCCTACCATACATGGACCAGGCAGAGTTACGTCCCTCATAACAGTATCCTACCATACATGGACCAGGCAGAGCTACCATACATGGGCCAGGCAGAGCTACCATACATGGACCAGGAAGAGCTACCATACATGGACCAGGCAGAGCTACCATACATGGACCAGGCAGAGCTACCATATATGGACCAGGCAGAGCTACCATACATGGACCAGGCAGAGCTACCATACGTGGACCAGGCAGAACTACCATACATGGGCCAGGCAGAGCTACCATACATTGACCAGGCAGACTTACCATACATGGATCAGACAGAGCTACCATACATGGACCAGGCAGAGCTACTGTACATGGACCAGGCAGAGCTACCATACATGGACCAGGCAGAGCTACCATACATGGACCAGGCAGAGCTACCATACATGGACCAGGCAGAGCTACCATACATGGACCAGGCAGAGCTACCATACGTGGACCAGGCAGAGCTACCATACATGGGCCAGGCAGAGCTACCATACATTGACCAGGCAGACCTACCATACATGGATCAGACAGAGCTACCATACATGGACCAGGCAGAGCTACTATACATGGACCAGGCAGAGCTACCATACATGGACCAGGCAGAGCTACCATACATGGACCAGGCAGAGCTACCATACATGGACCAGGCAGACCTACCATACATGGACCAGGCAGAGCTACCATACATGGACCAGGCAGACCTACCATACATGTACCAGGCAGAGCTACCATACATGGACCAGGCAGAGCTACCATACATGGGCCAGGCAGGCTACCATACATGGGCCAGGTAGAGCTACCACACGTGGACCAGGCAGAGCTACCATACATGGGCCAGGCAGAGCTACCATACATGGACCAGGCAGACCTACCATACATGGACCAGACAGAGCTACCATACTTGGACCAGGCAGAGCTACCATACATGGACCAGGCAGAGCTACCATACATGGGCAGGCAGAGCTACCATACATGGGCCAGGTAGAGCTACCACACGTGGACCAGGCAGAGCTACCATACATGGGCCAGGCAGAGCTACCATACATGGACCAGGCAGAGCTACCATACATTGACCAGGCAGACCTACCATACATGGACCAGGCAGAGCTACCTTACATGGACCAGGCAGAGCTACCATACATGGACCAGGCAGACCTACCATACATGGACCAGGCAGAGCTACCATACATATACCAGGCAGAGCTACCATACATATACCAGGCAGAGCTACCATACATATACCAGGCAGAGCTACCATACATATACCAGGCAGAGCTACCATACATGGACCAGGCAGAGCTACTGTACATGGACCAGGCAGAACTACCATACATGGACCAGGCAGAGCTACCATACATGGACCAGGCAGAGCTACCATACATGGACCAGGCAGAGCTACCATACGTGGACCAGGCAGAGCTACCATACATGGGCCAGGCAGAGCTACCATACATTGACCAGGCAGACCTACCATACATGGATCAGACAGAGCTACCATACATGGACCAGGCAGAGCTACTATACATGGACCAGGCAGAGCTACCATACATGGACCAGGCAGAGCTACCATACATGGACCAGGCAGAGCTACCATACATGGACCAGGAAGACCTACCATACATGGACCAGGCAGAGCTACCATACATGGACCAGGCAGACCTACCATACATGTACCAGGCAGAGCTACCATACATGGACCAGGCAGAGCTACCATACATGGGCCAGGCAGAGCTACCATACATGGGCCAGGTAGAGCTACCACACGTGGACCAGGCAGAGCTACCATACATGGGCCAGGCAGAGCTACCATACATGGACCAGGCAGACCTACCATACATGGACCAGACAGAGCTACCATACTTGGACCAGGCAGAGCTACCATACATGGTCCAGGCAGAGCTACCATACATGGGCCAGGCAGAGCTACCATACATGGGCCATGTAGAGCTACCACACGTGGACCAGGCAGAGCTACCATACATGGGCCAGGCAGAGCTACCATACATGGACCAAGCAGAGCTACCATACATTGACCAGGCAGACCTACCATACATGGACCAGGCAGAGCTACCATACATGGACCAGGCAGAGCTACCATACATGGACCAGGCAGACCTACCATACATGGACCAGGCAGAGCTACCATACATATACCAGGCAGAGCTACCATACATATACCAGGCAGAGCTACCATACATATACCAGGCAGAGCTACCATACATATACCAGGCAGAGCTACCATACATGGACCAGGCAGAGCTACCATACATGGACCAGGCAGAGCTACCATACATATACCAGGCAGAGCTACCATACATATACCAGGCAGAGCTACCATACATATAACAGGCAGAGCTACCATACATGTACCAGGCAGAGCTACCATACATATACCAGGCAGAGCTACCATACATATACCAGGCAGAGCTACCATACATATACCAGGCAGAGCTACCATACATATACCAGGCAGAGCTACCATACATGGACCAGGCAGAGCTACCATACATGGACAAGGCAGAGCTACCATACATATACCAGGCAGAGCTACCATACATATGCAGGCAGAGCTACCATTACATATACCAGGCAGAGCTACCGTACATGGACCAGCAGAGCTACCATTACATATACCAGGCAGAGCTACCATACATATACCAGGCAGAGCTACCATACATATACCAGGCAGAGCTACCATACATGTACCAGGCAGAGCTACCATACATATACCAGGCAGAGCTACCATACATATACCAGGCAGAGCTACCATACATATACCAGGCAGAGCTACCATACATGGACCAGGCAGAGCTACCATACATGGACCAGGCAGAGCTACCGTACATATACCAGGCAGAGCTACCATACATATACCAGGCAGAGCTACCATACATATACCAGGCAGAGCTACCATACATATACCAAGCAGAGCTACCATACATGGACCAGGCAGAGCTACCATACATGGACCAGGCAGAGCTACCATACATATACCAGGCAGAGCTACCATACATATGCCAGGCAGAGCTACCATACATATACCAGGCAGAGCTACCGTACATGGACCAGGCAGAGCTACCATACATATACCAGGCAGAGCTACCATACATTGACCAGGCAGAGCTACCATACATATACCAGGCAGAGCTACCATACATGGACCAGGCAGAGCTACCATACATGGACCAGGCAGACCTACCATACATGGACCAGGCAGAGCTACCATACATATACCAGGCAGAGCTACCATACATGGACCAGGCAGAGCTACCATACATATACCAGGCAGAGCTACCATACATGGACCAGGCAGAGCTACCATACATGGGCCAGGCAGAGCTACCATACATGGACCAGGCAGAGCTACCATACATGGACCAGGCAGAGCTACCGTACATGGACCAGGCAGAGCTACCATACATGGACCAGGCAGAGCTACCATACATGGACCAGGCAGAGCTACCATACATGGACTAGGCAGAGCTACCATACATGGACCAGGCAGAGCTACCATACATGGGCCTTCAGAGCTACCATACATGGACCAGGCAGAGCTACCATACATGGACCAGGCAGAGCTACCATACATGGACCAGGCAGAGCTACCTTACATGGACCAGGCAGAGCTACCATACATGGACCAGGCAGAGCTACCATACATGGACCAGGCAGAGCTACCATACATGGACCAGGCAGACCTACCATACATATACCAGGCAGAGCTACCATACATGGACCAGGCAGAGCTACCATACATGGGCCAGGCAGAGCTACCATACATGGGACCAGGCCAGAGCTACCATACATGGACCAGGCAGAGCTACCATACATGGACCAGGCAGAGCTACCATACATGGACCAGGCAGAGCTACCATACATGGACCGGGGCCAGAGCTACCATACATGGACCAGGCAGAGCTACCATACATGGACCAGGCAGAGCTACCATACATGGACCAGGCAGAGCTACCATACATGGACCAGGCAGAGCTACCATACATGGACCAGGCAGAGCTACCATACATGGACCAGGCAGAGCTACCATACATGGACCAGGCGAGCTACCATACATGGACCAGGCAGAGCTACCATACATGGACCAGCAGAGCTACCATACATGGACCAGGCAGAGCTACCATACATGGACCAGGCAGAGCTACCATACATGGACCAGGCAGAGCTACCATACATGGACCAGGCAGAGCTACCATACATGGACCAGGCAGAGCTACCATACATGGACCAGGCAGAGCCAGGGGTGACAATGTTACACTCACCTTCTTGATGATAGGTTAGATTATTCCACTTGACACTACCACTTGACACTACCACTTGACACTACCACTTGACACTACCACTTGACACTACCACTGTTAAAGTCTCAAAAAATAATTGCATCTCACCTGTGTGTCAGCTGACGCCCAACGTTTTGTGTCAGCTGAGAGCTCAGTGCTGACATTTACTGACTACCAAATGAGAGTTTAGATTGCTAGCTCTGGTGCTCAGGAATTCCCTGTTGATTTTAACTTACTCTGAACCCATGAATAAAATCCGGCCATTGGAACTGAAAACCTATGTTTACAGTTTAAAACTTTTTCATTTAAAACTTCCAGCATTATCAGAGTGAGATCCTTTTTTGGAAGGAGTTCAAAATGCGCTTCCGGGGAGCGCATTCTTCAGCGCAGAGCCGCCATCAACCTCAACTTTTCTCCTTCCTTTAACAATTTATTTGCATATAATTTACATGTCCGCCATTACTAGATAACCGTCTACGATAGTGATCCTTATAGAAGGTAGATTCTCTTAAATACCCTGGTCGACCATACCAGGACCATCCAGGGCATGGTCGACCATACCAAGGCCATCCAGGGTATGTTGGACTATACCAGGACCATCCAGGGCATGGTTGACCATACCAGGACCATCCAGGGCATGGTCGACCATACCAGGATTATCCAGGGCATGGTCGATGTGGCATGCAAAGAGTAAGTAACCTTCATTCGGCGCATGTACACACCCTCATTTACAGGCTATCTCCCCCAACCAGCGAACCAGGTTGCTAAGAGTTGATGATTGGGCCCCGTCGTTCAACTAGTGACCAGGTTCTAGCCAATAAGAAGATGGTTTTGGCAATCGCAGAGGTTATGTGGGTACCGCTCTCCTGTCTGCCCTTGTCATTCCCATTCTAGAGCTGGTTGAAGCACGGTCTGCTATCTTGTGGCTTCTATTTCTGCCTTGCTTACCGTGGAGTGCACTATACTTATCACTGTACATAGTGTACATATTGCTGTTCTAAATTGGTGAAGGATAATATAAGTTTAAACTTTTTCTGCTGTGTTTATTTTGCTCCCATTACACCCGGGATAACAGGCCATTTAGAATCCTGGGTTGTAATAGTCGACCATACCAGGACCATTCAGGGTATGTTGGACTATACCAGAACCATCCAGGGCATGGTCGACCATACAAGGAGGACTATCCATAGCATGATGGACCATACCACAGACGGTCGTACACAGCACTGTAAACACAACACTATATAAACACACTGCTCTGTAAACACAAAATAAACACAATATGTGT
>NC_069406.1:47746991-47786183 GCF_026875155.1 Cherax quadricarinatus | reverse complement strand
TCACATTAAACGATTATATATTTACACATAAACAAAGTTGTGTAATTATTTACACACAAACCCAAAGTTGTGTAAGTGTTTACACACTAAACAAAGTTGTGTAAGTGTTTTACACACTAACAAAGTTGGTAAGTGTTTTACACACTAACAAAGTTGTGTAAGTGTTTACTCAATAACGAAGTTGTGTAAGTGTTTTACACACTAACAAAGTTGTGTAAGTGTTTTACACACTAACAAAGTTGTTTAAGTGTTTTACACACTAACAAAGTTGTGTAAGTGTTTTACACACTAACAAAGTTGTGTAAGTGTTTTACTCAATAACGAAGTTGTGTAAGTGTTTTACACACTAACAAAGTTGTGTAAGTGTTTTACTCAATAACGAAGTTGTGTAAGTGTTTTACACACTAACAAAGTTGTGTAAGTGTTTTACACACTAACAAAGTTGTGTAAGTGTTTTACACACTAACAAAGTTGTGTAAGTGTTTTACTCAATAACGAAGTTGTGTAAGTGTTTTACACACTAACAAAGTTGTGTAAGTGTTTTACTCAATAACGAAGTTGTGTAAGTGTTTTACACACTAACAAAGTTGTGTAAGTGTTTTACTCAATAACGAAGTTGTGTAAGTGTTTTACACACTAACAAAGTTGTGTAAGTGTTTTTACTCAATAACGAAGTTGTGTAAGTGTTTTACACACTAACAAAGTTGTGTAAGTGTTTTACACACTAACAAAGTTGTGTAAGTGTTTTACTCAATAACGAAGTTGTGTAAGTGTTTTACACACTAACAAAGTTGTGTAAGTGTTTTAAACTCTAACAAAGTTGTGTAAGTGTTTTACACACTAACAAAGTTGTGCAAGTGTTTTACACACTAACAAAGTTGTGCAAGTGTTTTACACACTAGCAAAGTTGTGCAAGTGTTTTACGCACTAACAAAGTTGTGTGTTTTACACACTAACAAAGTTGTGTAAGTGTTTTACACACTAGCAAAGTTGTGTAAGTGTTTTACACACTAGCAAAGTTGTGTAAGTGTTTTACACACTAACAAAGTTGTGTAAGGGTATTCCACACTAACAACGTTGTGTAAGTGTTTTCCACACTTACAACGTTGTGTAAGTGTCTTACACACTAACAAAGTTGTGTGTATTACACACTAACAAAGTTGTGCAAGTGTTTTACACACTAACAAAGTTGTGTTAAGAGACCATACAATAGGTGTCAGGGGCCCGAGACTGTTCAACTGCCTCCCAGCATACATAAGGGGGATTACCAACAGACCCCTGGCAGTCTTCAAGCTGGCACTGGACAAGCACCTAAAGTCTGTTCCTGACCAGCCGGGCTGTGGCTCGTACGTTGGTTTGCGTGCGGCCAGCAACAACAGCCTGGTTGATCAGGCTCTGATCCACCAGGAGGCCTGGTCACAGACAGGGCCGCGGGGGCGTTGACCCCCGGAACTCTCTTCAGGTAAACTCCAGGTAAACTAACAAAGTTGTATGTTTTACACACTAACAAAGTTTTCTAAGTGTTTTACACACTAACGAAGTTGTGTGTATTACACACTAAAAAAGTTTTGTAAGTGTTTTACACACTAACAAAGTGGTGTGTGTTACACACTAACAAAGTTTTGTAAGTGTTTTACACACTAACGAAGTTGTGTGTATTACACACTAACAAAGTTTTGTAAGTGTTTTACACACTAACGAAGTTGTGTGTATTACACACTAACAAAGTTTTCTAAGTGTTTTACGCACTAACGAAGTTGTGTGTATTACACACTAACAAAGTTTTCTAAGTGTTTTACACACTAACGAAGTTGTGTGTATTACACACTAACAAAGTTTTCTAAGTGTTTTACGCACTAACGAAGTTGTGTGTATTACACACTAACAAAGTTTTGTAAGTGTTTTACACACTAACGAAGTTGTGTGTATTACACACTAACAAAGTTTTGTAAGTGTTTTACACACTAACGGAGATAAAACACCTCAATTACTGGGAGCGCTTGAGGTTTCTAAACCTGTATTCCCTGGAACGCAGGAGGGAGAGATACATGATTATATACACCTGGAAAATCCTAGAGGGACTAGTACCGAACTTGCACACGAAAATCACTCACTACGAAAGCAAAAGTCTTGGCAGACGATGCAACATCCCCCCAATGAAAAGCAGGGGTGTCACTAGCACGTTAAGAGACCATACAATAAGTGTCAGGGGCCCGAGACTGTTCAACTGCCTCCCAGCATACATAAGGGGGATTACCAACAGACCCCTGGCAGTCATCAAGCTGGCACTGGACAAGCACCTAAAGTCTGTTCCTGACCAGCCGGGCTGTGGCTCGTACGTTGGTTTGCGTGCAGCCAGCAGTAACAGTCTGGTTGATCAGGCTCTGATCCACCAGGAGGCCTGGTCACAGACCGGGCCGCGGGGGCGTTGACCCCCGGAACTCTCTCCAGGTAAACTCCAGGTAAACTAACAAAGTTTTGTAAGTGTTTTACACACTAACGAAGTTTTGTAAGTGTTTTACACACTAACAAAGTTGTGTAAGTGTTTTACACACTAACAAAGTTGTGTGTATTACACACTAACAAAGTTGTGTAAGTGTTTTACACACTAACAAAGTTGTGTAAGTGTTTTACACACTAACGAAGTTGTGGAAGTGTTTTACACACTAACAAAGTTGTATATTTCACTACACAGGAGGAACGAGTCGTACATAATATCTTAACAACAATGTTTGAATTGCAAGGGGTTTTAAATTAAATTTTCCTTAAAAATTATCTTATAAGAAATTTTTTAAATTAAAAGTTAATTTGCAATCCCGCTTTTAGGCTTTAAAAAAAAATTTTTTTTCATTACACTGCACTTCAGATCTTGGAAACAACCAAAGATTAAATCTGTTGTAGTGGGGCAGGTTATTATGTTCTTACATGTGTCATTGTTGCAGTGGGGGCAGGTTTTTTATAGTTCTTACATGTGTCTTGTTGACATGAGCAGGTTATTATGTTCTTACATGTGCTTGTTGACGTGACGGGTTATTATAGTTCTTACATTGTCTTTTGTTGACAGTGAGCAGGTTATTATATTTCTTACATGTGTCTTTGTTGACAGGACAGGCTATTATAGTTCTTCTCTGTCATTTTTGAATGAGCAGGTATTTAGTTTTTTTAACCTGTCTTTGTTGACAGTGAGCAGGTTATTACATTTTCTTACATGTGTCTTGTTGACAGTGAGGGTTATTATAGTTCTTTGTGTCATTTTGCATGGCGGTTATTAAAATTTCTTACATGTGTCATTGTTGACATGACAGGTTATTATAGTTCTTACACTGTCATTGTTGAAGTGAGCAGGTTATTTATTCTTACAGTGTAATTGTTGACAGTGAGCGGGTTTTATGTTCTTACTTGTCATTGTTGCAGTGAGCGGTTATTATAGTTTCTTACATGTGTCTTTGTTGACAGTGGCAGGCTATTATGTTCTTAATCTGCATTTTTGCAGTGAGCAGGTTATTAAGTTCTTACATCTGTCATTTTTGACAGGAGCGGGTTTTTTTAAATTTCTTCATGTGTCTTTTTTGACAGTGAGCAGACTATTATAGTTCTTACATCTGTCATTGTTGACAGTGAGCAGGTTATTATAGTTCTTACATCTGTCATTGTCGACAGTGAGCAGGTTATTATAGTTCTTACATGTGTCATTGTTGAGAGTGAGCAGGTTATTATAGTTCTTACATGTGTCATTGTTGACAGTGAGCAGGTTATTTAGTTCTTACATGTGTCATTTTTGACATGAGCAGGTTTTTTATATTTTCACATGTGTCATTGGGGAAAATGAGAGGTTTTATTATAGTTCTTACATGTTCTTTTTTGACAGGAGCAGGTTATTATGTTCTTCATGGGTCTTTGTTGACAGTGAGCAGTTTATTATGTTCTTACATGTGTCATTGTTGAGAGTAAAGGGTTATTATATTCTTACATGTTCATTGTTGCGGGAGCGGTTATTATAGTTCTTACATGTGTCATTGTTGACAGTGAGCAGGTTATTATAGTTCTTACATGTGTCATTGTTGACAGTGAGCAGGTTATTATAGTTCTTACATGTGTCATTGTTGACAGTGAGCAGGTTATTAAGTTCTTACATGTGTCATTGTTGAGTGAGCAGGTTATTATAGTTCTTACATGTGTCATTGTTGACAGTGAGCAGGTTATTATAGTTCTTACATGTGTCATTGTTGACAGTGAGCAGGTTATTATAGTTCTTACATGTGTCATTGTTGAATGACAGTTTTATTATAGTTCTTACATGTGTCATTGTTGACAGTGAAGGCTTTTAAAAAAAGTTTTTTACATGTGTCTTTGTTGCAGTGGCGGGTTTTATTTTTCTTACATGTGTCATTTTGACAGTGAGCATTATTATATTTTACTGTGTATTGTTACATGAGAAGGTTTTATATTTTCTTACATGTGTCTTGTTGAGAGTGAGCAGGTTATTATAGTTCTTACATGTGTCATTGTTGACAGTGAGCAGGTTATTATAGTTCTTACATGTGTCATTGTTGACAGTGAGCAGGTTATTATAGTTCTTACATGTGTCATTGTTAAAGTGGAGCAGCATTATAGTTTTCTCTGTCATTGTTACAGTGAGCAGGTTTATAAGTTTTTACATCTGCATTTTTGACAGTGACGGGTTATTAATTATACCAAAGGTATCCCGGATACCCTCCTTCTGTGTGGCGCTGTCAGTCTGTGACTCTGTGTACAATGTGTACAATGTACCATGTTTGAAACAACCTTTACACTGTCACTAGTGGCTTAACATTGCCACTGTTCCATTTTCTCCTCAGGGGTCCTCTTACTCAATGGGTACACTTGTTTTAAAAGGGGAAGGTAATACTTTGTTGCTGTAAAGAGAGTGTAAAACTTAGCTACACGGATGTTGAACCAAGAGTATAGATCACTTGCATATCAGCAGATATTAAACTACGGATACTGAACCAGTGAGTGGTTCCTTAGACAGCATCTACTTAGAACAGATCGATCATTAACTAGCAGAGAACTATGAGAGAAGACACTTTTTTTCCCTAACCAATAACTACTTCGCACTTCTCAGACCTGGTTCCTTACTTTCTCCCTCTTGTGTTGATGTTGTTCAGTCTCCACTTGTCTGTTGCTTTCTGTGACATTCTTCCCGTTACCTCGGAGAATTCCTTCTTTGAAACACGTCCTCTGCCAGTACATTCTTAGATACTTTCACTTGATAACTAAGTTATTTAATAACTTAGTTACTAAGAACGAATTTGTTGTTTCATTCATCTTCTCTGAGTTATTTTGTATTCTGATCTGTCTCTCTCTCTCTGTCTGTCTGTTTATCTCTCTGTCTCTGTCTCTCTCGCTCACTGACATACATTTCTCAGCACCACCACAGAAGTATGTAAACAATGGAGGTGTCAAGCAACGCCACCCTAAATATTTTTTGACTGCTTCGTGCAAGATTTGCAGCTAAAATGCTTGTAGCTTCAACCTAGAAAGGCAAAAACTGTGTTACTGACAACTGTATATGCAAACACAATTCAACCCTTGTTTTAAAAAAATCAGAAGCAATTTATCTCCCTCTCTCTCTCAGGAAATAAAAGTGCAAATATGATTTAGTCTTCCGGTTCAGAAAATTCGCGAGTTGAATTGCAGGTTGTGGTGAGCAAACCATCTTGGTGGTGGTAAATATACAGACTTTATGTGCCATCAAGACTTTGCTCACTCTCTTAAGAGACACGTCAGTTCCTCTGTTTTCTAATATGTTATTTTTCCTTTATAATTACTATCGCATTTGCTTTGTTTCGTAAGGTGAAGTCTAGAATCTTTCCTTAATTCATGGTATAACTTAAAAAATCTTTGATGACAATTGTCTGAGCGCTGTTCAGACCTCTACAACACAATTGTCCTCAAAGATTTGTTAAGTTATACCATGAATTAAGGAAAGACCTTGACCTTACGAAACAGACAAAGCAAATATGATAGTAATTATGGACACGGTAGATTATAGTGGAAAAATAAACATGATAATAGGAGACAGATGTGATAAATGGCTTAAAAAACAAACAAGTTGAAGATTGAGACACTTATGCAACATATGGGAATCTTTATTCAGGAAACATTTCGCCACAGAGTGGCTTCAACAGATGAAGACACTGTGTGGTGAAACGTTCCTCAATAAAGATTCCCATAAGTGTGTCAATGTTCAGTAAGAGACAGGCAAACACAGGCGCCTCTTAAGTGTCACAATGTTCAGTATGAGACAGGCAAACACAGGCGCCTCTTAAGTGTGTCAATGTTCAGTAAGAGACAGGCAAACACAGGCGCCTCTTAAGTGTCACAATGTTCAGTATGAGACAGGCAAACACAGGCGCCTCTTAAGTGTGTCAATGTTCAGTAAGAGACAGGCAAACACAGGCGCCTCTTAAGTGTCACAATGTTCAGTATGAGACAGGCAAACACAGGCGCCTCTTAAGTGTGTCAATGTTCAGTAAGAGACAGGCAAACACAGGCGCCTCTTAAGTGTGTCAATGTTCAGTAAGAGACAGGCAAACACAGGCGCCTCTTAAGTGTGTCAATGTTCAGTATGAGACAGGCAAACACAGGCGCCTCTTAAGTGTCACAATGTTCAGTATGAGACAGGCAAACACAGGCGCCTCTTAAGTGTCACAATGTTCAGTAAGAGACAGGGAAACACAGGCGCCTCTTAAGTGTGTCAATGTTCAGTAAGAAACAGGCAAACACAGGCGCCTCTTAAGTGTGACAATGTTCAGTAAGAGACAGGCAAACACAGGCTCCTCTTAAGTGTGTCAATGTTCAGTAAGAAACAGGCAAACACAGGCTCCTCTTAAGTGTCACAATGTTCAGTAAGAGACAGGCAAACACAGGCGCCTCTTAAGTGTCACAATGTTCAGTAAGAGACAGGCAAACACAGGCGCCTCTTAAGTGTGACAATGTTCAGTAAGAGACAGGCAAACACAGGCGCCTACTAAGTGTGTCAATGTTCAGTAAGAAACAGGCAAACACAGGCTCCTCTTAAGTGTGTCAATGTTCAGTAAGAGACAGGGAAACACAGGCGCCTCTTAAGTGTGTCAATGTTCAGTAAGAGACAGGGAAACACAGGCGCCTCTTAAGTGTGTCAATGTTCAGTAAGAGACAGGCAAACACAGGCTCCTCTTAAGTGTGTCAATGTTCAGTAAGAGACAGGGAAACACAGGCGCCTCTTAAGTGTGTCAATGTTCAGTAAGAGACAGGGAAACACAGGCGCCTCTTAAGTGCCATAATGTTCAGTAAGAGACAGGCAAACACAGGCGCCTCTTAAGTGTGTCAATGTTCAGTAAGAGACAGGGAAACACAGGCGCCTCTTAAGTGCCATAATGTTCAGTAAGAGACAGGCAAACACAGGCGCCTCTTAATTAAGTGTCAAAATGTTCAGTAAGACAGAGGTAAACACAGGCGCCTCGTAAATGTCACTTAAGTGTCACTTGAGTGTCACTTAAGTGTCACTTAAGCGCCTCTTAAGTCACTCAGCGGCATCACAATTACCTCAAAAAATTAACTCTTTTATAAACTTGAAAATGATTTCACGTGTACTGTAATATACTACCATGGTCTCCACTACCATGATCTCCGCTACCATGGTCTCCACTGCCATGGTCTCCACTACCATGGTCTCCACTACCATGGTCTCCACTATCATGATCTCCACTACCATGGTCTCCACTACCATGGTCTCCACTACCATGGTCTTCACTACCATGATCTCCACTACCATGGTCTCCACTACCATGGTCTCCACTACCATGGTCTTCACTACCATGATTTCCACTACCATGGTCTCCACTACCATGGTCTCCACTACCATGATCTCCACTACCATGGTCTCCACTACCATGGTCTCCACTACCATGGTCTTCACTACCATGATTTCCACTACCATGGTCTCCACTGCCATGGTCTCCACTACCATGATCTCCACTACCATGGTCTCCACTGCCATGGTCTCCACTACCATGATCTCCACTACCATGGTCTCCACTACCATGGTCTTCACTACCATGGTCTCCACTACCATGGTCTCCACTGCCATTGTCTTCACTACCATGGTCTCCACTACCATGGTCTCCACTACCATGGTCTCCACTACCATGGTCTCCACTACCATGGTCTCCACCACCATGGTCTCCACTGCCATGGTCTCCACTACCATGGCCTCCACTACCATGGTCTCCACTACCATGGTTTCCACTACCATGATCTCCACTACCATGGTCTCCACTACCATGGTTTCCACTACCATGATCTCCACTACCATGGTCTTCACTACCATGGTCTCCAATGCCATGGTCTCCACTACCATGGTCTCCACTACCATGGTCTCCACTACCATGGTCTCCACTACCATGGTCTCCACTACCATGGTTTCCACTACCAGGGTCTCCACTACCATGGTCTCCACTACAATGGTTTCCACTACCATGATCTCCACTACCATGGTCTCCACTACCATGGTTTCCACTACCATGATCTCCACTGCATGGTACCCACTACCATGGTTCCCACTACCATGATCTCCATTACCATGGTCTCCACTACCATGGTTTCCACTACCATGATCTCCACTACCATGGTCTCCACTACCATGATTTCCAGTACCATGGTCTCCACTACCATGGTTTCAACTACCATGATCTCCACTACCATGGTCTCCACTACCATGTTTTCCATTACCACAGTCTCCACCACCATGGTCTCCACTACCATGGTTTCCACTACAATGGTCTCCACTACCATGGTTTCTATTACCATGATCTCCACTACCATGGTTTCCACTACAATGGTCTCCACTACCATCGTTTCTATTACCGTGATCTCCACTACCATGGTTTCCATTACCATGGTCTCCACCACCATAGTCTCCACTACCATGGTTTCCACTACTATGGTCTCCAATACCATGGTTTCCATTACTACGGTCTCCACTACCATGGTCTCCACTACCATGGTTTCCATTACCCTGATTTCCACTACCATGGTCTCCACTACCATAGTTTCCATTACCATGGTGTCCACTACCATGATGTCCACTACCATGGTGTCCAATGCCATGGTCTCCACTACCATCGTGTCCAATGCCATGGTCTCCACTACCATGGTCTTCACTACCATGGTCTCCACTACCATGGTCTTCACTACAATTTTCTCCACTACCATGGTCTCCACTACCAGGGTCTCCATTACCAAGGCTTCCATTACCATGGTCTCCACTACCATGGTCTCCACTACCATGGTCTCCACTGCCATGGTCTTCACCACCATGGTTTCCATTGCCATGGTTTACACTACCATAGTCTCCACTACCATGGTTTCCATTACCATAGTCTCCACTACCATGGTTTCCACTACCATGGTCTCCACTACCATGGTCTTCACCACCACGGTTTCCATTACCATGGTTTACACTACCATGGTCTCCATTACCATGGTTTCCACTGCAATGGTTTCCATTACCATGGTCTCCACCACCATGGTCTCCACTACCATGGTTTCCACTACCATGGCTTCCATTACCATTTTTCCATTACCATGGTTTCCATTACCATGGTCTCCACTACTATAGTTTCCATTACCATGGTGTCCTCTACCATAGTGTCCTCTACCATAGTTTCCATTACCATGGTGTCCACTACCATAGTTTCCATTTCCATGGTTTACACTACCATGGTCTCCATTACCATGGTTTCCACTGCAATGGTTTCCATTACCATGGTCTCCACCACCATGGTCTCCACTACCATGGTTTCCACTACCATGGTTTCCATTACCATTTTTCCATTACCATGGTCTCCACTACTATAGTTTCCATTACCATGGTGTCCACTACCATAGTTTCCATTTCCATGGTCTCCACTACCATAGTTTCCATTACCCTGGTGTCCTCTACCATAGTTTCCATTACCATGGTGTATACTACCATAGTTTCCATTACCATGGTGTATACTACCATAGTTTCCATTACCATGGTGTCCACTACCATAGTTTCCATTACCATGGTGTCCACTACCATAGTTTCCATTACCATGGTGTATACTACCATAGTTTCCATTACCATGGTGTCCACTACCATAGTTTCCATTACCATGGTGTCCACTACCATAGTTTCCATTACCATGGTGTCCACTACCATAGTTTACATTACCATGGTGTATACTACCATAGTTTCCATTACCATGGTGTCCACTACCATAGTTTCCATTACCATGGTGTCCACTACCATAGTTTCCATTACCATGGTGTATACTACCATAGTTTCCATTACCATGGTGTCCACTACCATAGTTTCCATTACCATGGTGTCCACTACCATAGTTTCCATTACCATGGTGTCCACTACCATAGTTTCCATTACCATGGTGTCATCTATGGTTCCTCTCAGCTGTCGTGAAAGGCAAAATATTTTCATTTGACTTTTAAAGCGTAAAATGGAGATACGCCTTAGCGGCGCGTCTTAAAGCTGACACACTAAGCTGACATTTTGATGAGGCTAACACTAAGCTAACATTATGATTAGGCTGATACTAGTCTAACAAGGCTGACACTAAGCTGAATTTAGCAGTCAGATTGCCATAGTCAGTCAGTAAGGAACACTCCACCAGTCACATTTGTATCGACAGTCAGCCAGTAAGGAACACCAGTCACACTGGTACTGTTGGTCGAGCAATAAGGAACACTTCTCTAGTACTGCCAGTCAGCAAGGAACACTTTGGTACTATCGGTCAGACAATAAGGAACACTACACCAGTCACACAGGTAGAGTCAGTAAGGAAATCTACCAGTCACACTGGTACAGTCAGTAAGGAACACTGCACCAGTCACACTGGTACATTCAGTAAGGAACACTGCACCAGTCACACTGGTACAGTCAGTAAGGAACACTCCACCAATCACACTGGTACAGTCAGTAAGGAACACTACCAGTATCACTTGTACAGTCAGTTAGGAACACTCCACCAGTCACACTGGTACAGTCAGTAAGGAACTCTACCAGTCACACTGGTACAGTCAGTAAGGAACACTACCAGTCACACTTGTACAGTCAATAAGGAACACTACCAGTCACACTAGTACAGTCAGTGAGGAACACTACCATTCACACTGGTACACTAAGTGAAGAACACTTCCGGTCACACTGGTACAGTCAGTAAGGAACACTACCAGTAACACTAGTACAGTCAGTAAGGAACACTACTAGTCACACTGGTACACTAAGTGAAGAACACTTCCGGTCACACTGGTACAGTCAGCAAGGAACACTACCAGGAACACTAGTACAGTCAGTAAGGAACACTACCGGTCACACTGGTACACTTAGTGAAGAACACTTAGTCACACTGGTACAGTCAGTAAAGAACACTATCAGTCACACTGGTACAGTCAGTAAGGAACACTACCAGTCACACTGGTACACTCATTAAGGAACACTTCCAGTCACACTGGTACAGTCAGTAAGGAACACCACTAGTCACACTAGTACAGTCAGTAAGGAACACTTCCAGTCACACTGGTACAGTCAGTAAGGAACACTACCAGTCACGCTGGTACACTCAATAAGGAACACTTCCAGTCACTCTGGTACACTCAGTAAGGAACACTTCGTCACATTGGTACAGTCAGTAAGGAACACCACTAGTCACACTGGTACATTCAGTGAAGAACACATCCAGTCACACTGGTACACTCAGTAAGGAACACTTACAGTCACACTGGTACACTCAGTAAGGGACACTTCCAGTCACATTGGCACACTCAGTAAGGAACACTACCAGCCACACTGGTACACTCAGTAAGGAACAATTCCAGTCACATTGGTTTACTCAGTTTGGAACACTACCAGCCACACTGGTGCACTCAGTAAGGAACACTACCAGTCACACTGGTACAGTCAATAAGGAATACTACCAGTCACACTGGTACACTCAGTAAGGAACACTACCAGTCACACTGGTACAGTCAGTAAGGAGCACTACCAATCACACTGGTACAGTCAGTAAGGAACACTACCAATCACACTGGTACAGTCAGTAAGGAACACTACCAATCACACTGGTACAGTCAGTAAGGAACACTATCAGTCACACTGGTACAGTCAGTAAGGAACACTGCACCAGTCACACTGGCACACTCAGTAAGGAACACTCCACCAATCACACTGGTGCAGTCAGTAAGGAACAGTACCAGTCACACTTGTACAGTCAATAAGGAACACTACCAATCACCCTAGTACAGTCAGTGAGGAACACTACCATTCACACTGGTACACTAAGTGAAGAACACTTCCGGTCACACCGGTGCAGTCAGTAAGGAACACTACCAGTAACACTGGTACAGTCTGTAAGGAACACTACTAGTCACGCTGGTACACTGAGTGAAGAACACTTCCAGTCACACTGGTACAGTCAGTGAAGAACACTTCCAGTCACAATGGCACAGTCAGTAAGGAACACTACCAGTCACACTGGTACAGTCAGTAAGGAACACTACCAGTCACACTGGCACACTCAGTAAGGAACACTACCAGTCACACTGGTACACTCAGTCAGTGAAGAACACTTTCAGTCACACTTGTACACTCAGTAAGGAACACTACCAGTCACACTTGTGCACTCAGTAAGGAACACTTCCAGTCACTCTGGTACACTCAGTAAGGAACACTACCAGTCGCACTGGTACAGTCAGTAAGGAACACTACCAGTCACACTGGTACACTCAGTAAGGAACACTACCAGTCACATTGGTACACTCAGTAAGGAACACTACCAGCAGCCACACTGGTACACTCAGTGAAGAACACTTCCAGTCACACTGGTACACTCAGTAAGGAACACTTCCAGTCACACTGGTACAGTCAGTGAGGAACACTACCAGTCACACTTGTACAGTCAGTAAGGAACACTACCAGTCACACTGGTAGTCAGTAAGGAACACTTCCAGTCACACTGGTACAGTCAGTAAGGAACACTTCCAGTCAGGAACACTTCCAGTCAGGCCTGGTCACAGACCGGGCCGCGGGGGCGTTGACCCCCGAAACTCTCTCCAGGTAAACTCCAGGTAAACACTGGTACACTCAGTAAGGAACACTTCCAGTCACACTGGTACACTCAGTAAGGAACACTTCCAGTCACACGTCCAGTATTGGGCCCCTACTTAAACAAGATGGGTCCTACACAGATGACAGCAAGGAAATGAGTGAGCTACTCAAGTCCCAATATGACTCAGTTTTTAGCAAGCCGCTAACCAGACTGAGAGTCGAAGATCAAAATGAATTTTTTATGAGAGAGCCACAAAATTTGATTAACACAAGCCTATCCGATGTTATCCTGACGCCAAATGACTTCGGACAGGCGATAAATGACATGCCCATGCACTCTGCCCCAGGGCCAGACTCATGGAACTCTGTGTTCATCAAGAACTGCAAGAAGCCCCTATCACGAGCCTTTTCCATCCTATGGAGAGGGAGCATGGACACGGGGGTCGTCCCACAGTTACTAAAAACAACAGACATAGCCCCACTCCACAAAGGGGGCAGTAAAGCAACAGCAAAGAACTACAGTCCAATAGCACTAACATCCCATATCATAAAAATCTTTGAAAGGGTCCTAAGAAGCAAGATCACCACCCATCTAGAAACCCATCAGTTACACAACCCAGGGCAACATGGGTTTAGAACAGGTCGCTCCTGTCTGTCTCAACTATTGGAGCACTACGACAAGGTCCTAAATGCACTAGAAGACAAAAAGAATGCAGATGTAATATATACAGACTTTGCAAAAGCCTTCGACAAGTGTGACCATGGCGTAATAGCGCACAAAATGCGTGCTAAAGGAATAACAGGAAAAGTCGGTCAATGGATCTATAATTTCCTCACTAACAGAACACAGAGAGTAGTCGTCAACAGAGTAAAGTCCGAGGCAGCTACGGTGAAAAGCTCTGTTCCACAAGGCACAGTACTCGCTCCCATCTTGTTCCTCATCCTCATATCCGACATAGACAAGGATGTCAGCCACAGCACCGTGTCTTCCTTTGCAGATGACACCCGAATCTGCATGACAGTGTCTTCCATTGCAGACACTGCAAGGCTCTAGGCGGACATCAACCAAATCTTTCAGTGGGCTGCAGAAAACAATATGAAGTTCAACGATGAGAAATTTCAATTACTCAGATATGGTAAACATCAGGAAATTAAATCTTCATCAGAGTACAAAACAAATTCTGGCCACAAAATAGAGCGAAACACCAACGTCAAAGACCTGGGAGTGATCATGTCGGAGGATCTCACCTTCAAGGACCATAACATTGTATCAATCGCATCTGCTAGAAAAATGACAGGATGGATAATGAGAACCTTCAAAACTAGGGAGGCCAAGCCCATGATGACACTCTTCAAGTCACTTGTTCTATCTAGGCTGGAATATTGCTGCACACTAACAGCACCTTTCAAGGCAGGTGAAATTGCCGACCTAGAAAATGTACAGAGAACTTTCACGGCGTGCATAACGGAGATAAAACACCTCAATTACTGGGAGCGCTTGAGGTTCCTAAACCTGTATTCCCTGGAACGCAGGAGGGAGAGATACATGATTATATACACCTGGAAAATCCTAGAGGGACTAGTACCGAACTTGCACACGAAAATCACTCACTACGAAAGCAAAAGACTTGGAAGACGATGCACCATCCCCCCAATGAAAAGCAGGGGTGTCACTAGCACGTTAAGAGACCATACAATAAGTGTCAGGGGCCCGAGACTGTTCAACTGCCTCCCAGCACTCATAAGGGGAATTACCAACAGACCCCTGGCAGTCTTCAAGCTGGCACTGGACAAGCACCTAAAGTCAGTTCCTGATCAGCCGGGCTGTGGCTCGTACGTTGGTTTGCGTGCAGCCAGCAGCAACAGCCTGGTTGATCAGGCTCTGATCCACCAGGAGGCCTGGTCACAGACCGGGCCGCGGGTGCGTTGACCCCCGGAACTCTCTCCAGGTAAACTCCAGGTAAACACTGGTACACTCAGTAAGGAACACTTCCAGTCACACTGGTACAGTCAACGAGGAACACTACCAGTCACACTGGTACAGTCAGTAAGGAACACTTCCAGTCTCACTGGTACAGTCAATGAGGAACACTACCAGTCATACTGGTACAGTCAGTAAGGAACACTTCCAGTCACACTGGTACAGTCAGCATGGAACACCGCTAGTCACATTGGTACACTCAGTGAAGAACACTTCCAGTCACACTGGTACAGTCAGTAAGGAACACTCTACCAGTCACACTTTACATACATTTATATGCAAGTTATTTTGTCATGTGTGCACCTATTTTTGTCATGTGTGCACCTGTTTTTGTACACACAGATATTCTGAATTAATTCTTAGATAACTGATCACCTTTTTTCTCAACACAAGCCTCAGTATTTTTGTATTCTGCTGTACGGCAAAATTACCATATTCCATTACTGACGGAGACTCTGCACTTTGATATGCTGGCCTCTCCATCTTTCCTCCAACGATATCTCTCTCTCTCTCTCTCTCTCTCTCTCTCTGTATCTCTCTCTCTGTATCTCTCTCTCTGTATCTCTCTCTCTCTCTCTCTCTCTCTCTCTCTCTGTATCTCTCTCTCTCTCTCTCTCTCTCTCTCTCTCTCTCTCTCTCTCTCTCTCTCTCTCTCTCTCTCTGTATCTCTCTCAATAATGTGAAAATCACTGTGCTTACATTTGCGAATATGTTTCTGTATATGTGCATATGTTTATATGTATTACTAACTAGTAAATGGTGTGACTTACTGCCCCTTTGTGGGATCATTCATATTTACATATGACTGTATGCCGTATTAACTTTTGCTACACTGCTTGCTGATTCATTCCCAGTGTTCTCTACCTTTCTTTTTTTCTCAGGTGCTGTTTATTATGTGTGATGGTGTGGCCTCCCTCAAAGATCACAATCAACCAGTAAGACTGGATCTTCTCTTTACCCTAAACAAATCATACATTGAAAAAATAATGTATTGGGAATAGCTAGGAAACAGTGACTGTGATGGCCCTGTTTTATTGACTTGGAGTACGTGGTAATAATGAGGAGGAAGAAAGTAAGGAAGGAAGAAGATATATTTAATTAATTTTCAAGGGAATTAAGGTTTTCTAACAAGATGTAACTTAACACAGCGTCGGACATGACTAATGACGTGATCAGAATAGTAGAGAAACCATAAATCTATCTGTACAAACCAGAAGGTTAGTGTAGGAAAAACACTCAGTAAGCCAATGGTGCATTGGAGGCTGGTTTATCAGTTAAAACATTCAGGAAGCAAGTGGTGCATTGTAGGCTGGTTTATCAGTTAAAACATTCAGTAAGCAAGTGGTGCAATGTAGGCTGGTTTATCAATTAAAACAGTAAGGCAGTGGTGCACTGTAGGCTGGTTTAATAGTTAAAACACTCAGCAAGCCAGTGATGCATTGCAGGCTGGTTTATTACTAAAATGTGTCGAGTTTGCACATATCCTTGAACCTTGAGTATGTTAAAAATGCTAAATCATTTATCCATGTGGATCATTCATCAAAAGGCGTAGTGAAGGCTTGATCCTCCTTCCGGTTAGAGCGAGCTAGACACGCTACCTAAGAAGTGAGTCTGTGCAATTTAATACTTGTTGCCCAAGCGGTAGAATGATCCGTGTTTGTGTAAGTAATGATGGCCTGGTGGTGGAGGGTCTGGTAAACACACCAGGCAAAACTACATGTTGAAGCTGCAGTTATACTCCAGCAGAGTGCCAGTTGTAGTGATCTTCAGAGTGCCAGGTGTAGTGATGTCCAGAGTGCCAGGTGTAGTGATGTCCAGAGTGCCAGGTGTAGTGATGTCCAGAGTGCCAGGTGTAGTGATGTTCAGAGTGCCAGGTGTAGTGATCTTCAGAGTGCCAGGTGTAGTGATGTCCAGAGTGCCAGGTGTAGTGATGTCCAGAGTGCCAGGTGTAGTGATGTCCAGAGTGCCAGGTGTAGTGATCTTCAGAGTGCCAGGTGTAGTGATGTCCAGAGTGCCAGGTGTAGTGATGTCCAGAGTGCCAGGCGTAGTGATGTCCAGAGTGCCAGGTGTAGTGATGTCCAGAGTGCCAGGTGTAGTGATGTCCAGAGTGCCAGGTATAGTGATGTCCAGAGTGCCAGGTGTAGTGATGTCCAGAGTGCCAGGTGTAGTGATGTCCAGAGTGCCAGGTGTAGTGATGTCCAGAGTGCCAGGTGTAGTGATCTTCAGAGTGCCAGGTGTAGTGATGTCCAGAGTGCCAGGTGTAGTGATGTCCAGAGTGCCAGGCGTAGTGATGTCCAGAGTGCCAGGTGTAGTGATGTCCAGAGTGCCAGGCGTAGTGATGTCCAGAGTGCCAGGTGTAGTGATGTCCAGAGTACCAGGTGTAGTGATGTCCAGAGTGCCAGGTGTAGTGATGTCCAGAGTGCCAGGCGTAGTGATGTCCAGAGTGCCAGGTGTAGTGATGTCCAGAGTGCCAGGTGTAGTGATCCTCAGAGTGCCAGGTGTAGTGATGTCCAGAGTGCCAGGTGTAGTGATGTCCAGAGTGCCAGGTGTAGTGATGTCCAGAGTGCTAGGTGTAGTGATGTTCAGAGGTCCAGGTGTAGTGATGTCTAGAGTGCCAGGTGTAGTGATCTTCAGAGTGACAGGTGTAGTGATGTCCAGTGTGCCAGGTGTAGTGATGTCCTGAGTGCCAGATGTAGTGATGTCTAGAGTGCCAGGTGTAGTGATCTTCAGAATGCCAGGTGTAGTGATGTCCAGACTGCCAGGTGTAGTGATCCTCAGAGTGCCAGATGTACTGATGTTCAGAGTGCCAAGTGTAGTGATGTCCAGACTGCCAGGTGTAGTGATGTCCACAGTGCCAGGTGTAGTGATCTTCAGAGTACCAGGTGTAGTGATGTCCAGAGTGCCAGGTGCAGTGATGTCCAGAGTGCCAGGTGTAATCATCTTCAGAGTACCAGGTGTAGTGATGTCCAGAGTGCCAAGTGTATTGATGTCCAGAGTGCCAGGCGTAGTGATCTTCAGAGTGCCAGGTGAAGTGATGTCCAGATTGTCAGGTGTAGTGATCTTCAGAGTGCCAGGTGTAGTGATGTCCAGGGTGTCAGGTGTAGGGATGTCCAGAGTGCCAGGTGTAGTGATGATATTCACCAGGCATAGTGATCATTACGTCCGCCACTATCACCAGCGTCACCATCACCACCGTCACCATCACCACCGCCACCATCACCACCGCCACCATCACCACCGTCACCATCACCACCGTCACCATCACCACCGCCACCATCATCACCGCCACCATCACCACCGCCACCATCACCACCGTCACAATCACCACCGTCACCATCACCACCGTCACCATCACCACCGTCACCATCACCACCGCCACCATCATCACTGTCACCATCATCACCATCACCATCACCACCGCCACCATCACCACCGTCACCATCACCACCGTCACCATCACCACCGCCACCATCACCACCGTCACCAGATCAATAAAACACTATAACTGGAGTGATGGTGATGATTCAGCTGTCCTTGAGTATAATAATTGGAAGCTTGACTTCATAAGCTGTTGGTGCAGCTTTGTAGGTGGCTGCAGCACCACGGGAGGATCAAAGCACACATCACACAGCTGAATGACGGCGTTACTAATCAGGTGCTGTTAGTAATAAAATACACGAGGTGATCACTAATTAACCTGACTGCCACACAGTTCAACACAAACTTTACTCTCTACCTTAGTATTAATATCTCACAATATATCTGATCATGTTTGATACAAGTTTCTCTACTGTAATAATTGATCTGTCTATTGTGATTATTCTTACTACAGTGATTGTTCCAAATATAGTGTTTATAGTGCTAACTTGATGGTGCTTACTCTACCTGTAGTGCTGCCCCTCTGTACCCAGAATGTACCTGTAGTGCTGCCCCTCTATACCCAGAATGTACCTGTAGTGCTGCCCCTCTATACCCAGAATGTACCTGTAGTGCTGCCCCTCTATACCCAGAATGTACCTGTAGTGCTGCCCCTCTATACCCAGAATGTACCTGTAGTGCTGTCCCTCTATACCCAGAATGTACCTGTAGTGCTGCCCCTCTATACCCAGAATGTACCTGTAGTGCTGCCCCTCTATACCCAGAATGTACCTGTAGTGCTGCCCCTCTATATCCAGAATGTACCTGTAGTGCTGCCCCTCTATACCCAGAATGTACCTGTAGTGCTGCCCCTCTATACCCAGAATGCATTCCATAATTAGTGACTTTCTTTTGTACGTACTTTTTATTTTTTTTATCGAATTCTGGACATAAACTCCACTCTTTGTATGACTCGTAAGAAATACAAAAAATATTTAACGCTTGCTTTAACTCTCTCTCTTTCTCTCTCTGTCACACACACACACACACACACACACACACACACACACACACACACACACACACACACACACACACACACACACACAGAAACAATAACAATAGAGTAATCAACAATAACAACACAATCTGCAGCAATACAATCACTAACAATCCTGGTGTTGATACAACCTGGGACAACAATATCAACACAATCACTAACAATCCTGGTGCTGATACAACCTGGGACAACAATAACAACACAATCACTAACAATCCTGGTGCTGATACAACCTGGGACAACAATAACAACACAATCACTAGCAATCCTGGTGCTGATACAACCTGGGACAACAATAACAACACAAACACTAACAATCCTGGTGCTGATACAACCTGGGACAACAATAACAACACAATCAGCAACAATACACTCACTAACAATCCTGGTGCTGATATAACTTGGGTCAACAATAACAACACAATCAGCAACAATACACTCACTAACAATCCTGGTGCTGATATAACTTGGTTCAACTGTCATGTGGGTTTCGATAACGTGGATGGGGTAAGAATACTCACGTAGGCTGGTAGTACGTATAATATAACGGAAAGTATGGGAAGGCACCAACAGCCGACCTGCCTCTCTCTGCTCCCTATCTTGACTGACCCATAGTGCCTACGGGTGAGGGTATTTGAAATCCTGCTATGGTCAGCAGCAATATGAATACAGTCAATGATTCACACAGACGGTTGGTAGTGAGTCATCTACTGGTACACTGGTTAGTGGTAACTGGTTACTAGGAACTGGTACTACTACTGAGAGTTGACCTTGTTCACTATCCTTACCCTGTTCAGGTAGAGGATAAGTTGTCACCTGACCAGTGGGTCGGTGCTATTTCTGCCGGGAAGACCTCATCCACTTCACTGGATCAATCTGTTCCACCAGTTGAGGAGAAAGACATAGCTCCCACTGACTTCCCAGATGAAGTCAAGCGTTTGTTGACTCTGTTGAACAAACGTCGTAAAGCCATTGCCTTACCAGGTGAGAAGATGGGTATAACAAACTTATTGTCCCATCGTATTCCACTTGAACCTGGTACTAGACCTATCTATATACCTGCGTACAGAATGCCTCATTCACAAGTTGCTGTCGCAGAAGAATTGATCAATCAAATGCTTGATGATGGAGTTATTGCACCTAGCAATTCACCTTGGAATGCACCCTTGATCCTAGTACCTAAGAAGGATGGTACTTGGCACCCAGTGATTGACTTTAGGAAGTTAAATGCGAAAACTATCCCAGATCTCTTCCCACTTCCTATACTGGGTGATCTTTTACGAAACATCGGAGATAACAAAGTCTTTTCAACCCTGGACTTGTTACAAGGGTTTCGGCAAGTCCCTCTTCACGAGGACAGCCAAGAGCTAACTGCATTCTCCACTCCTACAGGTCATTATCACTTCCTCCGTATGGCGTTTGGATTACGATCCTCCCCTATCACGTTCTCAAGGCTCATGACTAATATCTTTAGAGGTCTCATAGGTAATGCACTTATGGTGTACTTAGATGACGTAATCGTCATGTCTAAAGACGTGGATACACACTTGAAAAGACTTGATGTAGTACTTGGTAAGCTTGAAGAAGCCAAATTAAAGATTAAACTGTCTAAATGTCAATTTTTCAGATCAGAAATCAAGTTTCTTGGTCACATAGTCACTCCTAGAGGGGTTACGACCGACCAAAGTAAAGTAACTGCAATACTAAATTTTCCAACACCCAAAACTGCTGATGCCGTAAGATCCTTTGTGGGCTTAGCAGGTTTTTATAGATCTTTCATTGCCAATTTTTCTTCCATAGCTGCTCCTCTAACTGAGCTGCTTAAGAAAGATGCTCCTTTTGTTTGGACCTTCCGTCAAGAAAGAGCATTCCAAACTCTCAAAGAAAAGCTAACATCTGCTCCAATTTTGAAATTTCCAGATTTTTCTAAGCCCTTCTATCTGACAACTGATGCTAGTTCAATTGGCATAGGTGCCGTACTAGCTCAGAAGACCGATGGCAAGTACAACGCAGTTGCATTTGCTAGCCGAGTCCTTACGAAGGCTGAACGTAATTATACAGTAACTGAGCAAGAAGCTTTAGCAATAGTATGGTCTTTAAAGCACTTCCGGCACATTATTTATCAGTACTCTGTTCATGTCCTGACAGACCATGCTCCACTGATACCTTTATTCCAGAACAAATAACCTACTGCAAGGTTAGCCAGATGGACCTTGACTATCCAAGAGTTCAATCCCACCGCTGTCACCATTTGTCATGTGGGTTTCGATAACGTGGATGGGGTAAGAATACTCACGTAGGCTGGTAGTACGTATAATATAACGGAAAGTATGGGAAGGCACCAACAGCCGACCTGCCTCTCTCTGCTCCCTATCTTAACTGACCCATAGTGCCTATGGGTGAGGGTGTTTGAAATCCTGCTATGGTCAGCAGCAATATGAATACAGTCAATGATTCACACAGACGGTTGGTAGTGAGTCATCTACTGGTACACTGGTTAGTGGTAACTGGTTACTAGGAACTGGTACTACTACTGAGACAACAATAACAACACAATCAGCAGCAATACAATCACTAACAATCCTGGTGTTGATACAACCTGGGACAACAATAACAACACAATCACTAACAATCCTGGTGCTGATACAACCTGGGACAACAATAATAACCCAATCAGCAACAATACAATAACAATCCTGGTGCTGATACAACCTGGGACAACAATAACAACACAATCAGCAGCAATACAATCACTAACAATCCTGGTGCTGATACAACCTGGGACAACAATAACAATACAATGAGCAGCAATACAATCACTAACAATCCTGGTGTTGATACAACCTGGGACAACAATAACAACACAATCACTAACAATCCTGGTGCTGATTCAACCTGGGACAACAATAACAACACAGTCACTAACAATCCTGGTGCTGATACAACCTGGGACAACAATAATAACCCAATCAGCAACAATACAATAACAATCCTGGTGCTGATACAACATGGGACAACAATAACAACACAATCAGCAGCAATACAATCACTAACAATCCTGGTGCTGATACAACCTGGGACAACAATAACAATACAATCAGCAGCAATACAATCACTAACAATCCTGGTGTTGATACAACCTGGGACAACAATAACAACACAATCACTAACAATCCTGGTGCTGATTCAACCTGGGACAACAATAACAACACAGTCACTAACAATCCTGGTGCTGATACAACCTGGGACAACAATAACAACACAATCAGCAGCAATACAATCACTAACAATCTTGGCGCTGATACAACCTGGGACAATAACAACACAATCAGCAGCAATACAATCACTAACAATCCTGGTGCTGATACAACCTGGGACAACAATAACAACACAGTCACTAACAATCCTGGTGCTGATACAACCTGGGACAACAATAACAACACAATCAGCAGCAATACAATCACTAACAATCCTGGTGCTGATACAACCTGGGACAACAATAATAACACAATCACTAACAATCCTGGTGCTGATACAACCTGGGACAACAATAACAACACAATCACTAACAATCTGGGCTGAAAACTGGACAATAAAACAATCACTAACAATCCTGGTGCTTGATACAACCTGGGACAACAATAACAACACAATCACTAACAATCCTGGTGCTGATACAACCTGGGACAACAATAACAACACAATCACTAACAATCCTGGTGCTGATACAACCTGGGACAACAATAATAACACAATCACTAACAATCCTGGTGCTGATACAACCTGGGACAACAATTAGAACACAATCAGCAACAATACAATCACTAAAATCCTGGTGCTGATACAACCTGGGACAACAATAAAACACATCAACATAACACTAATATCTGGTGCTGATACAACTGGGACAACAATTTAACACAATCAGCACTTAACAATCCTGGTGCTGATACAACCTGGCTGACAACAATTATAACACTGTTATATCAGCAAAAAATACAATCACTAGCAATCTGGTGTGATACAACCTGGGACAACAATTATAACACAATTTATAACAATCCTGGTGTGATATAACCTGGGACAACAATAAAATCAGCACATATCACTACAATCCTGGTGCTGATACAACTGGGACAACAATTATAACACAATCACTAACAATCCTGGGCTGAACAATGAGTACAACATAGACACACAATATAAAATTGCTACAATGGCACAATAATACAATCACTAACAATCCTGGTGCTGATACAACCTGGGACAACAATAACAACACAATCACTAACAATCCTGGTGCTGATACAACCTGGGACAACAATAATAACACAATCACTAACAATCCTGGTGCTGACACAACCTGGGACAACAATAACAACACAATCACTAACAATCCTGGTGCTGATACAACCTGGGACAACAATAACAACACAATCACTAACAATCCTGGTGCTGATACAACCTGGGACAACAATAACAACACAATCACTAACAATCCTGGTGCTGATACAACCTGGGACAACAATAATAACACAATCACTAACAATCCTGGTGCTGATACAACCTGGGACAACAATAACAACACAATCAGCAGCAATACAATCACTAACAATCTTGGCGCTGATACAACCTGGGACAACAATGAATTTTTAATTCAAGACTAAAGTCAATACTTGACGCCATTTTTACCTCACCTGTGTTTGTTTGTTTGTTTGTTTGTTTGTTTCTTCTATGATGAGTTTTTCCTGTTATTTGGCAGTTCATTTAAAATTATTTTATATTATTGTTATTATTATTATGATTATTATTATTATTATTATTATTATTATTATTATTATTATAATTATTATTATTGTTATTATTATTATTATTATTATTATTATTATTATTATTATTATTATTATTATTATCATTATTATTATTATTATTATTATTATTATTATAATAATAATTTATAATAATAATAATTTATTATTATTATAATTATTATTTTCATTATTATTATTATAATTTTCATTGTTATTACTATTCTTATTATTATGATTATTATTGTAATTATTTTAATTATTATTATTAATATTATTATTATTACAAGTATTGTAATTATTATTATTATTATTATTAATGATTCAGGGTTCATACAATGGTTATGAAAACTTTTCATTTTCTTATTAATTTCCACTTTGAGCATCAGCAGTTTCTGCAGAGTTTTAATTTGTTATGAAGACTGAAGGAGTACTAAGTTCATGAAGTTCATGAGTACTAAGTTCATGAAGTTCATGACTACTAAGTTCATGAAGTTCATGAGTACTAAGTTCATGAAGTTCATGAGTACTAAGTTCATGAAGTTCATGAGTACTAAGTTCATGAAGTTCATGAGTACTAAGTTCATGAAGTTCATGAGTACTAAGTTCATGAAGTTCATGAGTACTAAGTTCATGAAGTTCATGAGTACTAAGTTCATGAAGTTCATGAGTACTAAGTTCATGAAGTTCATGAGTACTAAGATCATGAAGTTCATGAGTACTAAGTTCATGAAGTTCATGAGTACTAAGTTCATGAAGTTCATGAGTACTAAGATCATGAAGTTCATGAGTACTAAGTTCATGAAGTTCATGAGTACTAAGTTCATGAAGTTCATGAGTACTAAGTTCATGAAGTTCATGAGTACTAAGTTCATGAAGTTCATGAGTACTAAGATCATGAAGTTCATGAGTACTAAGTTCATGAAGTTCTTGAGTACTAAGTTCATGAAGTTTATGAGTACTAAGTTCATGAAGTTCATGAGTACTAAGTTCATGAAGTTCATGAGTACTAAGTTCATGAAGTTCATGAGTACTAAGATCATGAAGTTCATGAGTACTAAGTTCATGAAGTTCTTGAGTACTAAGTTCATGAAGTTTATGAGTACTAAGTTCATGAAGTTCATGAGTACTAAGTTCATGAAGTTCATGAGTACTAAGTTCATGAAGTTCATGAGTACTAAGTTCATGAAGTTCATGAGTACTAAGTTCATGAAGTTCATGAGTACTAAGATCATGAAGTTCATGAGTACTAAGTTCATGAAGTTCATGAGTACTAAGATCATGAAGTTCATGAGTACTAAGATCATGAAGTTCATGAGTACTAAGTTCATGAAGTTCATGAGTACTAAGTTCATGAAGTTCATGAGTACTAAGTTCATGAAGTTCATGAGTACTAAGATCATGAAGTTCATGAGTACTAAGTTCATGAAGTTCATGAGTACTAAGTTCATGAAGTTCATGAGTACTAAGTTCATGAAGTTCATGAGTACTAAGATCATGAAGTTCATGAGTACTAAGTTCATGAAGTTCATGAGTACTAAGTTCATGAAGTTCATGAGTACTAAGTTCATGAAGTTCATGAGTACTAAGTTCATGAAGTTCATGAGTACTAAGATCATGAAGTTCATGAGTACTAAGTTCATGAAGTTCTTGAGTACTAAGTTCATGAAGTTTATGAGTACTAAGTTCATGAAGTTCATGAGTACTAAGTTCATGAAGTTCATGAGTACTAAGTTCATGAAGTTCATGAGTACTAAGTTCATGAAGTTTATGAGTACTAAGTTCATGAAGTTTATGAGTACTAAGTTCATGAAGTTCATGAGTACTAAGTTCATGAAGTTCATGAGTACTAAGTTCATGAAGTTCATGAGTACTAAGTTCATGAAGTTTATGAGTACTAAGATCATGAAGTTCATGAGTACTAAGTTCATGAAGTTCATGAGTACTAAGATCATGAAGTTCATGAGTACTAAGTTCATGAAGTTCATGAGTACTAAGTTCATGAAGTTTATGAGTACTAAGTTCATGAAGTTTATGAGTACTAAGTTCATGAAGTTCATGAGTACTAAGTTCATGAAGTTCATGAGTACTAAGTTCATGAAGTTCATGGGTACTAAGTTCATGAAGTTTATGAGTACTAAGATCATGAAGTTCATGAGTACTAAGTTCATGAAGTTCATGAGTACTAAGATCATGAAGTTCATGAGTACTAAGTTCATGAAGTTCATGAGTACTAAGTTCATGAAGTTTATGAGTACTAAGATCATGAAGTTCATGAGTACTAAGTTCATGAAGTTCATGAGTACTAAGATCATGAAGTTCATGAGTACTAAGTTCATGAAGTTCATGAGTACTAAGTTCATGAAGTTCATGAGTACTAAGTTCATGAAGTTCATGAGTACTAAGTTCATGAAGTTCATGAGTACTAAGATCATGAAGTTCATGAGTACTAAGTTCATGATGTTCATGAGTACTAAGTTCATGAAGTTCATGAGTACTAAGATCATGAAGTTCATGAGTACTAAGATCATGAAGTTCATGAGTACTAAGTTCATGAAGTTCATGAGTACTAAGTTCATGAAGTTCATGAGTACTAAGTTCATGAAGTTCATGAGTACTAAGATCATGAAGTTCATGAGTACTAAGTTCATGAAGTTCATGAGTACTAAGATCATGAAGTTCATGAGTACTAAGGCCATGAAGTTCATGAGTACTAAGGTCATGAAGTTCATGAGTACTAAGATCATGAAGTTCATGAGTACTAAGATCATGAAGTTCATGAGTACTAAGGTCACTTACAAGTTCATGAGTATTAAGGTCACTCATAAGTTCATGAGTACTAAGGTCATGAAGTTCATGAGTACTAAGGTCATGAAGTTCATGAGTACTAAGGCCATGAAGTTCATGAGTACTAAGGTCATGAAGTTCATGAGTACTAAGGCCATGAAGTTCATGAGTACTAAGTTCATGAAGTTTATGAGTACTAAGGTCATGAAGTTCATGAGTACTAAGGTCATGAAGTTCATGAGTACTAAGATCATGAAGTTCATGAGTACTAAGGTCACTTACAAGTTCATGAGTATTAAGGTCACTCATAAGTTCATGAGTACTAAGGTCATGAAGTTCATGAGTACTAAGGTCATGAAGTTCATGAGTACTAAGGCCATGAAGTTCATGAGTACTAAGGTCACTCACAAGTTCATGAGTACTAAAGTCACTCACAAGTTCATGAGTACTAAGGTCACTAACAAGTTCATGAGTACTGTCACTCACAAGTTCATGAGTACTATGATCATGAAGTTCATGAGTACTAAGGTCGTTGAGAAATGGCATTACCAGTTAAGTTTAAAGAGTTTGTACTTAACTTAGAAAGACAACTCATCGCCTGCACAGCCGCCCCTGCAGACGAGGTCTTGAGAAGCTGTCGAAGTCATCTCTCAACGGGCTGTAAAGATTTATAATTTGTAAGATTATAAATTACCCCTAGGGGGTGTTATGTCAGCATATTTCATTCACTGATTGCTGACAAATTACGTACTTGTTTGAACTCAAAAGTCCGCACCTTACTGCCGACTATAGGTTGATTACAAACTCCTTGCGACTCAAGAACTGCGCAGTCGCCTGTACTACAAGAAATTCGTAACCTACCTTGCTCTTGTAGCGTGAGCTATGGTGTTCTTCACACCTTCGACAGATATCGGTGATTTGATAGAAGCTGAAGTGTCCTTGGATGTCCACGTCTTCCATAGTCTAGGAAAACGCACACTGGTACACTAAGTTCCACAAGATTTGTCTTTATTGTTCACAATCTATCTATTATAATATGTAGATTCAAATTACCCTTAAGTGTTTATTGATTTTTTTGTGAGACTTACTATTGTTTCAACTAAATCGCACCATTCATGCGTTTGGTTGTATACTCCTGGCGTCAGAATGTCATCTCGTAAGTCAAAAATTCAATACCTGTTATAGACTTGCTTTCACACCTCGACAATCTCTGCCATTGAAATAAAAGCTGAATGTACTTGTTGTTCCTTGCACTTCCTCTGATGAAGAAAAGCATGTAATGTTCACGATTTGCTGTTTGTTAACATTAATCACAAATGGTCCGATACTTTACTAAGTGTAATTGTGTTGGAGCAGGAATTTTTCACTTAATTGTCCTGTCTATGTAAGTTATAGGTATGTACTGTCTCATATTAAAATAATCTGACGCAACACTGGTACTGCCCGCAAAGTGACAAGTGACTTTGACTCACTCGCCATTCCTCGATGAACGTAAACGTGTCATGATCTCACTGTGCAGTTAACAAGACACATTGCCCTTCTTGAGATGGCATGGGCCCTCAGAGTCTGAAAGGGCTGAAGGCTGAAGGGGCTTATATCACCTCTCTACTGGAGAAAATTTCTCCACAAGTCACATCACAAGTCATGGTATCATTAAGGTCATGAAGGTCAGAGTACTTAGGTTCAGCTGTAAGTCATGAGTACTAAGGTCATATCACCAGTTCATGAGAAATTCTAAAAGTCACTAATAAGTTCATGAGTACTAAGGTCATATAAGTTCATGAGTACTAAGGTCACTACTAAGTTCATGAGTACTAAGGTCACTTAAAGTTCATGAGTACTAAGGTCACTAACAAGTTCATGAGTACTAAGGTCACTAACAAGTTCATGAGTACTAAGGCACTCAACAAGTTCATGAGTACTAAGGTCACTATAAGTTCATGAGTACAAGGTCACTCACAAGTTCATGAGTACTAAGGTCACTAAATAAGTTCATGAGTACTAAGGTCACTAATAAGTTCATGAGTACTAGGTATATAGTTGGATCACTCACAAGTTCATGAGTACTAAGGTCCTAACAAGTTCATGAGTACTAAGGTCACTACAAGTTCATGAGTACTAAGGTCACTAATAAGTTCATGAGTACTAAGGTCACTAATAAGTTCATGAGTACTAAGGTCACTCACAAGTTCATGAGTACTAAGGTCACTTATAAGTTCATGAGTACTAAGGTCACTAACAAGTTCATGAGTACTAAGGTCACTAACAAGTTCATGAGTACTAAGGCCACTAACAAGTTCATGAGTACTAAGGTCACTAATAAGTTCATGAGTAGTCTACAGAGGTTCACTATACTAGCACTAAAGTTCATGAGTACTAAGGTCACTAATAAGTTCATGAGTACTAAGGTCACTAATAAGTTCATGAGTACTAAGGTCACTCACAAGTTCATGAGTACTAAGGTCGCTAACAAGTTCATGAGTACTAAGGTCACTCACAAGTTCATGAGTACTAAAGTCACTAATAAGTTCATGAGTACTAAGGTCACTAATAAGTTCATGAGTACTAAGGTCACTCACAAGTTCATGAGTACTAAGGTCACTTATAAGTTCATGAGTACTAAGGTCACTAACAAGTTCATGAGTACTAAGGTCACTAACAAGTTCATGAGTACTAAGGCCACTAACAAGTTCATGAGTACTAAGGTCACTAATAAGTTCATGAGTACAGAGGTCCACACTCGATACGTCATAATGTTCAGTACAAGTCACTCACAGTTCTGAGTACTAAGGTCACTAATAAGTTCATGAGTACTAAGGTCACTAATAAGTTCATGAGTACTAAGGTCACTCACAAGTTCATGAGTACTAAGGTCGCTAACAAGTTCATGAGTACTAAGGTCACTAATAAGTTCATGAGTACTAATGTCACTCACAAGTTCATGAGTACTAAGGTCACTAACAAGTTCATGAGTACTAAGGTCACTCACAAGTTCATGAGTACTACTAATGTCACTCACAAGTTCATGAGTACTAAGGTCACTAACAAGTTCATGAGTACTAAGGTCACTCACAAGTTCATGAGTACTAAGGTCATAAAGACTTAACAGTTTAACTTTTCAACTTTCTATGAGAGAGAAACATTAACAGTTCTCTTGATCAAAAATGTTGATTTTATAAGCAATTAAAATAAACTGTTTCTTCTTTTGGTGTTGTTGAATGAGGGAATTTTTTTGGTGTTTAGTGACGTCAGCAACATTGGTTTTGGTGTTTTGTGTCGTCAGCACCACTGGTTTTGGCGTTTGGTGACGTCAGCAACACTGGTTTTGGCGTTTGGTGACGTCAGCAACACGGGTTTTGGTTGGTTGACGTCAGCAACACTGGTTATGGCGTTCGGTGACGTCAGCAACACTGGTTTTGGCGTTTGGTAACGTCAGCAACACTGGTTTTGGTGTTTGGTGACATCAGCAACACTGGTTTTGGCGTTTGGTGACGTCAGCAACACTGGTTTTGGCGTTTGGTGACATCAGCAACACTGATCTTGGTGTTTGATGCCAGCACCACTGGTTTGATGATGTCAGCAACACAGGTCTTGGTGTTTGGTGACGTCAGCAACACTGGTTTGATGTCAACAACACTGATCTTGGTGTTTGGTGACGTCAGCAACACTGGTTTGGTGTCAGCATCACCGGTTTGATGATGTCAGCAACACTGGTCTTGGTATTTGATGATGTCAGCAACACTGGTCTTGGTGTCTAATGTCAGCAACGCTGGTGTGGACGTCAGTAACACTGGTTTGATGATATCAGCAACACTGCTCTTGGTGTTCGACGACGTCAGCACCACTGATGATGCCAGCATCACTGACGATGTCAGCAACATTGGTTTGATGATGTCAGCAACACTGGTCTTGGTGTTCGACGACGTCAGCACCACTGATGATGCCAGCACCAATGACAATGTCAGCAACACTGGTCTGATGATGTCAGCAACAGAGATGTCAAACTGTTTGCTAACTACTTCTCATCTTGTAGTAACATTGTTAGTGTTGATGTTAGGGAATGTTTAACCTGCCAGTGGAATCAAACATTATTTTGTTCTTATTTGTACAGGAAAATGTATGTTGTTTGTGCTCCAGAGTCTGTAATTGTGTGTACTCCAGAGTCTGTAATTGTGTGTACTCCTGGAACTGTTATATGTGTTGTCTACTCCTGTGTCTGTTTCGTGTATTGTGTGTATTTTTGGATCTGTTATGTGTACTCCTGGGTCTCTTTGTGTTGTCTGTACTCTTGAGTCTTGTGAGGGAAAAGTTCAATAGATAGGAGTAGCGAGGGAGTATATAGTAACAATAGTTTCATTGCCGGCTACTTGTTAAGGTAGGGTAAGTCAAGCTCCCGCTATTCCCGCCTTTTTTCCCCACCCCGAAAGTGATAGTTTGACTGCCGGCTGCTTGTTAAGGTAGGGTCAGTCTATCCCTTCCCCTCCTTCTTCCCCCCCCCCACCGAAAGGTGACGTGTGGGGCTCCGGTCCAAACAGTAATCACTAGACTTACAGCTCCCAGCACTACTGTAAGTACATGCCTGCCTTGTATTCTAGTGGATTTATTGGTTGAAAGCTTCACTTTTGACCAATAATAAACTTAGTCCTTTCAGTCTTGCTCTAAGTTGACTGTTGTAATAATCACCACATCTTTTAGGTATTGTACTTATCATGGAGAGTGATTTCTTAAGCAGTGGGTAACCTGTCTAACTTTCCAGCTTGGATGACAGAGAGGGTCACCTGCCAATCAACGAGTAGAACTGATGGAGATGGACTAACGTCCTGAGACTTCCCCTTTTTGGATTTAATTACCTGTGCACCTGTATGAAATTGCAGGACGTAACCCCTCATCATTGCAGTGGTAAAGAACCTGCTTTCCTGTCATCTGGATATAATACTCACGGCTATACTGTGAAGAACGAACCGGTGGGTTGTAACCAACACCTGCGACCCCCCCCCCATCATCAGCAACGGCTACGATTTCAACAACACACAGTGTCACCAACACCAGACACCCAAGTTTTAAATTAGCTTTGAATTCAGTTATCATTTATATTTTTCATTTTTCATTTTCTTTAATGTAGGATCAATATTTCATATTTAAGTGTTTTATATTTTATATGTTCTAAATAATAAAGTGTTTATGTTTGTCAGTTTTTATTCTTTTTCTATACATTAATTTTCCTGAGGAGGAGCCAGCCTTAGTAATACTGTCTGAAGTTATTACAGGGCTGAGTAAGCCTTCACAAGTCTGGTATTTTGTCTGTACTCCTGGGTCTCTTGTGTTGTCTGTAGTCTTGGGTCTGTTATGTTGTCTGTAGTCCTGGGTCTGGTATTTTGCCTGTACTCTTGAGTCTGGTATGCTGTCTGTACTCTTGGGTCTGGTATGTTGTCTGTTCTCTTGGGTCTCTTGTAGTGTCTGTACTCTTGGGTCTGGTATGTTGTCTGTACTCCTGGGTCTCTTGTGTTGTCTGTAGTCTTGGGTCTGGTATGTTGTCTGTACTCCTGGGTCTCTTGTGTTGTCTGTAGTCTTGGGTCTGATATGTTGTCTGTACTCCTGGGTCTCTTGTGTTGTCTGTAGTCTTGGGTCTGATATGTTGTCTGTACTCCTGGGTCTCTTGTGTTGTCTGTAGTCTTGGGTCTGATATGTTGTCTGTACTCCTGGGTCTCTTGTGTTGTCTCTACTCCTGGGTCTCTTGTGTTGTCTGTAGTCTTGGGTCTGTTATGTTGTCTGTAGTCCTGGGTCTGGTATTTTGCCTGTACTCTTGAGTCTGGTATGCTGTCTGTACTCTTGGGTCTGGTATGTTGTCTGTACTCCTGGGTCTCTTGTAATGTCTGTACTCTTGGGTCTGGTATGTTGTCTGTATTCTTGGGTCTGGTATATTGTCTGTACTCTTGGGTCTGGTATGTTGTCTGTACTCTTGGGTCTGGTATGTTGTCTGTACTCTTGTGTCTGGTATGTTGTCTGTACTCTTAGGTCTGGTATGTTGTCTGTACTCTTGTGTCTGGTATGTTGTCTGTACTCTTAGGTCTGGTATGTTGTCTGTACTCTTGTGTCTGGTATGTTGTCTGTACTCTTGGGTCTGGTATGTTGTCTGTACTCTTGTGTCTGGTATGGTGTCTGTACTCTTGGGTCTTTTCTACTCCTGGGTTTTGTAGTCATTTAATTACTGAAATTCGGCTAAATTCAACAGGAAATGTTCGCTGCTAAACTGAATTGAGAGACTCTTGCCCATGCAAACGTGACTGTGGAGTTTGTGGGTGGGCCAGGGTGGGCCGTCCATCGCCAGGGAGCTTGTTTGTGGGCCTGGGTGGGCGGTTTATCGTGAGGGAGCTTGTGGGTGGGCCGTCCATCGTCAGGGAGCTTGTTTGTGGGCCTGGAAGGGCCGTTCATCGTGAGGGAGCTTGTGGGTGGGCCAGGGTGGGCCGTTCATCGTGAGGGAGCTTGTGGGTGGGCCAGGGTAGGCAGTTCCGGGGACCATAAAACTGAGTTAGTGTTACTAGTGTCCGTGTAGCTCCTGAGCAACTACTGTGCTAACATCACATAAACACTGACCTCTGCCTCTGTCAACCTCACCTTCAACACTATCACATAAACGTTGACCTGTGTCTCCGTCAACCTCATCTTCAACACTATCACATAAACATTGACCTGTGTCTCTGTCAGCCTCATCTTCAACACTATCACATAAACATTGACCTGTGTCTCTGTCAGCCTCATCTTCAACACTATCACATAAACATTGACCTGTGTCTCTGTCAACCTCATCTTCAACACTATCACATAAACATTGACCTGTGTCTCTGTCAGCCTCATCTTCAACATTATCACATAAACATTGACCTGTGTCTCTGTCAACCTCATCTTCAACACTATCACATAAACATTGACCTGTGTCTCTGTCAGCCTCATCTTCAACATTATCACATAAACATTGACCTGTGTCTCTGTCAACCTCATCTTCAACACTATCATGTAAACATTGACCTGTGCCTCTGTCAGCCTCATCTTCAACACTATCACATGAACATTGACCTGTGCCTATGTCAGCCTCATCTTCAACACTATCACATAAACATTGACCTGTGTCTCTGTCAGCCTCATCTTCAACGTGATGATAATCACGTAAACATTGATCCACGTTTTAGTCAACTTAAATAGCTCGTGATACTGCGATTTACTGCTCAACCATTGCCATTAGATGGTGTAAACGTTACTAGTGTTGTCAGTTCTGCATGTATACTTGTGTTCTTGTAGGCATAACAGAAGATTTCTGGTGGTGTCTGATGTAGACCTTGTCGCATCTCACACAAAAGTTAAGATCTTTGGGTGTTGTAATAATGGTGGTAGAAATACCGACAGTGTGTTAGGTAGAAGGAAAATGTGTAACTGTGACATATTAGTGCAGCAACATTTCGCTATCCAGTCAAGTTATTACAGACAGTACAAGATTATTGATTGATTCTTCAGGATATGCGTCCTGATACATGTGTACTCCTAAGATGGTCCGCCTGAGGCTCTCGAAGGAGATGGCCTTATGAATCTGCTGTTGATAGCTACGACGTCTTTACTTTGTAGGGTAGATGTCGATGTAATGTGGAAGCTGTGCTGTGGCCGTGATCAGGGCCTCACTACAGTCCTTGTGTGTTTCACTGCAAGAGTTTTGTGGAGTGCAGTGAGCTTGATTGTTACTGAGCTCTGTGTTGGGTGGTCGGGTACATTTTATAATAAATGCATGGACTCTTGTTTTATCCATCATGCATATATGCATGAAGGTCTTCACAATAGTTTTGAAATATCTCTTTGTTTTTTGACGAGTCTAACAGATTTCATATGACCTTGGTGAAGACTCAGGGGTAATACAACCTGGCATGCACTATTCTGGATTAGGATGTTCTTCACTAGTGGCTGTTGTGGTGTTGGGGTTGATGCGTTGGCGGTAGTCTGCTCCTGGAGCCTGGGGCCTGTTGGCCGCTGTTGTGGGGCAGCCAGCAGTTTGAGCACAAGTGTCGGGACCTGGCGTGACATTGTCGTTGGTGCTTCCTCGGCTTCCTCCGTCGCTGCGGCTGGGAAGTGGGCTCTGTATTCCGTGATACTGTAGCTTCCTCTGGACGAGGCTGATGCTCAGTGATGAATTCTCTTACTTGACGTTGGAGGTTGGACATCCAAGATTTTTCCATGCTGCTATGACCCTGCGGAACCTGTCCAGGCAATGCAGGTTCCAGGCATGATGCTTCTTGCCGCATTTAGGACACTGTAGCTTCAGACAGCTTTAGTTTTTCCAGTCATTCCTTGGTCGGGTGAAACCCACTGTAGACGGCGCACTTTTTCCCCTATAACGAGATCGGGCTCTGAGGTGGTTGTACCTCAGGCACCTGAAGGACTTCAGAGGTTCTGGGTTGAACGCCCTAACCTGCTATTTTACCCATGAGCCGAGATCCAGTTGAACTGGGAGAAGTCTTGTATGTGGGATCAGGACCTTCCTTGTTGATATGTTGCCGTTCTTCTTGGTTCAGAGCTGCTCAGCTTTCGGGACGTTTTGGTTACTGCGGATGGCATCGAGAGGCATGTCTAGCAGACAACGTATTAGTGCGCGTTTTATTACCCGTTCTCCATGAGAACAACTGAATAAAGGTTGTTCAACCTCTGCAGTACCTCACAGGACTCTTTAAGTTTCGGGGAGTGAGAATAAGCTCTTTCAGATTCGGGGATAATGATATCTTCAGACTGTATTTCCTGCTGAGGTGAATTACAGCAGCAGAGGGGGTGTCGTTGTGTCTTTTATTGGTCAACCTGAATTTGGCAGGGGATGGTTTGACTTGCCCGATCTGAGGCAACGAAACAACACTGTCTCCTCTTGGGCTTCTGAGATCGCGTTTCCTGCCGATCCTGATCCATACTTATCTCACTGTTCTTAGTGGCCTGGCTGGTTTCGTTTGTCCATCTGTCCGATGAGTCCAGGGCGTGGTCTCGCAGTTTCTTCGGAATTGCGTCCTCATCCGGAGTCCTCGTTTAAGTCCTTGGCACATCTTTGTATTGTCTTCCCTTCAAAGCAAGCCAAGTGCAACTGATGAATGAGCCACTCATGGCTTCTTCAGCGTGAGACGGCTGATGAAAAAGGAAGGAAAGTATGCCCACTCCTCGTCAAGAAACTCTTGGCTGCAAATTTAGTATGCTCTTAGGAAAAATTCGATGATTCCTGTTTGGTCCTTTTTCATGAAAGGACAGTAAGAAAAGAGCCCTCCAAATCATCATTTCTCCACTTTAAACAAAGCTGTAATCCTTCCCAAAGTACTCCTGCAAACCAACACTCGCAGGTCACCAATACATCCACCAAAGACCTGATAAGTATCATTAATCAGCGCATGTGTTTACACAGTGCAGTGATAAGGTATATTACGTCATTGAAAGAGCACGAAGACTAGGAACAAGTCTCAGTGAAAACAATGAATGGAGAAACAACTTGAACAACACATATGTACAACACTGGAACTCCGTCAGACATTAGATAAGATTCAGTGACTCCCGCCTAAAGATAAAGATGAATATTTTATTTCTTTGCAATGTTTACAATGTGTGATTGCAATTTCGATTTGTTAACTACAAAGATCCAAATTTCCAACACGAGAAAGCCTTGAACCATCTTTAATTTCCGTTTCAGAACAATTATTAAACAGAATAAAGGCAGAATTAGCACGAGTTCTCACTTAACAACCATTAGTTACCTGCTGGTGCTGCACCTGCTGCTGGTGCTGCAGCTACTGCTGGTGCTGGTGCTGCAGATGCTCCTGGTGCTGCAGCTGCTGCTGGTGCTGCACCTGCTGCTGGTGCTGCAGCTACTGCTGGTGCTGGTGCTGCAGATGCTCCTGGTGCTGCAGCTGCTGCTGGTGCTGGAGCTGCTGGTGTTGCACCTGCTGCTGGTGCTGCTGGTGCTGCAGCTGCTGCTGGTGCTGCAGCTGCTGCTGGAGATGGTGCTGCAGCTGCTGCTGCTCCTGGTGCTGCAGCTGCTGCTGGTGCTGCAGCTGCTGCTGGTGCTGCAGCTGCTGCTGGTGCTGCTGCTGCTGCTGCTGGGGCTACAGCTGCTGCTGGTGCTGCAGCTGCTCCTGGTGCTGCAGCTGCTGCTGGTGGCCCTGCAGCTGCTGGTGCTGCAGTTGCTGGTGCTGCAGCTGCTGGTGCTGCAGCTGCTGGTGCTGCAGCTGCTGGTGCTGCTGCTGCTGCTGGTGCTGCTGACGCTGGTGCTGCAGCTGCTGGTGCTGCAGCTGCTGGTGCTGCAGCTGTTGGTGCTGCAGCTGCTCCTGGTGCTGCAGCTGCTGGTGCTGCAGCAGCTGCTTGTGCTGCAAAAGCTGGTGCTGCAGCTGATGCTAGTGCTGCAGCTGCTGGTGGTGCTGCAGCTGCTGCTGGTGCTGCAGCTGCTGGTGCTGCTACTGCTGCTTCTGGTGATGCAACTGCTGCTGCTACAGCTGCTGGTATTGCTGCAGCTGCTGCTGCTGCTGGTGCTGCAGCTGCTTGTTCTGCAGCTGCTGGTGCTGCAGCTGCTGGTGCTGCAGCTGCTGGTGCTGCACCTGCTGGTGCTGCTGCTGCTGGTGCTGCAGCTGCTCGTGCTGCAGCTGCTGGTGCTGCTGGAGCTGATGCTGCAGCTGCTGGTGCTGCTGCTGCTGGTGCTGCTGCTGCTGGTGCTGCTGCCGCTGCTGGTGCTGCTGCTGCTAGTGCTACAGCTGCTGGTGCTGCTGCTGCTGCAGCTGCTAGTGCTGCAGCTGCTGGTGCTGCTGCTGCTGGTGCTGCTGCTGGGGCTCCAGCTGCTGCTGTTGCTGGAGCTGCTGCTGGTGCTGGTGTTGCAGCTGCTGCTGGTGCTGCTGGTGCTGCAGCTGCTGCTGGTGCTGCAGCTGCTGCTGGTGCTGCAGCTGCTGCTGGAGATGGTGCTGCAGCTGCTGCTGCTCCTGGTGCTGCAGCTGCTGCTGCTCCTGGTGCTGCAGCTGCTGCTGTTCCTGGTGCTGCAGCTGCTGCTGGTGCTACAGCTGCTGCTGGTGCTGCAGCTGCTCCTGGTGCTGCAGCTGCTGCTGGTGGCGCTGCAGCTGCTGGTGCTGCAGTTGCTGGTGCTGCAGCTGCTGGAGCTGCAGTTGCTGGTGCTGCAGCTGCTGGTGCTGCTGCTGAGGCTGGTGCTGCTGAGGCTGGTGCTGCAGCTGCTGGTGCTGCAGCTGATGGTGCTGCAGCAGCTGCTTGTGCTGCAAAAGCTGGTGCTGCAGCTGCTGCTAATGCTGCAGCTGCTGGTGGTGCTGCAGCTGCTGCTGGTGCTGCAGCTGCTGGTGCTGCTGCTGCTGCTTCTGGTGATGCAACTGCTGCTGCTACAGCTGCTGATGCTGCTGATGCTGCTGCTGGTGCTGCAGCTGCTTGTGCTGCTGCTGGTGCTGCAGCTGCTTGTGCTGCTGCTGCTGCTGCTGCAGCTGCTTGTGCTGCAGCTGCTGCAGCTGCTGCCGCTGCTGGTGCTGCACCTGCTGGTGCTGCTGCTGCTGGTGCTGCAGCTGCTCGTGTAGCAGCTTCTGGTGCTGCTGGTGCTCGTGCTGCAGCTGCTGGTGCTGCTGCTGCTGGTGCTGCTGGTGCTGCTGCCGCTGCTGGTGCTGTTGCTGCTAGTGCTACAGCTGCTGGTGCTGCTGCTGCTGCAGCTGCTAGTGCTGCAGCTGCTGGTGCTGCTGCTGCTGGTGCTGCTGCTGCTGCTGGTGCTGCAGCTGCTGGTGGTGCTGCTGCTGGTGCTGCAGCTGCTGGTGCTGCTGGTGCTGGTGCTGCAGCTGCTGGTGCTGCAGCTGCTGGTGCTGCTGGTGCTGGTGCTGCACCTGCTGGTGTTGCACCTGCTGGTGCTGCTGGTGCTGCAGCTGCTGGTGCTGCTGCTGCTGGTGCTGCTGCTGCTGCTGGTGCTGGTGCTGCAGCTGCTGGTGCTGTAGCTGCTGGTGCTGCTGCTGCTGGTGTTGCAGCTGCTTGTGCTGCAGCTGCTGGTGCTGCATGTGCTGGTGCTGCAACTGCTAGTGCTGCCGCTGCTGCTGCAGCTGCTGGTGCT
>NC_069406.1:47649491-47741991 GCF_026875155.1 Cherax quadricarinatus | reverse complement strand
AAGAGTAGTATAACTGGTGTAGACAAGAACAGTGTAACTGATGTAAACAAGAACAGTATAACTGATGTAAACAAGAACAGTATAACTGGTGTAGACAAGAACAGTATAACTGGTGTCGACAAGAACAGTAAAACTGGTGTAGACAAGAACAGTAGAACTGGTGTAGACAAGAACATTATAACTGATATAAACAAGAACAGTATAATTGGTGTAGACAAGGACAGTATAACCAGTGTAGACAAGAACAATATAACTGGTGTCGACAAGAACAGTAAAACTGGTGTAGACAAGAACAGTAGAACTGTTGTAGACAAAAACAGTAGAACTAGTGTAGACAAGAACAGTAGAACTGGTGTAGACAAGAACACTAGAACTGGTGTTGACAAGAACAGTAGAACTGGTGTAGACAAGAACAGTAGAACTGGTGTAGACAACAACAGTAGAACTGGCGTAGATAACAACAGTAGAACTGGTGTAGAGAACAACAGCAGAACTGGTGTAGACAAGAACAGTAGAACTGGTGTAGACAAGAACAGTAGAACTGGTGTAGACAAGAACAGTAGAACTGGTGTAGAGAACGGCAGTAGAACTGGTGTAGAGAACAGCAGTAGAACTGGTGTAGACAAGAACAGTAGAACTGGTGTAGACAAGAACAGTAGAACTGGTGTAGACAAGAACAGTAGAACTGGTGTAGAGAACGACAGTAGAACTGGTGTAGAGAACAGTAGAACTGGTGTAGACAACAACAGTAGAACTGGCGTAGACAACAACAGTAGAACTGGTGTAGAGAACAACAGTAGAACTGGTGTAGACAACAACAATAGAACTGGTGTAGACAAGAACAGTATAACTGGTGTAAACAATATAAGTGAACATCATAAAGGTTTTACGAAGCCTTTGAAGGTTTAATTAGTTTCTGGCACATGAACCTGAGGAACTTGGTGACCTTGGTGTTGTAAACATGGAGGGGGAAGAAACGTGGGGCGAAACATGAGGAGAAACATGGGGTGAAACATGGGTGAAACATGGGACGAAACATGGGGTGAAACATGTGGGGAAACATAGGGTGAAACATGGGCTGAAACACGGAGCGAAAGATGGGGTGAAACATGGGATGAAACATGTGAGAGAAACTGGGAAATATGAAGAAACAAAAATGGAGTGAAAGAAAGGGCGAAACATAAAATGGAAGAAACATGTTGTAAAACGGGTGAAACGTTGTGAAACATGGAATGAAACTTGCAGTGAAACATGGTCTGAAACCTGCAGTGAAACATGGTATGAAACATGTGAAACTTGCAGTGAAACATAGTGCAACTTGCAGTGAAACATGGTGGGAAACTTGCAGTGAAACATGGTGGGAAACTTGCAGTGAAACATGGTGGGAAACTTGCAGTGAAACATGGTGGGAAACTTGCAGTAAAAATGATGTGAGACTGAGTGAAACATGGTGTAAAACTCGCAGTGAAACATGTAAGACTGGGAGTGAAACCTGGTGTGTTATCTGTGACAGGTGGAGGTAGTGATGTCATCTGTGACAGGTGGCAGTGGTGGTGTCATGTGACAGGTGGTAGTGGTGGTGTCATCTGTGATAGGTGGAAGTGGGGGTGTCAATCTGCGACAGGTGGTAGTGTTGGTGTCATCTGTGGCAGGTGGTAGTGAGGGTGTCATCTGTGACAGGTGGAAGTGGGGGTCATCTGTGACAGGTGGAAGTGGGGGTGTCATCTGTGACAGGTGGTAGTGTTGGTGTCATCTGTGACAGGTGGTAGTGAGGGTGTCATCTGTGACAGGTGGAGGTGGGGTGTGTCATCTGTGACAGGTGGAGGTGGGGGGTGTCATCTGTGACAGGTGGAGGTGGGGTGCCATCTGTGACAGTTGGAGGTGAGGGTGTCATCTGTGACAGGTGGAGGTGGGGGTGCCATCTGTGACAGGTGGAGGTGGGGGGTGTCATCTGGGGCAGATGGAGGTGGGAGGTATCACCTGTGACAGGTGGAAGTGGGGGGTGTCAACTGTAACAGGTGGAGGTGGGGGGTGTCATCTATGACAAGTGGTAGTGGTGGTGTCAGCTGTGACAGGTGTAGGTGAGGGTGTCATCTGTGACAGGTGGAGGTGGGGGGTGTCATCTGAGGCAGATGGAGGTGGGAGGTATCACCTGTGACAGGTGGAAGAGGGGGGGTGTCAACTGTAACAGGTGGAGGTGGGGGGTGTCATCTGTGACAGGTGGAGGTGGGGTGTCATCTGTGACAGGTGGAGAGGGGGGTGTCATCTGTGACAGGTGGAGGTGGGGGTGTCATCTGTGACAGGTGGAGATGGGGAGTGTCATCTGTGACAGGTGGAGTTGGGGGTGTCATCTGTGACAGGTGGAGGTGGGGGTGTCATCTGTGACAGGTGGAGATGGGGAGTGTCATCTGTGACAGGTGGAGTTGGGGGTGTCATCTGTGACAGGTGGAGGTGGGGGTGTCATCTGTGACAGGTGGAGATGGGGGTGTCATCTGTGACAGGTGGAGATCGGGGTTTCATCTGTGACAGGTGGAGGTGGGGGTGTCATCTGTGACAGCTTTGATGTTCTTGAACGACCAATTAGATGGTCGGGAACAGCCAATTTGCTCTACTTGCAAAGTCAAACTGCCAGTGTTTTGTTGCGCTGGAAGGTCGTGAGAAGACGCTTGACTGCCTTTACGACGAGAGGCACCTTTCTCTCCCTGTTTTAAGGTCACATAATATTGCTCATGAAAAGTTAAACGCTTTCAGATGTTCAGAATATCTGAAGTAATCTCAGATTCCTAAGCTCATACTGCTGGCAACAACGCGAAGCTCTCTTAATGTGCCTCAATATCTGCGTTAAAGGAGGTAACAGTAATCTTAACTTTCTATTGGAAGTCGCGCCGTTGGTGTCAATAATGGAGATGGTACAGTATTCGGCTCACACCCATAAAGTGTTAATAATGGAGATGGTACAGTATTCGGCTCACACCCATAAATGTCAATAATGGAGATGGTACAGTATTCAGCTCACACCCACAAAGTGTTAATAATGGAGATGGTACAGTATTCGGCTCACACCCATAAAATGTCAATAATGGAGATGGTACAGTATTCAGCTCACACCCATAAAGTGTTAGTAATGGAGATGGTACAGTATTCGGCTCACACCCAGTGTCAATAATGGAGATGGTACAGTATTCGGCTCACACCCAGTGTCAATAATGGAGATGGTACAGTATTCGGCTCACACCCATAAAGACCTGAGTTAGATTCACAGGCGATGATAGACACAAATGGTTCTCTTTCAAGTCTGCAGCAATTATGATCCCACTAGTAAACATTCTCTGAAGAGTTATTAACTTATTTTCTTCTTCTTCTTCTTCCTTCTTCTTCTTCCTCCTTTTTTCATATTATACACAGTGACATGTTGAATGTATGTGTGTGTGTGTGTGTGTACTCGCCTAATTGTGGTTGCAGGGGTCGAGACTCAGCTCCTGGCCCTGCCTCTTCACTGAGTGCTACTAGGTCCTCTCTCTCTCCCTGCTCCATGAGCTTTATCATGCCTCATCTTTAAGCTATGTATGGTTCCTGCCTCCACTACCTCACTTGCTAGGTTATTCCACTTCCTGACAACTCTATGACTGAAGAAATACTTCGTAACATCCCTTTGACTCATCCGAGTCTTCAACTTCCAATTGTGACCCCTTGTTTCTGTGTCCCATCTCTGAAACATGATGTCTCTGTCCACCTTGTCTATTCCACGTAGTATTTTGCATGTCGTTATCATGTCTCCCCTAACCCTCCTGTCCTCCAGTGTCGTCAGGCCGATTTCCCTTAACCTTTCTTCGTAGGACATTCCCCTTAGCTCTGGAACTAACCTTGTCGCAAACCTGTCGCACACCTGTGTGTGTGTATGTGTACTCACCTAGTTGTGGTTGCAGGGGTCAGTTCATAGCTCCTGGCCCCGCCTCTTATCTGGACGCTACTGGGTCACTCTCCCTCTGTGTGTGTGTGTGTGTGTGTGTGTTCTTTAAGAGCAAAACCTAGTAATTTAACATAAGCAACATCAACGTCCTTAAAACTCTTAAGAGTGTTGTCGTTAAACACAGAAAATAAGGTACAAACTTTGGTCTGTGATGATCCAGTGTTAAGAAGATGACTTTGTTGATCACTGATGAAGAAAGCAAGGGTCACTGTCAGCCCCACTAACACACCCAAGCTCTTACTGTCAGCCCTGGAGGCTGACAGTGACTGGCAGGGCCAGGAGCTATGAATCCACCTCTATAGGTACAATTAGATAAGCACAACAATGTATTATATTATGTTGTTGTATTGTTGTGTTGGGCAGTGTTGTCAGTGTTGTCAGTGTTGTCAGTGTTGTTAACTAGGTTGCATGAGTCATCCTTCTGGTAGTACTGTTGATCTGCAACACTGTTTGGGTGGCACCACTGTTGATCTGCAACACTGCCTGGGTGGCAGCATTGTTGATCTGCAACACTTCCTGGGTGGCAGCATGGTTGATCGGCAACACTTCCTGGGCTGCACCAATATTGATGTGAAACACTGCCTGGGTGGCACCATTGCTGATCTGCAACACTGCCTGGGTTGCACCATTGTTTATCTGTAACACTGCCTGGGTTGCACCATTGTTTATCTGCAACACTGCCTGGGTTGCACCATTGTTTATCTGCAACACTGCCTGGGTTGCACCATTGTTTATCTGCAACACTGCCTGGGTTGCACCATTGTTTATCTGCAACACTGCCTGGGTGGCACCATTGTTGATCTGCAACACTGCCTGGGTGGCACCATTGTTTATCTGCAACACTGCCTGGGTTGCACCATTATTGATGTGCAACACTGCCTGGGTGGCACCATTGTTGATGTGCAACACTGCCTGGGTGGCACCATTGTTGATGTGCAACACTGCCTGGGTGGCACCATTGTTGATGTGCAACACTGCCTGGGTGGCACCATTGTTGATGTGCAACACTGCCTGGGTGGCACCATTGTTGATGTGCAACACTGCCTGGGTGGCACCATTGTTTATCTGCAACACTGCCTGGGTGGCACCATTGTTTATCTGCAACACTGCCTGGGTGGCACCATTGTTTATCTGCAACACTGCCTGGGTGGCACCATTGTTTATCTGTAACACTGCCTGGGTTGCACCATTGTTTATCTGCAACACTGCCTGGGTTGCATCATTGTTTATCTGCAACACTGCCTGGGTTGCACCATTGTTTATCTGCAACACTGCCTGGGTTGCACCATTGTTTATCTGCAACACTGCCTGGGTTGCACCATTGTTTATCTGCAACACTGCCTGGGTTGCACCATTGTTTATCTGCAACACTGCCTGGGTTGCACCATTGTTTATCTGCAACACTGCCTGGGTTGCACCATTGTTTATCTGCAACACTGCCTGGGTTGCACCATTGTTTATCTGCAACACTGCCTGGGTTGCACCATTGTTTATCTGCAACACTGCCTGGGTTGCACCATTGTTTATCTGCAACACTGCCTGGGTTGCACCATTGTTTATCTGCAACACTGCCTCGCTCGTACCGTTGTTGCTCTACAACACTGCCTCGTTGGCACAATTGTTGATGTGCAACAGTGGTGTCCGCGTGTTATTGTTCCTTCTTCCTTTTTATTGCATCATTATCACTGTCATCTCCTCCTCCTGTTTCCTCCTACTTCTTCATTATTTCAGTCTGCTTGTTCTCCTGTCTCCTCTTATTGCTAAATTATTTCTATTGTTCTCCTGTCTCCTCTTATTGCTTCATTATTATTGTTATTGTCCTCTCCTGTTGTCTTCCTCGTTCTCTGTTGTTTTGTTCTGTAACTCTCTTATTCTGAACTTATTTCTTCCCATTTATTCTAGGGAGGAAATAAGAAAGGTGAGGAAGCAGGGAGAGAGAAGACAGTAAAGAGGGAGACAGAGTGATGATGGAGGAGATAGACAGAGTGATGATTGGGTAGAGAGACAGAGTGATGATGGGGTAGAGAGACAGAGTGATGATGGGGTAGACAGTGATGATGGGGTAGAGAGACAGAGTGATGATGGGGTAGAGAGACAGAGTGATGATGGGGTAGACAGTGATGATGGGGTAGAGAGACAGAGTGATGATGGGGTAGAGAGACAGAGTGATGATGGGGTAGACAGTGATGATGGGGTAGAGAGACAGAGTGATGATGGGGTAGAGAGACAGAGTGATGATGGGGTAGACAGTGATGACAGGGTAGAGAGACAGAGTGATGACAGGGTAGAGAGACAGAGTGATGACTGGGTAGAGAGACAGAGTGATGACTGGGTAGAGAGATAGAGTGATGACAGGGTAGAGAGACAGAGAGTGATGACAGGGTAGAGAGACAGAGTGATGACAGGGTAGAGAGACAGAGTGATGACAGGGTAGAGAGAGAGTGATGACTGGGTAGAGAGACAGAATGATGACAGGGTAGAGAGACAGTGATGACAGGGTAGAGAGACAGAGTGATGACAGGGTAGAGAGACAGAGTGATGACAGGGTAGAGAGACAGAGTGATGACAGGGTAGAGAGACAGAGTGATGACAGAGAGACAGAGTGATGACAGGGTAGAGAGACAGTGATGACATGGTAGAGACAGAGTGATGACGGGATAGAGAGACAGAGAGTGATGACATGGTAGAGACAGAGTGATGACAGGGTAGAGAGACAGAGTGATGACAGGGTAGAGAGACCTCATCCTCACAACAGAATAAGTCTCTTCCGTTATTATGTTAAAACTTAAGAAAATGAGTCGCGCTCCCGTGGCCATGGGACGCAGGGAACAGCTTGATGTGCGTTATCACTCTCATCATCCTAGAACGGCCTATTGCAGACACTGGAGAGGCCTACTGAAGACACTGGAGAGGCCTATTGAAGACACTGGAGAGGCTTATAAAGACACGATAGCCGACCAGTTTTAGCTGTGTACCTCCATGTAGACTTATGCTGTGCTGGAGTCCATATTAATTTGCGCCTCCAAGTTCGCCCCTCACTGCTAAATATCCCACTACAGGTCAGCCCAGTTACAGGATCTATGGTCTCTTCAGTTGGTCTAGTCGTTAAATAAAGAACATATGGGGCACACCAACCAACACAGTCACTTCCACTCAGGACAGGGAGGTGAAGGGTAGCAGTGAAAGTGGTGTCCACATTTGTGTTGTTATTGAACATTACGGTGCACTCCTAATCTATATAATAGTTACATGGTGGGAACAAACTCAGGGAACAAGGCTGTCAGCGGACGGACGTGGGGGAACATTTATCATGTACAACTCTGTTCTTTATGTATGCAGGTTAAAGCCAATTTACTTTTTTCCTTCACGATTTCCTGTATTTTCCATATTTTTAGTGTTAATTGAGACAGTCTTTGGTACATAATTTATGTACTGTAAGTAATTTATTAATATGGAAATTATTGCTCGTGTGTTTGGTCGAAAGAATATTACAATACTAAAATAAAAGAACATAGTAATTGTGAGACACAGCTGGAGACTCTTTCATGTTTGTAGATGAATGGTTCAGAGAACCGACACGTTGTATGGACTGATGAAGCCACTGTGTGGCGAAACGTTTCCTCAATAAAGATACCCAAGAGTTGCACATGTTGTGTACGAATGGTATATAATACCGACAAGGTGAGATTAAGACACATGTGCAACATCTGGGTATCTTTATTGTAGACGTTTCGCCATCCAGTGGCTTTATCAATACAAATTCTAGGACATAACTTGAAGACAGTAGAACTATGTACAGAAGATGAGGTAATCAGTCCCTCAACCTAGGAGTAGGTGCGAAGAGCACCATAGTCGTGGAGATTCTGAAGCAGAAGAAAGGATCCTGGCGCTTATATAGTAACGTCAGGTGTAGCAGACGAGGGCATATTCACTGGTAGGCGGGATTCCCCAGTGGAAGTAGGTCCTTCCCAAAGAGATGGGTTAGTTGTAGTAGTAGTTGTCGTAGCCGTGAGGACATGTACATAACCTTCACGGCTACGACAACTACTACTACAACTAACCCATCTCTTTGGGAAGGACCTACTTCCACTGAGGAATCCCGCCTACCAGTGAATATGCCCTCGTCTGCTTCACCTGACGTTACTATATAAGCGCCAGGATCCTTTCTTCTGCTTCAGAATCTCCACGACTATGGTGCTCTTCGCACCTACTCCTAGGTTGAGGGACTGATTACCTCATCTTCTGTACATAGTTCTACTGTCTTCAAGTTATGTCCTAGAATTTGTATTGATAAAGCCACTGGATGGCGAAACGTCTACAATAAAGATACCCAGATGTTGCACATGTGTCTTAGTTGCACATGTGTCTAATTTATCAACTCTTTCATGTAAACACTTGCTGTGAGAGAGACAGCTGGAAGTGCATACATGGCGAGACTCCTCCATGTAAACACTTGCTGTGAGAGACACAGCTGGAAGTGCATACATGGCGAAACTCCTCCATGTAAACACTTGCTGTGAGAGACACAGCTGGAAGCGCATACATGGCGAGACTCCTCCATGTAAACACTTGCTGTGAGAGACACAGCTGGAAGTGCATACATGGCGAGACTCCTCCATGTAAACACTTGCTGTGAGAGACACAGCTGGAAGCGCATACATGGCGAGACTCCTCCATGTAAACACTTGCTGTGAGAGACACAGCTGGAAGTGCATACATAGCGAGACTCCTCCATGTAAACACTTGCTGTGAGAGACACAGCTGGAAGTGCCTACATGGCGAGACTCCTCCATGTAAACACTTGCTGTGAGAGACACAGCTGGAAGTGCATACATGGCGAGACTCCTCCATGTAAACACTTGCTGTGAGAGACACAGCAGGAAGTGCCTACATGGCGAGACTCCTCCATCCTCCATGTAAACACTTGCTGTGAGAGACACAGCAGGAAGTGCATACATGGCGAGACTCCTCAATGTAAACACTTCCTACTATCTGCTGGAGTACATAGTTACTTGACCATGACTAGTAGTTTCTCGTTACAACGGACGGAGGATCAAGCCTTCAACTCTCCTTGAATGACTCGCTCAGGTTTAAAGCTTCATATAACGCTTAAATAATAATGATAATGATAACATAAAAATAATAATAATTATTATTATTATTATTCCTGCTAGACGCCCGGGCTCAGATGTCACCTGTCTTTTTGACAGATTAATTAATATTATTTTTTTTTTTATTTTTTTATTATCACACCGGCCGATTCCCACCAAGGCAGGGTGGCCTGAAAAAGAAAAACTTTCACCATCATTCACTCCATCACTGTCTTGCCAGAAGGGTGCTTTACACTACAGTTTTTAAACTGCAACATTAACACCCCTCCTTCAGAGTGCAGGCACTGTACTTCCCATCTCCAGGACTCAAGTCCGGCCTGCCGGTTTCCCTGAATCCCTTCATAAATGTTACTTTGCTCACACTCCAACAGCACGTCAAGTATTAAAAACCATTTGTCTCCATTCACTCCTATCAAACACGCTCACGCATGCCTGCTGGAAGTCCAAGCCCCTCGCACACAAAACCTCCTTTACCCCCTCCCTCCAACCCTTCCTAGGCCGACCCCTACCCCGCCTTCCTTCCACTACAGACTGATACACTCTTGAAGTCATTCTGTTTCGCTCCATTCTCTCTACATGTCCGAACCACCTCAACAACCCTTCCTCAGCCCTCTGGACAACAGTTTTGGTAATCCCGCACCTCCTCCTAACTTCCAAACTACGAATTCTCTGCATTATATTCACACCACACATTGCCCTCAGACATGACATCTCCACTGCCTCCAGCCTTCTCCTCGCTGCAACATTCATCACCCACGCTTCACACCCATATAAGAGCGTTGGTAAAACTATACTCTCATACATTCCCCTCTTTGCCTCCAAGGACAAAGTTCTTTGTCTCCACAGACTCCTAAGTGCACCACTCACTCTTTTTCCCTCATCAATTCTATGATTCACCTCATCTTTCATAGACCCATCCGCTGACACGTCCACTCCCAAATATCTGAATACGTTCACCTCCTCCATACTCTCTCCCTCCAATCTGATATTCAATCTTTCATCACCTAATCTTTTTGTTATCCTCATAACCTTACTCTTTCCTGTATTCACCTTTAATTTTCTTCTTTTGCACACCCTACCAAATTCATCCACCAATCTCTGCAACTTCTCTTCAGAATCTCCCAAGAGCACAGTGTCATCAGCAAAGAGCAGCTGTGACAACTCCCACTTTGTGTGTGATTCTTTATCTTTTAACTCCACGCCTCTTGCCAAGACCCTCGCATTTACTTCTCTTACAACCCCATCTATAAATATATTAAACAACCACGGTGACATCACACATCCTTGTCTAAGGCCTACTTTTACTGGGAAAAAATTTCCCTCTTTCCTACATACTCTAACTTGAGCCTCACTATCCTCGTAAAAACTCTTCACTGCTTTCAGTAACCTACCTCCTACACCATACACTTGCAACATCTGCCACATTGCCCCCCTATCCACCCTGTCATACGCCTTTTCCAAATCCATAAATGCCACAAAGACCTCTTTAGCCTTATCTAAATACTGTTCACTTATATGTTTCACTGTAAACACCTGGTCCACACACCCCCTACCTTTCCTAAAGCCTCCTTGTTCATCTGCTATCCTATTCTCCGTCTTACTCTTAATTCTTTCAATTATAACTCTACCATACACTTTACCAGGTATACTCAACAGACTTATCCCCCTATAATTTTTGCACTCTCTTTTATCCCCTTTGCCTTTATACAAAGGAACTATGCATGCTCTCTGCCAATCCCTAGGTACCTTACCCTCTTCCATACATTTATTAAATAATTCAGCAAGGTCGGTTTATGTGAGGTCATTATGCTGGCTACAACGTTACCAACTATATGGGAACCTTAGCTAGAATTTGTACTCTGGTATGCGAGATATTTTATTTATAACTTATTATATTATTGGCAGTGGTGCTTGTAGCATGGCGGTAACTGTGATCCACACTGTGGTCTTACCGTTGTCATAATGACCGAGGTGCCGGTAACTGTGATCCACACTGTGGTCTTACCGTTGTCATAATGACCGAGGTGCCGGTAACTGTGATCCACACTGTGGTCTTACCGTTGTCATAATGACCGAGGTGCCGGTAACTGTGATCCACACTGTGGTCTTACCGTTGTCATAATGACCGAGGTGCCGGTAACTGTGATCCACACTGTGGTCTTACCGTTGTCATAATGACCGAGGTGCCGGTAACTGTGATCCACACTGTGGTCTTACCGTTGTCATAATGACCGAGGTGCCGGTAACTGTGATCCACACTGTGGTCTTACCGGTGTCATAATGACCGAGGTGCCGGTAACTGTGATCCACACTGTGGTCTTACCGTTGTCATAATGACCGAGGTGCCGGTAACTGTGATCCACACTGTGGTCTTACCGGTGTCATAATGACCGAGGTGCCGGTAACTGTGATCCACACTGTGGTCTTACCGTTGTCATAATGACGGAGGTGCCGGTAACTGTGATCCACACTGTGGTCTTACCAGTGTCATAATGACCGAGGTGCCGGTAACTGTGATCCACACTGTGGTCTTACCGTTGTCATAATGACCGAGGTGCCGGTAACTGTGATCCACACTGTGGTCTTACCGTTGTCATAATGACCGAGGTGCCGGTAACTGTGATCCACACTGTGGTCTTACCGGTGTCATAATGACCGAGGTGCCGGTAACTGTGATCCACACTGTGGTCTTACCGGTGTCATAATGACCGAGGTGCCGGTAACTGTGATCCACACTGTGGTCTTACCGTTGTCATAATGACCGAGGTGCCGGTAACTGTGATCCACACTGTGGTCTTACCGGTGTCATAATGACCGAGGTGCCGGTAACTGTGATCCACACTGTGGTCTTACCGTTGTCATAATGACCGAGGTGCCGGTAACTGTGATCCACACTGTGGTCTTACCGTTGTCATAATGACCGAGGTGCCGGTAACTGTGATCCACACTGTGGTCTTACCGGTGTCATAATGACCGAGGTGCCGGTAACTGTGATCCACACTGTGGTCTTACCGTTGTCATAATGACCGAGGTGCCGGTAACTGTGATCCACACTGTGGTCTTACCGTTGTCATAATGACCGAGGTGCCGGTAACTGTGATCCACACTGTGGTCTTACCGGTGTCATAATGACCGAGGTGCCGGTAACTGTGATCCACACTGTGGTCTTACCGTTGTCATAATGACCGAGGTGCCGGTAACTGTGATCCACACTGTGGTCTTACCAGTGTCATAATGACCGAGGTGCCGGTAACTGTGATCCCCACTGTGGTCTTACCGTTGTCATAATGACCGAGGTGCCGGTAACTGTGATCCACACTGTGGTCTTACCGTTGTCATAATGACCGAGGTGCCGGTAACTGTGATCCACACTGTGGTCTTACCGTTGCCATAATGACCGAGGTGCCGGTAACTGTGATCCACACTGTGGTCTTACCGTTGTCATAATGACCGAGGTGCCGGTAACTGTGATCCACACTGTGGTCTTACCGTTGTCATAATGACCGAGGTGCCGGTAACTGTGATCCACACTGTGGTCTTACCGGTGTCATAATGACCGAGGTGCCGGTAACTGTGATCCACACGGTGGTCTTACCGTTGTCATAATGACCGAGGTGCCGGTAACTGTGATCCACACTGTGGTCTTACCGGTGTCATAATGACCGAGGTGCCGGTAACTGTGATCCACACTGTGGTCTTACCGTTGTCATAATGACCGAGGTGCCGGTAACTGTGATCCACACTGTGGTCTTACCGTTGTCATAATGACCGAGGTGCCGGTAACTGTGATCCACACTGTGGTCTTACCGTTGTCATAATGACCGAGGTGCCGGTAACTGTGATCCACACTGTGGTCTTACCGTTGTCATAATGACCGAGGTGCCGGTAACTGTGATCCACACTGTGGTCTTACCGTTGTCATAATGACCGAGGTGCCGGTAACTGTGATCCACACTGTGGTCTTACCGGTGTCATAATGACCGAGGTGCCGGTAACTGTGATCCACACTGTGGTCTTACCGTTGTCATAATGACTGAGGTGCCGGTAACTGTGATCCACACTGTGGTCTTACCAGTGTCATAATGACCGAGGTGCCGGTAACTGTGATCCACACTGTGGTCTTACCGTTGTCATAATGACCGAGGTGCCGGTAACTGTGATCCACACTGTGGTCTTACCAGTGTCATAATGACCGAGGTGCCGGTAACTGTGATTCACACTGTGGTCTTACCGTTGTCATAATGACCGAGGTGCCTGTATTGTCCTCGCTGACATTTTAGATGAATTGTTTTGACGTTATTTTTTTAATAAATAGCAACAAATTTTTAATGAGCACTTAAGTTTTTAAACTTAAATGGTTGCATTATCAAGTATGTTATTGTCTATTTATTATTTTTCTTTGTGTTTTTGAGTAAAAACGTAAGTGATACGTTGGTATTTGTATACTTTTTTATTGTTGAGAACAGTGAACAAACTCTAGCAGTTTGTAAATCTTACATTCCATCGATCACCCTCTACCACCTCAATATTAATAATAATATCTTCATTACTACCAGTACATGTACAAGGTATAAAAGTACATGCACAAGGTATACAGACCATAGCTGACATCAATGACATACTACTATATAGAAAGTTATTAGTTATGCAGAGCATTTCCAGCAAATTAGGTCAGTTTTGTCCTAGGATGCGACCCACACCAGTCCACTAACACCCAGGTACCCATTTTACTGGTGGAGAACACTGACAACTGATATAAGGAAAAACGCCCAATGTTTCCACCCTCGCTGGGAATCGAACTCGAACACTCGGCGCGTGAAGCGAGAGCTTTAGCCACCAGGCCAAGGGCCACCTCAGCTCTATAACTTCCGATCATTTGATTATAGACTTTTTATCAATGCAGTATGAAGTTTGAGTCTGGTGAGAGGTAAGAATGTGGTGACAGGTGAGCCATCTTGCGAAGCTTTAACAGAAGTCTTGACCAGACTATCTCTCAAAGTCACACATCAAGCCATCTCGAGTTACGGAAAGTTACAAGACTCGGTCTTGAACTATCTCTGTAACATCTTAGTAACAAGACTTGCCAACTAATATGGTAGAAAATAACTAATGAGCAGAACAGAAATCTGTTTACATACTCCTCATATCTCTAAGAACATCGATAAGGCTATTTAGACCAAAACAACAATGATAAACAGAGCTTTGCTGTCCGAACCTGTCTGATATTATTGCTGCAATATATGCGATATTAAAGTTGAACTCTGTAATAAGGAAAGGTATCGTCTTAATATTAAATAATTAACAATTTCGTCTTATAACTTCATGGAAGAGCCGTCGAGTCACAACCAAAAGAAATAGGGTTCGATTATCGGGTGGGACGAGAAGTATGCTAGGTTTATAACATCTGCTGCATTAGTGTTAATCGACTGGTTCTGGATAACATTAAGATATATAGGTTCTTGTTAGGATAAAACCCACAGCTGGTTATTAGCTCTTAGGTATATATATATACCGTCATGTAATAGGGACAGACAGTGTAAGGAGACCTCGACATCCAACCTCCAGTATTAACCATTCTCGCTTAATAATTCTACATTCCTTATTAAGTTTTACATGAAGAACTTCAAGTTCTGGGGTCGACACATTAAGAAAACTTAAAATATAAACAGGTTGTTTCTGAGTGAGTGAGAGAGAGACCATTTCTCACAAGTGTCAAAGATCCTAATTAGTCTTTTACGCTCAGGAGAGTTGAGAGTGGTCTTCACGGACCACTCTCAACTTCTCTCTTACAGGAGAGTTGAGAGTGGTCTTCACGGACCACTCTCAACTTCTCTCTTAGAGAAGAGCTGAGAGTGGTCTCCAGGAACACTCTCAACTTCTCTCTTACAGAAGAGCTGAGAGTGGTCTCCTGGGAACACTCTCAACTTCTCTCTTACAGGAGAGCTGAGAGTGGTCTCCCGGAACCACTCTCAACTTCTCTCTTACAGGAGAGCTGAGAGTGGTCTCCAGGAACCACTCTCAACTTCTCTCTTACAGGAGAGCTGAGAGTGGTCTCCAGGGAACACTCTCAACTTCTCTCTTACAGGAGAGCTGAGAGTGGTCTCCAGGAACACTCTCAACTTCTCTCTTACAGGAGAGCTGAGAGTGGTCTCCAGGAACCACTCTCAACTTCTCTCTTACAGGAGAGCTGAGAGTGGTCTCCAGGAACACTCTCAACTTCTCTCTTACAGGAGAGCTGAGAGTGGTCTCCAGGGACCACTCTCAACTTCTCTCTTACAGGAGAGCTGAGAGTGGTCTCCAGGAACACTCTCAACTTCTCTCTTACAGGAGAGCTGAGAGTGGTCTCCGGGAACACTCTAAACTTCTCTCTTACAGGAGAGCTGAGAGTGGTCTCCAGGAACACTCTCAACTTCTCTCTTACAGGAGAGCTGAGAGTGGTCTCCAGGAACACTCTCAACTTCCCTCTTACAGGAGAGCTGAGAGTGGTCTCCAGGAACCACTCTCAACTTCTCTCTTACAGAAGAGCTGAGAGTGGTCTCCAGGAACACTCTCAACTTCTCTCTTACAGAAGAGCTGAGAGTGGTCTCCAGGAACACTCTCAACTTCTCTCTTACAAAAGAGCTGAGAGTGGTCTCCAGGAACACTCTCAACTTCTCTCTTACAGAAGAGCTGAGAGTGGTCTCCAGGGACCACTCTCAACTTCTCTCTTACAGAAGAGCTGAGAGTGGTCTCCAGGGAACACTCTCAACTTCTCTCTTACAGGAGAGTTGAGAGTGGTCTCCAGGGAACACTCTCAACTTCTCTCTTACAGGAGAGCTGAGAGTGGTCTCCAGGGAACACTCTCAACTTCTCTCTTACAGGAGAGCTGAGAGTGGTCTCCAGGGACCACTCTCAACTTCTCTCTTACAGGAGAGCTGAGAGTGGTCTTCAGGAACACTCTCAACTTCTCTCTTACAGGAGAGCTGAGAGTGGTCTCCAGGGACACTCTCAACTTCTCTCTTACTGGAGAGCTGAGAGTGGTCTCCAGGAACACTCTCAACTTCTCTCTTACAGGAGAGCTGAGAGTGGTCTCCAGGAACACTCTCAACTTCTCTCTTACAGGAGAGCTGAGAGTGGTCTCCAGGAACACTCTCAACTTCTCTCTTACAGGAGAGCTGAGAGTGGTCTCCAGGAACACTCTCAACTTCTCTCTTACAGAAGAGCTGAGAGTGGTCTCCAGGAACACTCTCAACTTCTCTCTTTCAGGAGAGCTGAGAGTGGTCTCCAGGAACACTCTCAACTTGTCTCTTACAGGAGAGCTGAGAGTGGTCTCCAGGAACACTCTCAACTTCTCTCTTACAGGAGAGCTGAGAGTGGTCTCCAGGGAACACTCTCAACTTCTCTCTTACAGAAGAGCTGAGAGTGGTCTCCAGGAACACTCTCAACTTCTCTCTTACAGGAGAGCTGAGAGTGGTCTCCAGGGAACACTCTCAACTTCTCTCTTACAGGAGAGCTGAGAGTGGTCTCCAGGAACACTCTCAACTTCTCTCTTACAGGAGAGCTGAGAGTGGTCTCCAGGAACACTCTCAACTTCTCTCTTACAGGAGAGCTGAGAGTGGTCTCCAGGGAACACTCTCAACTTGTCTCTTACAGGAGAGCTGAGAGTGGTCTCCAGGAACACTCAACTTCTCTCTTACAGGAGAGCTGAGAGTGGTCTCCAGGAACACTCTCAACTTGTCTCTTACAGGAGAGCTGAGAGTGGTCTCCAGGAACACTCTCAACTTCTCTCTTACAGGAGAGCTGAGAGTGGTCTCCAGGAACACTCTCAACTTCTCTCTTACAGGAGAGCTGAGAGTGGTCTCCAGGAACACTCTCAACTTCTCTCTTACAGGAGAGTTGAGAGTGGTCTCCAGGGACCACTCTCAACTTCTCTCTTACAGGAGAGCTGAGAGTGGTCTCCAGGAACACTCTCAACTTGTCTCTTACAGGAGAGCTGAGAGTGGTCTCCAGGAACACTCTCAACTTCTCTCTTACAGGAGAGTTGAGAGTGGTCTCCAGGAACACTCTCAACTTCTCTCTTACAGGAGAGCTGAGAGTGGTCTCCAGGAACACTCTCAACTTCTCTCTTACAGGAGAGTTGAGAGTGGTCTCCAGGGACCACTCTCAACTTCTCTCTTACAGGAGAGCTGAGAGTGGTCTCCAGGAACACTCTCAACTTCTCTCTTACAGGAGAGCTGAGAGTGGTCTCCAGGGACCACTCTCAACTTCTCTCTTACAGGAGAGCTGAGAGTGGTCTCCAGGAACACTCTCAACTTCTCTCTTACAGGAGAGCTGAGAGTGGTCTCCAGGAACACTCTCAACTTCTCTCTTACAGAAGAGCTGAGAGTGGTCTCCAGGAACACTCTCAACTTCTCTCTTACAGATATTGGTTTTCTCATCTCAAATATTCTACCAGGAAAATTAAGGTTAGAAATGTATGCTTAAAAGTCCCCGCTGGTCTGCCCTTGCGAGTTTAGCGTTACTGTGTCCCCGCTGATCTTCCCTTGCAGGTTTAGCGTTATTGTGTCCCCACTGAGCTGCCCTTGCGGGTTTAGCATTATTGTGAGAATTCAAATTATTCCTAGTAGAACATATGAACATTATCGTGAGGTGCTGACACTGATGTGCTGACCCTGACACTGAGGTGCTGACCCTGACACTGAGGTGCTGACACTGACACCCATCCTACTGACGCTGACAACCATCCTTCTGACGCTGACAACCATCCTCCTGACGCTGACAACCATCATCCTGACGCTAACAACCATCCTCGTGAATGACATCCATCCTGCTGACGCTGACAACCACCCTCCTGACGCTGACAACCATCCTACTGACGCTGACAACCATCATCCTGACGCTAACAACCATCCTCGTGAATGACATCCATCCTTCTGACGCTGACAACCACCCTCCTGACGCTGACAACCATCCTACTGACGCTGACAACCATCCTGCTGACAGTGACAACCATCCTGCTGATATTGATATCCATCTTGACGCTGACGACCATCCTGCTGATGCTGACAGCCGTCCTACTGACACTGATACCGTCCTGACGCTGACAACCATCCTGCTGACTCTCGTCACATAAGACACTCTTGTATACACAGGTGTACATACATTCTTGTACACACACTGAGGTGTACATACATGTGTACGCACATTGAGGTGTACACACACTGAGGTGTACATACATGTGTACGCACATTGAGGTGTACACACACTGAGGTGTACACAGTGTGGTTGTCAGCGCCAGGATGGACAACAGTCTCGTAAATCACAGGGAAATTCAGCGCCAATATTAAATTACTTGATTGCAAAATCCATTGGAAAAAGTTTTATCGAGGGGAAGGAAATTCTTTTCGGAAATTTTGGGAAACATGAAGCGTGTGAAGGTTCGAGGGGGTTTTATTCTGGTGCTCAGTTGAATTTTTAGACGGAGAATTGTTATCATAGGTCAGGTGATATCAGAGCAGCGGTACGTAGGTTATACTAGCTACCATCTTCACCCCCGTCCCCCAGGATGCCACTAGCGATAAGCTGACTTGATACCTACTTACTGGAGACAGAAGTTATAAAATACCCACATGTTTCACCCACACAGTGGGCGAAACGTTGTCAATAAAAGATCACGTTATAGTGCATTTGTTTATTTTTGCCTACCTACTAGCTGCTAGGTGAGTGTGGACTGCAAGGGTAAAGAGACTTGAATTAGTGCTTCTCTGTGCTGAGTGCTGGTTTAATCTGTGACTGACACACACTTGTGAGTGTGTGTGTGTGTGTGTGTGTGTATGTGTGTGTGTGTGTACTCACCTATTTGTGGTTGCAGGGGTCGAGTCAGAGCTCCTGGCCCCTCCTCTTCGCTGATTGCTACTAGGTCCTCTCTCTCCCTGCCCCATGAGCTTCATCATACCTCGCCTTAAAACTATGTATGGTTCCCGCCTCCACTACGTCACTTTCTAGGCTATTCCACAGTCTGACTACTCTATGATTGAAGAAATACTTCCTAACATCCCTTTGATTCATCTGAGTCTTCAACTTCCAATTGTGACCTCTTGTGTCTGTGTCCCCTCTCTGGAACATCCCGTGTTTGTCCACCTTGTCTATTCCGCGCAGTATTTTATATGTCGTTATCATGTCTCCCCTGACCCTCCTGTCCTCCAGTGTCGTCAGGCCGATTTCCCTCAACCTTTCTTCGTAGGACAATCCCCGTAGCTCTGGGACTAGCCTTGTTGCAAACCTTTGCACTTTCTCTAATTTCTTGACGTGCTTGACTAGGTGTGGATTCCAAACTGGTGCTGCATACTCCAGTATGGGCCTGACGTAAATGGTATACAGAGTCTTGAACGAATCCTTACTGAGGTATCGGAACGCTATCCGTAGGTTTGCCTGGCGCCCGTATGCTGCAGCAGTAATCTGATTGATGTGCGCCTATGGAGATATGCTCGGTGTTATACTCACCCCCAGATCTTTTTCCTTGAGTGAGGTTTGCAGTCTTTGGCCATCTAAACTATATTGTGTCTGCGGTCTTCTTTGCCCTTCCCCAGTCTTCATGACTTTGCATTTGGCAGTGTTAAACTCAAGGAGCCAGTTGTTGGACCAGGCTTGTAGCCTGTCCAGGTCTCTTTGTAGTCCTGCCTGATCCTCATCCGATTTGATTCTTCTCATTAACTTCACATCATCTGCAAACAAGGACACTTCTGAGTCTATCCCTTCCGTTATGTCGTTCACATATACCAAGAACAGCACAGGTCCTAGGACTGACCCCTGTGGAACCCCGCTTGTCACAAGCGCCCACTCTGACACCTCGTCACGTACCATGACTCGTTGTTGCCTCCCTGTCAGGTATTCTCTGATCCATTGCAGTGCCTTTCCTGTTATGTGTGCCTGATCCTCTAGCTTTTTCAGTAACCTCTTGTGAGGAACTGTGTCGAAGGCCTTCTTGCAGTCCAAAAAAATGCAGTCGATCCACCCCTCTCTCTCTTGCCTTATTTCTGTCACCTTGTCATAAAACTCTAGTAGGTTTGTGACACAGGATTTTCCTTCCCTGAAACCGTGCTGGTTGTCAATTATACACTTGTTTCTTTCCAGGTGCTCCACCACTCTCCTCCTGATGATCTTCTCCATGACCTTGCATACTATACACGTTAGTGATACAGGTCTGTAGTTTAGTGTGTGTGTGTGTGTGTGTGTGTGTGTGTGTGTGTGTGTGTGTGTGTACTCACCTGGCCCCGCCTCTTCACTGGTCACTACTAGGTCCTCTCTCTCTCTCTGCTGCCTGAGCTTTGTCATACCTCGTCTTAAAGCTATGTATGGTTCCTGCCTCCACTACATCACTTGCTAAGCTATTCCACTTCCTGACCCCTCTGTGACTGAAGAAATACTTCCTAACATTCCTGTGACTCGTCTGAGTCTTCATCTTCCAACTGTGACCCCTTGTTTCTGTGTCCCCTCTCTGGAACATCCTGTCTCTGTCCACCTTGTCTATTCTACGCATTATTTTGTATGTCGTTATCATGTCTCCCCTGACCCTCCTGTCCTCCAGTGTCGTCAGTCCGATTTCCCTCAACCTTTCTTCGTAGGACAATCCCCTGAGCTCCGGAACTAGCCTTGTTGCAAACCCTTGCACTTTCTCTAATTTCTTGAAGTGTTTGACCAGGTGTGGGTTCCAAACTGGTGCTGCATACTCCAGTAGGGCCTGATGTACACAGTGTACAGTGCCTTGAACGATTCCTTACTAAGGTATCGGAACGCTATTCTCAGGTTTGCCAGGCGCCCATATGCTGCACCAGTTATCTGGTTGATGTGTGCCTCCGGAGACATGCTCGGTGTTATGGTCACCCCAAGATCTTTCTCCTTGAGTAAGGTTTGCAGCCTTTGTCCACCTAGCCTATACTCTGTCTGCGGTCTTCTTTGCCCTTCCCCGATGTTCATGACTTTGCATTTGGCAGGGTTGAATTCGAGAAGCCAGTTGCTGGACCACGTGTCTAGCCTGTCCAGGTCTCTTTGAAGTCCTGCCTGATCCTCATCTGATTTAATTCTCCTCATTAACTTCACATCAACTGCGAACAGGGACACTTCAGAGTCTATCCCTTCCATCATGTCGTTCACACATATATCAAAAATAGCACTGGTCCTAGGACTGACCCCTGTGGGATCCCGCTCGTCACAGGCGCCCACTGTGTGTGTGTGTGTGTGTGTGTGTGTGTGTGTGTGTGTCGCTCAAGAGGAATTAATTATAACTAAACACTAACAAATAACTGAATTTAATTTGTTTATGTCTTTCCAACATGAATTTCTCTCTCCTAGGTCTTGAGTTATTCTTATTTAATTTCAAGTTATGTTTTTATCAAAAGTACCATAAGACATGTGTTGTGCGTCAGACAAATACCAATCTACCATAAACTACGACACCACACACACCAACTTGTACACGTACTAATTAATAGCGCTCATTAGTAAATTCAGAGGGTCACAAGGCTTTAAAGACAGTGCCTCAAGGCTTTAAAGGCAGTGCCACAAGGCTTTAAAGGCAGTGCCTCAAGGCTTTAAAAACAGTGCCACAACGCTTTAAAGACAGTATCACAAGGCTTTAAAGACAGTGCCGCAACGCTTTAAAGCCAGTGTCACAAGGCTTTAAAGACAGTGCCTCAAGGCTTTAAAGACAGTGCCTCAAGGCTTTAAAGGCAGTGCCACAAAGCTTTAAAGGCAGTGCCTCAAGGCTTTAAAAACAGTGCCACAACGCTTTAAAGACAGTGTCACAAGGCTTTAAAGACAGTGCCACAAGGCTTTAAAGGCAGTGCCACAAGACTTTAAAGACAGTGCCACAAGGTTTCAAAGACACTGCCACAAGGCTTTAACGACAGTGCCACAAGACTTTAAAGACGCTGCCACAAGGCTTTAAAGACAGTGCCACAAAACTTTAAAGGCACTGCCACAAGCCTTTAATGACAGTGCCACAAGCCTTTAAAGACAGTGCCACAAGGCTTGAAATACAGTGCCACAAAACTTTAAAGGCACTGCCACAAGCCTTTAAAGACAGTGCCATAAGACTGTAGAGACAGTGCCACAACGCTTTAAAGACAGTGCCACAAGGCTTTAAAGACAGTGCCATAAGGCTGTAAAGGCAGTGCCACAAGACTTTAAAGACAGTGCCACAAGGTTTTAAAGACACTGCCACAAGGCTTTAACGACAGTGCCACAAGACTTTAAAGACGCTACCACAAGGCTTAAAAGACAGTGCCACAAGGCTTTAAAGACAGTGCCACAAGGCTTAAAAGGCAGTGCCACAAAACTTCAAAGGCACTGCCACAAGGCTTTTAAGACAGTGCCACAAGGCTTTAGAGACAGTGCCACAAGGCTTGAAAGACAGTGCCACAAGGCTTGAAAGACAGTGCCACAAGGTTTTAACGACAGTGCCACAAGACTTTAAAGACGCTGTCACAAGGTTTTAAATATAGTGCCACAAGATTTTAAATACAGTGCCAGAAGACTTTAAAGACAGTGTCACAGTGAAACAGTGTGGGGAGGGGACTGCCTGCCCAAACAGTGCCCTTCACTGCTTCTACCTACTCAGTTCCTCAAGTTATCTCCTGATTAGCAGGGCTGCGGTGACTATGTTGGTCTGCGTGCGGCTAGCACCAACAGCCTGGTTGATCAGGCCGTTAACCAGGAGACTTGGGACTTCCCGGAAGCTTCTTCAGGCAACCATCAGGTGATACATATTGATGAGGTCTACACTACTATAATTATGATAGATAATATTACACAATATCACACACAAAACAATATTACTCACAATATTAAACACAAAAACAATATTACTCACAATATTAAACACAAAAACAATATTACTCACAATATTAAACACAAAAACAATATTACTCACAATATTAAACACAAAAACAATATTACTCACAATATTAAACACAAAAACAATATTACTCACAATATTAAACACAAAAACAATATTACTCACAATATTAAACACAAAAACAATATTACTCACAATATTAAACACAGAAACAATATTACTCACAATACATTTCACACAAAGCACAATATTACTCACAAAATATTTCATACAGAACAATATTACACAAAAAAAGACAATATGGAAACAGCGGACTACAATCACAGATACACATCAACAAACAAATCACATCCCAGCAACAGTCACACCTCTAGTGTGTAATCCATCAACACTTCACACTCACGTCCACTGGGAACACCATTCACAGTGGCAATACAAGTGCCGCTACTTGATGAATTTAAATGTTCATAATATAGTTGTAGTACCACTTAAGCTTTGATTGTACCACTTAAGCTCTGACTGACAGTTTTAAGTACATGAGTAGTAAGATTTATTGATAATTATCATGGGCAGGTTGCAAGAATTGTGATGTATTTGGTAGTGAATTACACACAGTCTCTCACTGCACAGTCACATCAAGTGTATATACATTAACAAGTGTTAATGGTGAGTTACACAGTCTCTCACTGCACAGTCACATCAAGTGTATATACATTAACAAGTGTTAATGGTGCACTTCAATAATTCTGCCTCTACAGTGCTGCATATTAGCTGATAATGTCCAACGCTCTATTCTGCTTTATACACTACTAGTTGCAAACTGGTCGTTAAACAATCTATGGAAAACATTACTCTGTCCAATATTAATAGAAGGTTAAAACATGTACACTTACTGCACATAAACTGTGGAGACTGAGAACGCCTCTACCATGAGCAGCTATCATGGTAGTCTGTCACTACCTGTTAAGGGCAGATCTCTTTACAGCTGCTTCTACAGCTGACCTAGCAGGAGGGAGACTCTTGGATGTTAGAAGACTCTTCTATTCTGAGGGAGGGAGATACAATACCTGAGAGACAGAGAGAGAGACTGAGTGCTGAAAAGAGCTGAGGATGAAAGTTCTTAGTCTGTGTATTCAGTAGTGTAAAACCAGTCTTCAAGTATGTGTTGATATACGTGTATATGTAAGACCACTGACATACTTCCTGGGTGACAGTAAGGACGGGGACACTCCCATACTGACAGTAACTTTCTGGGTGACAGTAAGGACGGGGACACTCCCATACTGACAGTAACTTTCTGGGTGACAGTAAGGACGGGGACACTCCCATACTGACAGTAACTTCCTGGGTGACAGTAAGGACGGGGACACTCCCATACTGACAGTAACTTCCTGGGTGACAGTAAGGACGGGGACACTCCCATACTGACAGTAACTTCCTGGGTGACAGTAAGGACGGGGACACTCCCATACTGACAGTAACTTTCTGGGTGACAGTAAGGACGGGGACACTCCCATACTGACAGTAACTTTCTGGGTGACAGTAAGGACGGGGACACTCCCATACTGACAGTAACTTCCGGGACAGTAAGACGGGACACCCATCTGACAGTAAGGGTAAGTAAGGACGGGGACACTCCCATACTGACAGTAACTTCCTGGGTGACAGTAAGGACGGGGACACTCCCATACTGACAGTAACTTCCTGGATGAGAGTAAGGACGGGGACACTCCCATACTGACAGTAACTTCCTGGGTGACAGTAAGGACGGGGACACTCCCATACTGACAGTAACTTCCTGGGTGACAGTAAGGACGGGGACACTCCCATACTCACAGTAACTTCCTGGGTGACAGTAAGGACGGGGACACTCCCATACTCACAGTAACTTCCTGGGTGACAGTAAGGACGGGGACACTCCCATACTCACAGTAACTTCCTGGGTGACAGTAAGGACGGGGACACTCCCATACTGACAGTAACTTCCTGGGTGACAGTAAGGACGGGGACACTCCCATACTGACAGTAACTTCCTGGGTGACAGTAAGGACGGGGACACTCCCATACTGACAGTAACTTCCCGGTGACAGTAAGGACGGGACACTCCCATACTGACAGTAACTTTCTGGGTGACAGTAAGGACGGGGACACTCCCATACTGACAGTAACTTTCTGGGTGACAGTAAGGACGGGGACACTCCCATACTGACAGTAACTTCCTGGGTGACAGTAAGGACGTTGACACTCCCATACTGACAGTAACTTCCTGGGTGACAGTAAGGACGGGGACACTCCCATACTCACAGTAACTTCCTGGGGTGACAGTAAGACGGGGACATCTCCATACTGACAGTAACTTCCTGGGTGACAGTAAGGACGGGGACACTCCCATACTCACAGTAACTTCCTGGGTGACAGTAAGGACGGGGACACTCTCATACTCACAGTAACTTCCTGGGTGACAGTAAGGACGGGGACACTCCCATACTGACAGTAACTTCCTGGGTGACAGTAAGGACGGGGATACTCCCCCATACTGACAGTAACTTCCTGTGTGACAGTAAGGACGGGGGCACTCCCATACTGACAGTAACTTCCTGGTGACAGTAAGGACGGGGACACTCCCATACTAGACAGTAACTTCCTGGGTGAGAGTAAGGACGGGGACACTCCCTCAATACTCACAGTAACTTCCTGGGTGACAGTAAGGACGGGACACTCCCATACTCACAGTAACTTCCTGGTTTGACAGTAAGGACGGGGAAACTCCCATACTCACAGTAACTTCCGGTGACAGTAAAAGGACTGGGACCACTCCCATAACTCACAGTAACTTCTGGGTGACAGTAAGGACGTGGACACTCCCATACTCACAGTAACTTCCTGGGTGAAAAGTAAGGACGGGGACACTCCCATACTCACAGTAACTTTACCTGGTGACAGTAAGGACGGGACACTCCATACTCACAGTAACTTCCTGGAGTGACAGTAAGACGGGGATACTCCCATACTCACAGTAACTTCCTGGGTGACAGTAAGGACGGGGACACTCCCATACTCACAGTAACTTCCTGGGTGACAGTAAGGACGGGGACACTCCCATACTCACAGTAACTTCCTGGGTGACAGTAAGGACGGGGATACTCCCATACTCACAGTAACTTATACACTGCACTCACAGTAACTTCCTGGGTGACAGTAAGGACGGGGACACTCCCATACTCACAGTAACTTCCTGCATGACAGTAAGGACGGGGACACTCCCATACTCACAGTAACTTCTACTCTGCACTCACAGTAACTTCCTGGGTGACAGTAAGGACGGGGAAACTCCCATACTCACAGTAACTTCTACACTGCACTCACAGTAACTTCCTGGGTGACAGTAAGGACGGGGAGACTCCCATACTCACAGTAACATCTACACTACAGTCACAGTAACTTCTACACTACAGTCACAGTAACTTCTACACTGCACTCACAGTAACTTTTACACTACAGTCAAAGTAACTTCTACACTGCACTCACATTAACTTCTGCACTGCAGTCACAGTAACTTCTACACTACAGTCACAGTAACTTCTACACTGCACTCACAGTAACTTTTACACTACAGTCAAAGTAACTTCTACACTGCACTCACATTAACTTCTGCACTGCAGTCACAGTAACTTCTACACTGCTGTCACAGTAACTTTTACACTACAGTCACAGTAACTTCTACACTACAGTCACAGTAACTCACACACATCACAGTCACAGTAACTCCCACACACCAGTCACTAACTCTCACACACCAGTCACAGTAACTTCCACACATCACAGTCACAGTAACTCCCACACCCCACAGTCACAGTAACTCCCACATACCATTCGCAGTAACTCCCACACATCACAGTCACAGTAGCTCCCACATACCAGTCACAGTAACTTCCACGCACCACAGTCACAGTAACTCCCACACATCACAGTCGCAGATACTCCCACACATCACAGTCACAGTAACTCCCACACACCACAGTCACAGTAACTCCCACACATCACAGTCACAGTAACTCCCACACACCACAGTCACAGTAACTCCCACACATCACAGTCACAGTAGCTCCCACATACCAGTCACAGTAACTTCCACGCACCACAGTCACAGTAACTCCCACACATCACAGTCGCAGATACTCCCACACATCACAGTCACAGTAACTCCCACATACCAGTCACACTAACTCCCACACACCACAGTCACAGTAACTCCCACACATCACAGTCACACTAACTCCCACACACCACAGTCACAGTAACTCCCACACATCACAGTCACAGTAACTCCCACACACCACAGTCACAGTAACTCCCACACACCAGTCACAGTAACTCAAACACACCAGTCACAGTAACTCCCACACACCACAGTCACAGTAACTCCCACACACCAGACACAGTAGCTCCCACACACCACAGTCAGTCACAGTACCTCCCACACACCACAGTCACAGTAACTCCCACACACCACAGTCACAGTAACTCCCACATATCACAGTCACAGTAGCTCCCACACACCACAGTCACAGTAACTCCCACACATCACAGTCACAGTAGCTCCCACACACCACAGTCATAGTAACTCCCACACATAACAGTCACAGTAGCTCCCACACACCACAGTCACAGTAACTCCCACACATCACAGTCACAGTAGCTCCCACACACCACAGTCACAGTAACTCCCACACATCACAGTCACAGTAGCTCCCACACACCACAGTCACAGTAACTCCCACACATCACAGTCACAGTAACTCCCACACATCACAGTCACAGTAGCTCCCACACATCAGTCACAGTAACTCCCACACATCACAGCCACAGTAGCTCCCACACACCACAGTCACAGTAACTCCCACACATCACAGTCACAGTAACTCCCACACATCACAGTCACAGTAACTCCCACACATCACAGTCACAGTAACTCCCACACATCACAGTCACAGTAGCTCCCACACATCACAGTCACAGTAACTCCCACACATCACAGTCACAGTAGCTCCCACACACCACAGTCATAGTAACTCCCACACATAACAGTCACAGTAACTCCCACACATCACAGTCACAGTAACTCCCACACATCACAGTCACAGTAGCTCCCACACATCACAGTCACAGTAGCTCCCACACACCGCAGCTACAGTAACTCCCACACATCACAGTCACAGTAGCTCCCACACACCGCAGCTACAGTAACTCCCACACATCACAGTCACTGTAGCTCCCACACACCACAGTCACAGTAGCTCCCACACACCACAGTCACAGTAACTCCCACACACCACAGTCACAGTAACTCCCACACATCACAGCCACAGTAGCTCCCACACACCACAGTCACAGTAACTCCCACACATCACAGTCACAGTAACTCCCACACATCACAGTCACAGTAACTCCCACACATCACAGTCACAGTAGCTCCCACACATCACAGTCACAGTAACTCCCACACATCACAGTCACAGTAACTCCCACACATCACAGTCACAGTAACTCCCACACATCACAGCTACAGTAGCTCCCACACATCACAGTCACAGTAACTCCCACACATCACAGTCACAGTAGCTCCCACACATCACAGTCACAGTAACTCCCACACATCACAGTCACAGTAACTCCCACACATCACAGTCACAGTAACTCCCACACATCACAGTCACAGTAGCTCCCACACATCACAGTCACAGTAACTCCCACACATAACAGTCACAGTAGCTCCCACACACCACAGTCACAGTAACTCCCACACATCACAGTCACAGTAGCTCCCACACATCACAGTCACAGTAACTCCCACACATCACAGTCACAGTAGCTCCCACACATCACAGTCACAGTAACTCCCACACATCACAGTCACAGTAGCTCCCACACATCACAGTCACAGTAACTCCCACACATCACAGTCACAGTAGCTCCCACACATCACAGTCACAGTAGCTCCCACACATCACAGTCACAGTAACTCCCACACATCACAGTCACAGTAGCTCCCACACATCACAGTCACAGTAACTCCCACACATCACAGTCACAGTAGCTCCCACACATCACAGTCACAGTAACTCCCACACATCACAGTCACAGTAGCTCCCACACATCACAGTCACAGTAACTCCCACACATCACAGTCACAGTAGCTCCCACACATCACAGTCACAGTAACTCCCACACATCACAGTCACAGTAGCTCCCACACATCACAGTCACAGTAACTCCCACACAATCACAGTCACAGTAGCTCCCACACATCACAGTCACAGTAACTCCCACACATCACAGTCACAGTAACTCCCACACATCACAGTCACAGTAACTCCCACACATCACAGTCACAGAGAGACTACAAAATCTTGCACAGTGTCTTGCCTCTGCCAGCAAATTCTTCTGAATATAAGAGAGGTGATTCTTGGATATTTAAGAGAGCGTAAATTGTCTTCATGAAGAGACCGACAAATCACAGGATTGCCAGACACAGTCACCGGGATTTACTGCAGAGGTGGGTGAGGGAGGCAGCAGCAGTAGGGGTGGCCGAGACTGTAGCACAAGTAGGGATGACCGAAGCAGCAGCAGCAGTAATAGTGATGATCGAAGCAGCAATAACAACAGAAACAGCAGGGGCAGCTGAGGCAACAGCAGTAATAGGGATGACCGAGGCAGCAGCAGCAGTAATAGTGATGATCGAAGCAGCAATAACAACAGTAACCGCAGGGGCGGCTGAGGCAACAGCAGTAATAGGGATGACCGAGGCAGCGGCAGCAGCAGCAGTGGGACGGCCGCCGTTACCTAGCGAAGCAGCAGAAGCAGCAGCAGTGGGGCGGCCGGCGTTAATTAGCGAGGCAGCAGAAGCATCTCAGTGGGGCTGCCGGCGTTACCTAGCGAGGCAGCAGCAGCAGCAGTGGGGCGGCAGGCGTTAACTAGCGAGGCAGCAGCAGCAGAAGCAACAGCAGTGGGGCGGCCGCCGTTACCTAACGAGGCAGCAGCAGCAGCAGTGGGGCGGCTGCCGTTACCTAGCGAGGCAGGAGCAGCAGAAGCAGCAGAAGCAGCAGCAGTGGGGCGGCCGCCGTTACCTAACGAGGCAGCAGCAGAAGAAGCAGCAGCAGCAGTGGGGTGGCTGCCGTTACCTAGCGAGACAGGAGCAGCAGAAGCAGCAGCAGGGGGGCGGCCGGCGTTACCTAGCGAGGCAGGAGCAGCAGCAGCAGTGGGGCGGCCGGCGTTACCTAGCGAGGCAGGAGCAGCAGAAGCAGCAGCAGTGGGGCGGCCGGCGTTACCTAGCGAGGCAGCACCAGCAGCAGCAGGGGGACGGCCGCCGTTACCTAGCGAGGCAGCAGCAGCAGTGGGGCGGCCGCCGTTACCTATCAAGACAGCAGGAGCAGCAGCAGTTGGGCGGCCGGCGTTACCTAGTGAGGCAGCAGCAGCAGAGGCAGCAGAAGCAGCAGCAGGGGGGCGGCAGGCGTTACCTAGCGAGGCAGCAGCAGCAGTGGGGCGGCCGGCGTTACCTAGCGAGGCAGCAGCAGCAGAAGCAGCAGAAGCAGCAGCAGGGGGGCGGCAGGCGTTACCTAGCGAGACAGCAGCAGCAGCAGCAGAAGCAGGGGGGCGGCCGGCGTTACCTAGCGAGGCAGCAGCAGCAGAAGCAGGGGGGGGCCGGCGTTACCTAGCGAGGCAGCAGCAGCAGCAGCAGAAGCAGTGGGGCGGCCGGCGTTACCTAGCGAGGCAGCAGAAGCAGGGGGAGGGGGCCGGCGTTACCTAGCGAGGCAGCAGTGGGGCGGCCGGCGTTCCCTAGCGAGGCAGGAGCAGCAGCAGCAGGGGGGCTGCCGCCGTTATCTAGCGAGGCAGCAGCAGCAGTGGGGCGGCCGGCGTTACCTAGCGAGGCAGGAGCAGCAGAAGCAGCAGCAGGGGGGCGGCAGGCGTTACCTAGCGAGGCAGCAGCAGCAGAAGCAGGGTGGCGGCCGGCGTTACCTAGCGAGGCAGCAGCAGCAGTGGGGCGGCCGGCGTTACCTAGCGAGGCAGCACCAGCAGCAGCAGGGGGACGGCCCCCGTTACCTAGCGAGGCAGCAGCAGCAGTGGTGCGGCCAGCGTTACCTAGCGAGGCAGCAGCAGCAGTGGGGCGGCCGGCGTTACCTAGCGAGGCAGCAGCAGCAGGAGGGCGGCAGCCGTTACCTAGCGAGGCAGCAGCAGGAGTGGGGCGGCCGCCGTTACCTAGCGAGGCAGCAGCAGCAGGGGGGCGGCCGCCGTTACCTAGCGAGGCAGCAGCAGCAGTGGGGCGGCCGCCGTTACCTATCAAGTCAGCAGGAGCAGCAGCAGCGGGGCGGCCGGCGTTACCTAGCGAGGCAGCAGCAGAAGCAGCAGCAGGGGGGCGGCAGGCGTTACCTAGCGAGGCAGCAGCAGCAGGGGGGCGGGCGGCGTTACCTAGCGAGGCAGCAGCAGCAGAAGCAGGAGCAGGGGGGCGGCCGTCGTTACCTAGCGAGGCAGCAGCAGCAGTGGGGCGGCCGCAGTTACCTATCAAGGCAGCAGGAGCAGCAGCAGTTGGGCGGCCGGCGTTACCTAGCGAGGCAGTAGCAGCAGAAGCAGCAGAAGCAGCAGCAGGGGGGCGGCAGGCGTTACCTAGCGAGGCAGCAGCAGCAGTGCGGCGGCCAGCGTTATCCTAAGCGAGGCAGCAGCAGCAGGGGGACGGCCGCCGTTACTTAGCGAGGCAGCAGCAGCAGTGGGGCGGCCGGCGTTATCCTAAGCGAGGCAGCAGCAGCAGTGGGACGGCCGCCGTTACTTAGCGAGGCAGCAGCAGCAGTGGGGCGGCCAGCGTTATCCTAAGCGAGGCAGCAGCAGCAGTGGGACGGCCGCCGTTACTTAGCGAGGCAGCAGCAGCAGTGGGCAGGGGGGGCAGCAGGGGGGGCAGGGGGGGCAGCAGGGGGGGCAGCAGGGGGGGCGGCAGGGGGGCAGCAAGGGGGGGCGGCAGGGGGGCAGCAGGGGAGCGGCAGGGGGGGCAGCAGGGGGGGCGGCAGGGGGGGCAGCAAGGGGGGGCGGCAGGGGGGGCAGCAGGGGGGCGGCAGGGGGGGCAGCAGGGGGGGCGGCAGGGGGGGCGGCAAGGGGGGCGGCAGGGGGGGCAGCAGGGGGGCGGCAGGGGGGGGCAGCAGGGGGGCAGCAGGGGGGCAGCAAGGGGGGCGGCAGGGGGTGCAGCAGGGGGGCGGCAGGGGGGGCAGCAGGGGGGCAGCAGGGGGAGCGGCACGGGGGGCAGCAGGGGGGCAGCAGGGGGGCGGCAGGGGGGCAGCAGGGGGGCAGCAGGGGGGCAGCAGGGGGGCGGCAGGGGGGGCAGCAGGGGGCAGCAGGGGGAGCGGCAGGGGGGGCAGCAGGGGGGCAGCAGGGGGAGGGCAGGGGGGGCAGCAGGGGGGGGCGGCAGGGGGGGCAGCAGGGGGGCAGCAGGGGGGCGGCAGGGGGGCAGCAGGGGGGCAGCAGGGGGCAGCAGGGGGGCGGCAAAGGGGGGGCAGCAGGGGGCAGCAGGGGGGCGGCAGGGGGGACAGCAGGGGGGCAGCAGGGGAGCGGCAGGGGGGGCAGCAGGGGGGCAGCAAGGGGGGCGGCAGGGGGGCAGCGTTACCTCGTGAACGACAAACACAAACATTGTTGAAACGAAAACCTTGAATATTAATTTATCTTGTAAATACCTGGTAGGTGGAGGATATTGTACCTCCACACAATACCTGGTAGGTGGAGGATATTGTACCTCCACACAATACCTGGCAGGTGGAGGATATTGTACCTCCACACAATACCTGGTAGGTGGAGGATATTGTACCTCCAACCCAAAACCTGGTAGGTGGAGGATATTGTACCTCCACACAATACCTGGTAGGTGGAGGGTATTGTACCTCCACACAATACCTGGTAGGGGAGGATATTGTACCTCCACACAATACCTGGTAGGTGGAGGATATTGTACCTCCACACAATACCTGGTAGGTGGAGGATATTGTACCTCCACACAATACCTGGTAGGTGGAGGATATTGTACCTCCACACAATACCTGGTAGGTGGAGGATATTGTACCTCCACACAATAAACCCGGTAGGTGGAGGATATTGTACCTCCACACATACCTGGTAGGTGGAGGATATTGTACCTCCACACAATACCTGGTAGGTGGAGGATATTGTACATCCACACAATACCTGGTAGGTGGAGGATATTGTACCTCCACACAATACCTGGTAGGTGGAGGATATTGTACTCCACACAATACCTGGTAGGTGGAGGATATTGTACCTCCACACAATACCTGGTAGGTGGAGGATATTGTACCTCCGCACAATACCTGGTAGGTGGAGGATATTGTACCTCCACACAATACCTGGTAGGTGGAGGATATTGTACCTCCACACAATACCTGGTAGGTGGAGGATATTGTACCTCCACACAATACCTGGAAGGTGGAGGATATTGTACCTCCGCACAATACCTGGTAGGTGGAGGATATTGTACCTCCACACAATACCTGTAGGTGGAGGATATTGTACCTCCACACAATACCTGGTAGGTGGAGGATATTGTACCTCCACACAATACCCGGTAGGTGGAGGATATTGTACCTCCACACAATACCTGGTAGGTGGAGGATATTGTACCTCACACATACCTGGTAGGTGGAGGATATTGTACCTCCACACAATACCTGGTAGTGGAGGATATTGTCCCTCCACACAATACCTGGTAGGTGGAGGATATTGTACCTCCACACAATACCTGGTAGGTGGAGGATATTGTCCCTCACACATACCTGTAGGTGGAGGATATTGTACCTCCACACAATACTGGTAGGTGGAGGATATTGTCCCTCCACACAATACCTGGTAGGTGGAGGATATTGTACCTCCACACAATACCTGGTAGGTGGAGATATTGTACCTCCACACAATACCTGGTAGGTGGAGGATATTGTACCTCCACACAATACTGGTAGGTGGAGGATATTGTCCCTCCACACAATACCTGGTAGGTGGAGGATATTGTACCTCCACACATACCTGGTAGTTGGAGGATATTGTACCTCCACACAATACCTGGTAGGTGGAGGATATTGTACCTCCACACAATACCTGGTAGGTGGAGGATATTGTACCTCCACACAATACCTGGTAGGTGGAGGATATTGTACCTCCACACAATACCTGGTAGGTGGTGGATATTGTACCTCCACACAATACCTGGTAGGTGGAGGATATTGTACCTCCACACAATACCTGGTAGGTGGAGGATATTGTACCTCCACACAATACCTGGTAGGTGGAGGATATTGTACCTCACACAATACCTGGTAGGTGAGGATATTGTACCTCCACACAATACCTGGTAGGTGGAGGATATTGTACCTCCACACAATACCTGGTAGGTGGAGGATATTGTACCTCCACACAATACCTGGTAGGTGGAGGATATTGTACCTCCACACAATACCTGGTAGGTGGAGGATATTGTACCTCCCACAATACTGGTAGGTGGAGGATATTGTACTCCACACAATACCTGGTAGGTGGAGGATATTGTACCTCCACACAATACCTGGTAGGTGGAGGATATTGTACCTCCACACAATACCTGGTAGGTGGAGGATATTGTACCTCCACACAATACCTGGTAGGTGGAGGATATTGTACCTCCACACAATACCTGGTAGGTGGAGGATATTGTACCTCCACACAATACCTGGTAGGTGGAGGATATTGTACCTCCACACAATACCTGGTAGGTGGAGGATATTGTACTCCACACAATACCTGGTAGGTGGAGGATATTGTACCTCCACACAATACCTGGTAGGTGGAGGATATTGTACCTCCACACAATACCTGGTAGGTGGAGAATATTGTACCTCCACACAATACCTGGTAGGTGGAGGATATTGTACCTCCACACAATACCCGGTAGGTGGAGGATATTGTACCTCCACACAATACCTGGTAGGTGGAGGATATTGTACCTCCACACAATACCCGGTAGGTGGAGGATATTGTACCTCCACACATACCTGGTAGGTGGAGGATATTGTACCTCCACACAATACCCGGTAGGTGGAGGATATTGTACCTCCACACAATACCTGGTAGGTGGAGGATATTGTACCTCCACACAATACCTGGTAGGTGGAGGATATTGTACCTCCACACAATACCTGGTAGGTGGAGGATATTGTACCTCCACACAATACCTGGTAGGTGGAGGATATTGTACCTCCACACAATACCTGGTAGGTGGAGGATATTGTACCTCCACACAATACCTGGTAGGTGGAGGATATTGTACCTCCACACAATACCTGGTAGGTGGAGGATATTGTATCTCCACACAATACCTGGTAGGTGGAGGATATTGTACCTCCACACAATACCTGGTAGGTGGAGGATATTGTACCTCCACACAATACCTGGTAGGTGGAGGATATTGTACCTCCACACAATACCTGGTAGGTGGAGGATATTGTACCTCCACACAATACCTGGTAGGTGGAGGATATTGTACCTCCACACAATACCTGGTAGGTGGAGGATATTGTACCTCCACACAATACCTGGTAGGTGGAGGATATTGTACCTCCACACAATACCTGGTAGGTGGAGGATATTGTACCTCCACACAATACCTGGTAGGTGGTGGATATTGTACCTCCACACAATACCTGGTAGGTGGAGGATTATTGTACCTCCACACAATACTGGTAGGTGGAGGATATTGTACCTCCACACAATACCTGGTAGGTGGAGGATATTGTACCTCCACACAATACCTGGTAGGTGGAGGATATTGTACCTCCACACAATACCTGGTAGGTGGAGGATATTGTACCTCCACACAATACCTGGTAGGTGGAGGATATTGTACCTCCACACAATACCTGGTAGGTGGAGGATATTGTACCTCCACACAATACCTGGTAGGTGGTGGATATTGTACCTCCACACAATACCTGGTAGGTGGAGGATATTGGGACCTCCACACAATACCTGGTAGGTGGAGGATATTGTACCTCCACACAATACCTGGTAGGTGGAGGATATTGTACCTCCACACAATACCTGGTAGGTGGAGGATATTGTACCTCCACACAATACCTGGTAGGTGAGGATATTGTACCTCCACACAATACCTGGTAGGTGGAGGATATTGTACCTCCACACAATACCTGGTAGGTGGAGGATATTGTACCTCCACACAATACCTGGTAGGTGGAGGATATTGTACCTCCACACAATACCTGGTAGGTGGAGGATATTGTACCTCCACACAATACCTGGTAGGTGGAGGATATTGTACCTCCACACAATACCTGGTAGGTGGAGGATATTGTACCTCCACACAATACCTGGTAGGTGGCAGGATATTGTACCTCCACACAATACCTGGTAGGTGGAGGATATTGTACCCCCACACAATACCTGGTAGGTGGAGGATATTGTACCTCCACACAATACCTGGTAGTGGAGGATATTGTACCTCCACACAATACCTGGTAGGTGGAGGATATTGTACCTCCACACAATACCTGGTAGGTGGAGGATATTGTACCTCCACACAATACCTGGTAGGTGGAGGATATTGTACCTCCACACAATACCTGGTAGGTGGAGGATATTGTACCTCCACACAATACCTGGTAGGTGGTGGATATTGTACCTCCACACAATACCTGGTAGGTGGAGGATATTGTACCTCCACACAATACTGGTAGGTGGAGGATATTGTACCTCCACACAATACCTGGTAGGTGGAGGATATTGTACCTCCACACAATACCTGGTAGGTGGAGGATATTGTACCTCCACACAATACCTGGTAGGTGCAGGATATTGTACCTCCACACAATACCTGGTAGGTGGAGGATATTGTACCTCCACACAATACCTGGTAGGTGGAGGATATTGTACCTCCACACAATACCTGGTAGGTGGAGGATATTGTACCTCCACACAATACCTGGTAGGTGGAGGATATTGTTCCTCCACGCAATACCTGGTAGGTGGAGGATATTGTACCTCCACACAATACCTGGTAGGTGGAGGATATTGTACCTCCACACAATACCTGGTAGGTGGAGGGTATTGTCCCTCCACACAATACCTGGTAGGTGGAGGATATTGTACCTCCACGCAATACCTGGTAGGTGGAGGATATTGTACATCCACACAATACCTGGTAGGTGGAGGATATTGTACCTCCACACAATACCTGGTAGGTGGAGGATATTGTTCCTCCACGCAATACCTGGTAGGTGGAGGATATTGTACCTCCACACAATACCTGGCAGGTGGAGGATATTGTACCTCCACACAATACCTGGTAGGTGGAGGATATTGTACCTCCACACAATACCTGGTAGGTGGAGGATATTGTACCTCCACACAATACCTGGTAGGTGGAGGATATTGTACCTCCACACAATACCTGGTAGGTGGAGGATATTGTACCTCCACACAATACCTGGTAGGTGGAGGATATTGTACCTCCACACAATACTGGTAGGTGGAGGATATTGTACCTCCACACAATACCTGGTAGGTGGAGGATATTGTACCTCCTCACAATACCTGGTAGGTGGAGGATATTGTACCTCCACACAATACCTGGTAGGTGGAGGATATTGTACCTCCACGCAATACCTGGTAGGTGGAGGATATTGTACCTCCACACAATACCTGGTAGGTGGAGGATATTGTTCCTCCACACAATACCTGGTAGGTGGAGGATATTGTACCTCCACACAATACCTGGTAGGTGGAGGATATTGTACCTCCACACAATACCTGGTAGGTGGAGGATATTGTACCTCCACACAATACCTGGTAGGTGGAGGATATTGTACCTCCACACAATACCTGGTAGGTGGAGGATATTGTACCTCCACACAATACCTGGTAGGTGGAGGATATTGTACCTCCACACAATACCTGGTAGGTGGAGGATATTGTACCTCCACACAATACCTGGTAGGTGGAGGATATTGTACCTCCACACAATACCTGGTAGGTGGAGGATATTGTACCTCCACACAATACCTGGTAGGTGGAGGATTTTTGTACCTCCACACAATACCTGGTAGGTGGAGGATATTGTACCTCCACACAATACCTGGTAGGTGGAGGACATTGTACCTCCACACAATACCTGGTAGGTGGAGGATATTGTACCTCCACACAATACCTGGTAGGTGGAGGACATTGTACCTCCACACAATACCTGGTAGGTGGAGGATATTGTACCTCCACACAATACCTGGTAGGTGGAGGATATTGTACCTCCACACAATACCTGGTAGGTGGAGGATATTGTACCTCCACACAATACCTGGTAGGTGGAGGATATTGTACCTCCACACAATACCTGGTAGGTGGAGGATATTGTACCTCCACACAATACCCGGTAGGTGGAGGATTATTGTACCTCCACACAATACCTGGTAGGTGGAGGACATTGTACCTCCACACAATACCTGGTAGGTGGAGGATATTGTACCTCCACACAATACCTGGTAGGTGGAGGACATTGTACCTCCTCACAATACCTGGTAGGTGGAGGATATTGTACCTCCACACAATACCTGGTAGGTGGAGGATATTGTACCTCCACACAATACCTGGTAGGTGGAGGATATTGTACCTCCACACAATACCTGGTAGGTGGAGGATATTGTACCTCCACACAATACCTGGTAGGTGGAGGATATTGTACCTCCACACAATACCTGGTAGTTGGAGGATATTGTACCTCCACACAATACCTGGTAGGTGGAGGATATTGTACCTCCACACAATACCTGGTAGGTGGAGGATATTGTACCTCCACACAATACATGGTAGGTGGAGGATATTGTACCTCCACACAATACCTGGTAGGTGGAGGATATTGTACCTCCACACAATACCTGGTAGGTGGAGGATATTGTACCTCCACACAATACCTGGTAGGTGGAGGATATTGTACCTCCACACAATACCTGGTAGGTGGAGGATATTGTACCTCCACACAATACCTGGTAGGTGGAGGATATTGTACCTCCACACAATACCTGGTAGGTGGAGGATATTGTACCTCCACACAATACCTGGTAGGTGGAGGATATTGTACCTCCACACAATACCTGGTAGGTGGAGGATATTGTACCTCCACACAATACCTGGTAGGTGGAGGATATTGTACCTCCACACAATACCTGGTAGGTGGAGGATATTGTACCTCACACAATACCTGGTAGGTGGAGGATATTGTACCTCCACACAATACCTGGTAGGTGGAGGATATTGTACCTCCACACAATACCTGGTAGGTGGAGGATATTGTACCTCCACACAATACCTGGTAGGTGGAGGATATTGTACCTCCACACAATACCTGGTAGGTGGAGGATATTGTACCTCCACACAATACCTGGTAGGTGGAGGATATTGTACCTCCACACATACCTGGTAGGAGGAGGATATTGTACCTCCACACAATACCTGGTAGTGGAGGATATTGTACCTCCACACAATACCTGGTAGGTGGAGGATATTGTACCTCCACACAATACCTGGTAGGTGGAGGATATTGTACCTCCACACAATACCTGGTAGGTGGAGGATATTGTACCTCCACACAATAAATGGTAGTTGGAGGATATTGTTCCTCCACACAATACCTGGTAGGTGGAGGATATTGTACCTCCACACAATACCTGGTAGTTGGAGGATATTGTACCTCCACACAATACCTGGTAGGTGGAGGATATTGTACCCCCACCAATACCTGGTAGGTGGAGGATATTGTACCTCCACACAATACCTGGTAGGTGGAGGATATTTGTACCTCCACACAATACCTGGTAGGTGGAGATATTGTACCTCCACAATACCTGGTAGGTGGAGGATATTGTACCTCCACACAATACCTGGTAGGTGGAGGATATTGTACCTCCACACAATACCTGGTAGGTGGAGGATATTGTGCCTCCACACAATACCTGGTAGGTGGAGGATATTGTACCTCGCACACAAAACCTGGTAGGTGGAGGATATTGTACCTCCACACAATACCTGGTAGGTGGAGGATATTGTACCTCACACAAAAACCTGGTAGGTGGAGGATATTGTACCTCCACACAATACCTGGTAGGTGGAGGATATTGTACCTCCACACAATACCTGGTAGGTGGAGGATATTGTACCTCCGCACAATACCTTGTAGATGGAGGATACTGTACCTCCACACAATACCTGGTAGGTGGAGGATATTGTACCTCCACACAATACCTGGTAGGTGGAGGATACTGTACTCCTCACAATACCTGGTAGGTGGTGGATATTGTACCTCAACACAATACCTGGTAGGTGGAGGATACTGTACCTCCACACAATACCTGGTAGGTGGAGGATATTGTACTCCACACAATACCTGGTAGGTGGAGGATATTGTACCTCCACACAATACCTGGTAGGTGGAGGATATTGTACCTCCACACAATACCTGGTAGGTGGAGGATATTGTACCTCCACACAATACCTGGTAGGTGGAGGATATTGTACCTCCACACAATACCTGGTAGGTGGAGGATATTGTACCTCCACACAATACCTGGTAGGTGGAGGATATTGTACCTCCACACAATACCTGGTAGGTGGAGGATATTGTACCTCCACACAATACTGGTAGGTGGAGGATATTGTACCTCCACACAATACCTGGTAGGTGGAGGATATTGTACCTCACACACAATACCTGGTAGGTGGAGGATATTGTACCTCCACACAATACCTGGTAGGTGGAGGATATTGTACCTCCACACAATACCTGGTAGGTGGAGGATATTGTACCTCCACACAATAACCCGGTAGGTGGAGGATAATTGTACCTCCACCAATACCTGGTAGGTGGAGGATATTGTACCTCCACACAATACCTGGTAGGGGAGGATTTGTACCTCCACACAATACCTGGTAGTTGGAGGATATTGTACTCCACACAATACCTGGTAGGTGGAGGATATTGTACCTCCACACAATACCTGGTAGGTGGAGGATATTGTACCTCCACACAATACTGGTAGGTGGAGGATATTGTACCTCCACACAATACCCGGTAGTTGGAGGATATTGTACCTCCACACATACTGGTAGGTGGAGGATATTGTACCTCCACACAATACCTGGTAGTTGGAGGATATTGTACCTCCACACAATACCTGGTAGGTGGAGGATATTGTACCTCCACACAATACCTGGTAGGTGGAGGATATTGTACCTCACCACAATACCTTGGTAGGTGGAGGATATTGTACCTCCACACAATACCTGGTAGGTGGAAGATATTGTACCTCCACACAATACCTGGTAGGTGGAAGATATTGTACCTCCACACAATACCTGGTAGGTGGAGGATATTGTACCTCCACACAATACCTGGTAGGTGGAGGATATTGTGCCTCCACATAATACCTGGTAGGTGGAGGATATTGTACCTCCGCACACATACCTGTAGGTGGAGGATATTGTACCTCCACACAATACTGGTAGGTGGAGGATATTGTACCTCCACACAATACCTGGTAGGTGGAGGATATTGTACCTCCGCACAATACCTTGTAGGTGGAGGATATTGTACCTCCACACAATACCTGTTAGGTGGAGGATATTGTACCTCCACACAATACCTGGTAGGTGGAGGATATTGTACCTCACACAATACCTGGTAGGTAGAGGATGTTGTACCTCCACACAATACCTGGTAGGTGGAGGATATTGTACCTCCACACAATACCTGTTAGGTGGAAGATATTGTACCTCCACACAATACCTGGTAGGTGGAGGATATTCTACCTCCACACAATAACCTGGTTAGGTGGAGGATATTGTACCTCCACACAATACCTGGTAGGTGGAGGATATTGTACCTCCACACAATACCTGGTAGGTGGAGGATATTGTACCTCCGCACAATACCTGGTAGGTGGAGGATATTGTACCTCCACACAATACCTGGTAGGTGGAGGATATTGTACCTCCGCACAATACCTGGTAGGTGGAGGATATTGTACCTCTACACAATACCTGGTAGGTGGAGGATGTTGTACCTCCGCACAATACCTGGTAGGTGGAGGATATTGTACCTCCGCACATTACCTGGTAGGTGGAGGATATTGTACCTCCACACAATACCTGGTAGGTGGAGGATATTGTACCTCCACACAATACCTGGTAGGTGGAGGATATTATAACCCCCGCACACAATGCCTGGTAGGTGGAGGATAGTGTACCTCCACACAATACCTGGTAGGTGGAGGATATTGTACCTCCACACAATACCTGGTAGGTGGAGGATATTGTACCTCCGCACAATACCTGGTAGGTGGAGGATATTGTACCTCCACACAATATCTGGTAGGTGGAGGATATTATACCTCCGCACAATGCCTGGTAGGTGGAGGATAGTGTACCTCCACACAATACCTGGTAGGTGGAGGATATTGTACCTCCACACAATACCTGGTAGGTGGAGGATATTGTACCTCCGCACATACCTGGTAGGTGGAGGATTATTGTACCTCCACACAATACCTGGTAGGTGGAGGATATTGTACCTCCACACAATACCTGGTAGGTGGAGGATATTGTACCTCCACACAATACCTGGTAGGTAGAGGATGTTGTACCTCCACACAATACCTGGTAGGTGGAGGATATTGTACCTCCACACAATACCTGGTAGGTGGAAGATATTGTACCTCCACACAATACCTGGTAGGTGGAGGATATTGTACCTCCACACAATACCTGGTAGGTGGAGGATATTGTACCACCACACAATACCTGGTAGGTGGAGGATATTGTACCTCCACACAATACCTGGTAGGTGGGGGGATATTGTACCTCCACACAATACCCGGTAGGTGGAGGATATTTGTACCTCCACACAATACCTGGTAGGTGGAAGATATTGTACCTCCACACAATACCTGGTAGGTGGAGGATATTGTACCTCCACACAATACCTGGTAGGTGGAGGATATTGTACCTCCACACAATACCTGGTAGGTGGAGGATATTGTACCTCCACACAATACCTGGCAGATGGAGGATATTGTACCTCCACACAATACCTGGTACGTGGAGGATATTGTACCTCCTCGCAATAAGTGGTAGGTGGAGGATATTGTACCTCCACACAATACCTGGTAGGTGGAGGATATTGTACCTCCACACAATGCCTGGTAGGTGGAGGATGTTTTACCTCCACACAATACCTGGTAGGTGGAGGATATTGTACCTCCACACGATACCTGGTAGGTGGAGGATATTCTACCTCCACACAATACCTGGTAGGTGGAGGATATTTTTCCTCCGCACAATACCTGGTAGGTGGAGGATATTGTACCTCCACACAATACCTGGTAGGTGGAGGATATTGTACCTCCACACAATACCTGGTAGGTGGAGGATATTGTACCTCCACACAATACCTGGTTGGTGGAGGATATTGTACCTCCGCACAATACCTGGTAGGTGGAAGATATTGTACCTCTACACAATACCTGGTAGGTGGAGGATGTTGTACCTCCGCACAATACCTGGTAGGTGGAGGATATTGTACCTCCACACAATACCTGGTAGGTGGTGGATATTGTACCTCCGCACAATACCTGGTAGGTGGAGGATATTGTACCTCCAACAATACCTTTGGGAGGTGGAGGATATTGTACCTCCACACAATACCTGGTTGGTGGAGGATATTGTACCTCCACACAATACCTGGTAGGTGGAGGATATTGTTCCTCCGCACAATACCTGGTAGGTGGAGGATATTGTACCTCCACACAATACCTGGTAGGTGGAGGATATTGTACCTCCACACAATACCTGGTAGGTGGAAGATATTGTACCTCCACACAATACCTGGTAGGTGGAGGTATTGTACCTCCTCACAAATCCTGGTAGGTGGAGGATATTGTACCTCCACACAATACCTGGTAGGTGGAGGATATTGTACCTCCACACAATACCTGGAGGTGGAGGATATTGTACCTCACACAATACCTGGTAGTTGGAGGATATTGTACCTCCACACAATACCTGGTAGGTGGAGGATATTGTTCCTCCGCACAATACCTGGTAGGTGGAGGATATTGTACCTCCACACAATACCTGGTAGGTGGAGGATATTGTACCTCCGCACAATACCTGGTAGGTGGAGGATATTGTACCTCCGCACAATGCCTGGTAGGTGGAGGATAGTGTACCTCCCACACATACCTGGTAGGTGGAGGATATTGTACCTCCACACAATACCTGGTAGGTGGAGGATATTGTACCTCCACACAATACCTGGTAGGTGGAGGATATTGTACCTCCACACATACCTGGTAGGTTGAGGATATTGTACCTCCTCACAATACCTGGTAGGTGGAGGATATTGTACCTCCACACAATACCTGGTAGGTGGAGGATATTGTACCTCCACACAATACCTGGTAGGTGGAAGATATTGTACCTCCACACAATACCTGGTAGGTGGAGGATAATGTACCTCCACACAATACCTGTTATACTGACTAACAATGGCTTACTGCTGCTGTTGTATTGGCTGACGCTGGCTTACTGTTGCTGCAGTGGCTGACACTGGATTACTGTTGCTGTTGCAGTGGCTGATGCTGCTTTACTGTTCTTGTAGTAGCTGACATTGGCTTACTGCTGTTGTTGTAGTGGCTGACGATGGCTTACTGTTGCTGTTGCAGTGGCAGGCGCTGGCTTACTGTTGTTGTAGTGGCTGACACTGGCTTACTGCTGTTGTTGCAGTGGGTGATGCTGGCTTACTGTTGTTGTAGTGGCTGGCACTGGCTTACTGATGCAGCTGCTCCCCTGGCAGCAGCAGCAGCAGCAGCAGCAGCAGCAGCAGCAGCAGCAGCTTCACTGCTCCCTCCATAAAGTCATTACAAGGTTCGAGTAACTGCTAATGGATTTTCCATAAACCCTGAATACTGTCACATAAAACTGTGGTGGAGCAGTGCACCTGCTGACACTCAGCAGGTGGTGGAGCAGTGCACCTGCTGACACTCAGCAGGTGGTGGAGCAGTGCACCTGCTGACACTCAGCAGGTGGTGGAGCAGTGCACCTGCTGACACTCAGCAGGTGGTGGAGCAGTGCACCTGCTGACACTCAGCAGGTGGTGGAGCAGTGCACCTGCTGACACTCAGCAGGTGGTGGAAGCAGTGCACCTGCTGACATTCAGCAGGTGGTTGAGTAGTGCACCTGTGACACTCAGCAAGGTGGTGGAGTGGTGCACCTGCTGACACTCAGCAGGTGGTGGAGCAGTGCACCTGCTGACACTCAGCAGGTGGTTGAGTAGTGCACCTGCTGACACTCAGCAGGTGGTGGAGTGGTGCACCTGCTGACACTCAGCAGGTTGTGAAGCAGTGCACCTGCTGACACTCAGCAGGTGGTGCAGCAGTGCACCTGCTGACACTCGGCAGGTGGTGGAGCAATGCACCTGCTGACACTCAGCAGGTGGTGGAGCAATGCACCTGCTGACACTCAGCAGGTTGTGAAGCAGTGCACCTGCTGACACTCAGCAGGTGGTGCAGCAGTGCACCTGCTGACACTCGGCAGGTGGTGGAGCAATGCACCTGCTGACACTCAGCAGGTGGTGGAGCAATGCACCTGCTGACACTCAGCAGGTAGAGTGGTGCACCTGCTGACACTAAGCAGGTGGTGCAGCAGTGCACCTGCTGACACTCAGTAGTTGACGGAGTAGTGCACCTCCTGACACTCAGAAGGGAGGGGTACGGGTACAGGTAGTAGGGGCACGGGTACAAGTAGGAGGGTCACATACTGGTAGGAGGGGCACGGGTATAGGTAGGAGGGACACGGGTACGGGTAGGAGGGGCACGGGTACTGGTTGGAGGGGCACGGGTACAGGTATGAGGGGCACGGGTACTGGTAGGAGGGGCACGGGTACAGGTAGAAGGGGCACGGGTACAGGTAGGAGGGGCACAGGTACAGGCAGGAGGGGCACGGGTACAGGTATGAGGGGCACGGGTACAGGTATGAGGGGCACGAGTACAGTTAGGAGGGGCACGCGTACAGGTAGGAGGGGCACGGGTACAGGTAGGAGGGGCACGGGTACAGGTAGGAGGGGCACGGGTACAGGTAGTAAGGTTCAAGTGTTGGGAAAGAGAACAGGTGCTGAGGGAATTAACATGAAATACAACACTGGGAAGACAAGGTTATGTGGGTAACACACGGAACACTGGACCAGGTCTGGATCCAAACTGTGAAGCCATACCCCAGACCAGCTCCAGACTACCCCCGGACCAGCCACACATCAGGACCCAGACCAGCCCCACATCAGGACCCAGGCCAGCCTCCAGACCAGCCACACACCAGGTCCCAGACCAGCATGCAGACCTGTCCCCAGATCAGCCCTTAAACCTGACCCCAGGCCAGCCCTACACCTGATTCCAGACCAGCCCCCAGGCCAGCCCCTAGACCAGTTCCCAAACTAGCCCCCAGACCAACCCTAGACCTGCCCCCAGACCAACCCTAGACCTGCCCCCAGACCAACCCTAGACCTGCCCCCAGACCAACCCCCTAGACCAGTGCCAGACCAACATGGAGGATGGTCACAGCTGCGGCACACCAGTAAAATGACTCACTCAGAGACTTTTCTTTAAATGTTTGTCGTAAAGTCAGCAGCTGTGCCACACTGTGCCACACTGAGTGTCACACTGTGTGCAACACTATGTAACTGTCACACTGTGTGATTGTGCCACAGTGTGCTACACCGTGCCACTGTGGGACAGTGTCACAGTGTGTGCTACATCCTGTGCCACATCCTTTGCTACAGTGTGTGCCACATTGTGAACCACACTGAGAGCTACACAATGCCACAGAGAGCTACACAGAGCCACACTGAGAGCTACACAGAGCCACACTGAGAGCTACACAGAGAGCTACACAGAGCCACAGAGAGCTACACAGAGCCACATTGAGAGCTACACAGAACCACACTGAGAGCTACACAGAGCCATACTGAGAGCTACACAGAGCCACACTGAGAGCTACACAGAGCCACACTGGCTGGGAACTACAGCAATGGTTATATCCCAGAGTTGGCGGTAATCTCTCCATTTTAGGCAAATTATGGCAGGTTACGTGTGTCCAGGTGGCAGGTGGTAGTGGTGGCAGGGATAGGTGGTGGTGGCAGAGACAGGTGGTGGTGGCAGGGACAAGTGGTGGTGGCAGAGACAGGTGGTGGAGGTTGCAGAGACAGGTGGTGGTGGCAGGGACAAGTGGTGGTGGCAGAGACAGGTGGTGGTGGTGGCAGGGACAAGTGGTGGTGGCAGAGACAGGTGGTAGTGGTGGTAGAGACAGGTGGTGGTGGCAGACAGGTGGTGGTAGCAGGGACAGGTGGTGGTGGTGGCAGGGACAAGTGGTGGTGGCAGAGACAGGTGGTGGTGGTGGCAGAGACAGGTGGTGGTGGAAGAGACAGGTGGTGGTGGCAGGGACAAGTGGTGGTGGCAGAGACATGTGGTAGTGGTGGCAGAGACAGGTGGTGGTGGCAGGGACAAGTGGTGGTGGCAGAGACAGGTGGTGGTGGCAGAGACAGGTGGTGGTGGTGGCAGAGACAGGTGGTGGTGGCGGCAGAGACAGGTGGTGGTGGTGGCAGAGACAGGTGGTGGTGGCAGAGACAGGTGGTGGTGGTGGCAGAGACAGGTGGTGGTGGCGGCAGAGACAGGTGGTGGTAGCGCAACCATAGTTATTTTATTTTCGTAGGATTAGAACGTTACAGTTGTCTTGACTGTGCTACATCCAAGACTTCTTAACCCACAACAACTTATCTATTTCATCGTGTAGCGTTCTAGCGTCCTTATCAGAAATTAATCTGACACCTTATTTTAGTATCATCCGCAAACTAATATATGTCGCTATTTATTCCGTCATCTATGTAGTTTGAGAAGATTTTAAACACCGAGTGTTCCAGTGCTGACCCTTGTGGTACACCACATGTAACTGGTCCCCCAGTGCCTCTCTTGGCCGTGACTCGACCCATGTGATTGATTTCTCTTCGTATAACATTTACCAGTACTTTCTTCATCTGTCTCCTGTGTGGGACTCTTATCAGTGGCCTCACTGAAGTCCACATACACAACATTATATTCTTTATATTGATCTGCTGCTTCAAATGCCTTACTAAGAGAAGGTTATTAATTTTTTTAAGGAACGAACACCCCCTTCATGGCTCCAGCCTCAGTTATAGATTCCATCAACTTTCACACAATTGTGGTTAGTCTTATAGGTTCTAAGCTTAAATTACAGACTATTTTCTTGCTTTGGAAATGGGTATTACATTTGTCATTTTCCACATTTTCGGTGCTACTCGTCTTGTGATCCGCTGTTAAGATCAACCAGTGGTTTGATAAATTCCTATTTACATTCCTTCACAATCATTGAAAACAGCTCATCAGGGCATGGAGACTTGCTTGTGTTCGATCTGTCAGTTGTTTGAGGACCTTGTCACTAGTTACTTTGATCTTGCATAATTTACTTCCTCTCCTGTATATTTATTAATATCTGGGATTTCATTTGTATTATCTTGGGTAAAAAGAGAGGGGAAATAAATGTTAAAATGATACACATTTCTTCGTCACTTATAATGAGTTGACCTGAGTTATATTTGTGTGGGTTTATCTTCTCCTTTATCTTATTCTTATCTGTTATCAAGTTCGTTTTTGATTGTCTCGCAACCTCAATTTCATATCTTTTGCTTTCCCTTATGCTTTTTTTCTTTTACTTTTGTGGCATGTTAAGATGACATTACATTTTATTCGGCGCATGTCACACACCCATATAAGCATACACTCCCGACCAGCCAACCAGTTGCTAAGGGGCAGTAGGGATCTCCTTGTCACAAGGCAGCCCACCAAAGTTATGAAGCGATGTTCGACACTCGTGAATCAACCTTGGCAGACTTACCTCCAAGTCTGGTCGAAGACAGTTCTCACTGTGCCTCTTGCTTCCAATTTGCCTTTCTGTATATATCCTCTGTAAATATTGTACATATTATTGATTGCTGTTTGATGAAGGAAATATGTAAGTATTTACTCTCCGCTGCCTTTTACTGGTTCCTGTTTTCTACCTTGGATATCGTGCTACAACCAGGTGTGCAGGCCACTCGACTACACCTGTGTTCGTAATAACCTCTCTCTTAAAATTAATATATTGGTAAATATGGTGATCCTCTACGGTCTTGGTTCACCGGTAAATGTTGCTTCTGTTTTTATCCAAGAGATGTTGTAGTCGATTGTTTTATCGATTTAGAGTAATTTATATTTGATCTAATTTCTCTATTAGGCATATATACAGCCTGGGAGGCTCGTACAATGTTTGGTAAACGCCATATTGGCAACCATCAGCACCGTTCAACCTGCCTCCCTCATGATGTTCCCTGGTCACATTACCCCATTCTACATTCATCTGATAATTCCATTGCCTCACATAATCTGCAGCGCGAAAATTGGGGAACTTGCCTCTGCTATCACTGTTAAAGGTAATTCCACAAGAAAATGAAAGTGATCCATGATCGCTATGTCCAAGCTCTTCATAACCCTCAAGATCACTTATCAGAGAATCATTGTTTGACACAACCAAGTCCACAAAGTTATTTCCTCTTAATTGTTTCAGAAACAGTTTTGAAACATTAGTTTTTTGTAAAGCTTCGATCGTGAAGAAATGATTTGTAAAACGTCACATTTGGAGGGACGAAGAATTCAGGCCGAACCGTAAGAGACAGAAAGTCGTCTGATTTTTTCTGATGCATTAAAATGCAGGTGAAGGATCAGAAAACATTGAAAGGCATCAGAAAACATCAAGAACAGAAGTCTCTGGAAACCCTGTGTGTGTGTGTGTGTGTGTGTGTGTGTGTGTGTGTGTGTGTGTGTGTGTGTGTGTGTGTGTGTGTGTGTGTGTGTGTGTGTGTGTGTGTGTGTACTCACCTATTTGTACTCACCTATTTGTGGTTGCAGGGGTCGAGTCCTAGCTCCTGGCCCCGCCTCTTCACCGGTTGCTACTAGGCCCTCTGTGTGTGTGTGTGTGTCTGTGTGTGTACACTCACCTAATTGTGGTTGCAGGGGTCGAGTCACAGCTCCTGGCCCCGCCTCTTCACTGGCCGCTAATGGGTCACTCTTCCGACTCCATGAGCTTTATCATACCTCTCCTTAAAGCTATGTATGCATCCTGCCTCCACTACATCGCTTCCCAAACTATTCCACTTCCTGACAACTCTGTGACTGAAGAAATACTTCCTAACATCCTTTTGATTCATCTGAGTCTTAAGCTTTCAACTGTGTCCCCTTGTTGCTGTGTCCCATCTCTGGAACATCCTGTCTCTATCCTCTGTCGTTATCATGCCCCCCCCTAACTCTCCTGTCCTCCAGTGTTGTCAGGTCGATTTCCCTTAACCTCTCCTCGTAGGACATACCTCTTAGCTCCGGGACTAGTCTTGTTGCAAATCTTTGCAATTTCTCTGATTTCTTTATGCTCTTGGCTAGGTGTGGGTTCCAAACTGGTGCTGCATACTCCAAAATGGGCTTAACGTACGTAGTGTACGGGGTCCCGAACGATTCCTTTTTAAGATGTCGGAATGCTGTTCGTAGGTTTGCTAGGCGCCCATATGCTGCAATAGTTATGTGGTTGATGTGTGCCTCAGGAGATGTGCCTGGTGTTATACTCACCCCAAAATCTTTTTCTTTGAGTGAGGTTTGTAGTCTCTGGCCCTCTAGACTGTACTCCGTCTGCGGTCTTCTTTGCCCTTCCCCAGTCTTCATGACTTTGCACTTGGTGGGGTTGAACTCCAGGAGCCAGTTTCTGGACCAGGCCTGCAGCCTGTCCAAATCCCTCTGTAGTTCTGCCTGGTCCTCGTCCAATTGAATTTTTCTCATCAACTTCACATCATCTGCTAACAGGGACACTTCGGAATCTACTCTTTCCGTCATGTCGTTCACAAATACCAGAAACAGCACCGGTCCCCGGACTGACCCCTGTGGAACTCCAGTCATCACAGGCGCCCACTCTGACACCTCGCCACGTACCATTACTCGCTGTTGTCTTCCTGACAGATATTCCCTGATCCATTGTAGAGCCTTTCCTGTTATCCCTGCCTGGTCCTCCAGCTTGTGCACTAATCTTTTGTGTGGAACTGTGTCAAACGCCTTCTTACAGTCCAAGAAAATGTAATCTACCCACCCCTCTCTCTTGTCTTACTGCCTCTCTTGTCTTACTGCCGTCACCCTGTCATAGAACTCCATTAGGTTTGTGACGCAGGATTTCCCGTCCCTGAAACCGTGAATCGTGTGTGTGTGTGTGTGTGTGTGTGTGTGTGTGTGTGTGTGTGTGTGTGTGTATACTCGCCCCCATCTTATTCCTTATCCTCATATCAGACATAGACAGAGATATGCACCACAGCACCGTATCATCCTTTGCGGATGATACTAGGATCTGCATGAGGCTGTCATCTGCTGAGGACGCGGTTAACCTCCAAGAAGATATAAACAAAGTTTTCCAGTGGGCAACGGTAAACAATATGATTTTCAATGAGGACAAATTCCAACTACTCCGTTATGGAAAACTGGAGGAGATAATAACTAGAACAGAGTATACTACCGACTCCGGCCATACAATAGAGCGGAAAAATAATGTAAGGGACCTGGGAGTAGTAATGTCTGAGGATCTCACTTTCAAGGATCACAACAGTGCCACGATCGCACGTGCAAAGAAAATGATAGGATGGATAATGAGAACTTTCAAAACGAGAGATGCCAAGCCCATGATGATCCTTTTCAAATCACTTGTTCTCTCTAGGCTGGAATACTGCTGTACATTAACATCTCCATTCAAAGCAGGTGAAATCACAGATCTAGAGAGTGTACAGAGATCCTTTACTGCACGTATAAGTTCTGTCAAGCACCTTAACTACTGGGAACGCTTGGAAGCACTTGACTTGTACTCGTTGGAACACAGGAGGGAGAGATATATCATAATCTACACTTGGAAAATCTTGGAGGGAATGGTCCCAAATCTGCACACAGAAATCACTCCCTACGAAAGTAAAAGACTGGGCAGGCGATGCAAAATGCCCCCAATAAAAAGTAGGGGCGCCATTGGTACACTAAGGGAAAACACCATAAGTGTCCGGGGCCCAAAACTGTTCAACAGCCTCCCATCAAGCATTAGGGGAATTGCCAATAAACCCCTGGCTGCCTTCAAGAGAGAGCTGGACAGATACCTAAAGTCAGTGCCGGATCAGCCGGGCTGTGACTCGTACGTTGGACTGCGTGCGGCCAGCAATAACAGCCTAGTTGATCAGGTCCTGATCCATCGGGAGGCCTGGTCATGGACCGGGCCGCGGGGGCGTTGATCCCCGGAATAACCTCCAGGTAACCTCCAGGTGTGTGTGTGTGTGTGTGTGTGTGTGTGTGTGTGTGTGTGTGTGTGCGTGCGTGCGTGCGTGCGGGCGTGCGTGCGTGCGTGCGTGCGAGGTGTCTTACACAACATACCAGCAGCTCCACACTCATACATACACATGTGCTGCTATGTATGATAATCTATGTAACTGTGTTTGTGTGTACCTAAATAAACTTATTCTTTACTCTTATTCTCTTCGTAACATCTGTCTTGTTCTCCAGTCCTACGGACCGTAACACCTGTGCTTTGAACTGTAATATATGTGCTCTGGACTGTAACACCTGTGCACTGGACCGTAACACCTGTGCACTGGACCGTTACAACTGTGAACTAGACCGTAATACTTGTCCTCTGGACCGTAACACCTGTGCACTGGACCGTAACACCTGTGCACTGGACCGTTACAACTGTGAACTAGACCGTAATACTTGTCCTCTGGACCGTAACACCTGTGCACTGGACCGTAACACATGTGCACTGGACAGTTACAACTGTGTACTGGACCGTAACACCTGTGAACTGGACCGTAACACCTGTGCACTGGACCGTAACACCTGTGCACTGGACAGTTACAACTGTGTACTGGATCGTAACACCTGTGCACTGGACCGTTACAACTGTGCACTGGACCGTAACACCTGTGCACTGGACCGTTACAACTGTGCACTGGACCGTAACACCTGTGCACTGGACCGTTACAACTGTGCACTGGACCGTAATACTTGTCCTCTGCACCGTAACACCTGTGCACTGGGCCGTAACACCTGTGCACTGGACCGTAACACCTGTACACTGGACCTTCTTGTGTCTTGTTTATATTTCCATTCATGTCTGTGCAAGACTTCAGCATCTCTAAGATGTCTTCATGTCATGTCACTCCAGACATTGCGTCATCTTCTCAGTCATTTCTCTGTCAGCCAAACAATTTATAAACACAAGAATTGTTATCATGCCACACTTGCAACACTCAACACTAGTGCTACCACACTTGCAACACTCAACACTAGTGCTGCCACACATACAACACCCAACACTAGTGCTGCCACACTTGCAACACTCAACACTAGTGCTACCACACTTGCAACACTCAACACTAGTGCTACCACACTTGCAACACTCAACACTAGTGCTACCACACTTGCAACACTCAACACTAGTGCTGCCACACATACAACACCCAACACTAGTGCTGCCACACTTGCAACACTCAACACTAGTGCTACCACACTTGCAACACTCAACACTAGTGCTACCACACTTGCAACACTCAACACTAGTGCTGCCACACTTGCAACACTCAACACTAGTGCTACCACACTTGCAACACTCAACACTAGTGCTACCACACTTGCAACACTCAACACTAGTGCTGCCACACTTGCAACACTCAACACTAGTGCTGCCACACTTGCAACACTCAACACTAGTGCTACCACACTTGCAACACTCAACACTAGTGCTACCACACATACAACATCCAACACTAGTGCTGCCACACTTGCAACACTCAACACTAGTGCTACCACACTTGCAACACTCAACACTAGTGCTGCCACACATACAACATCCAACACTAGTGCTACCACACTTGCAACACTCAACACTAGTGCTACCACACATACAACATCCAACACTAGTGCTGCCACACTTGCAACACTCAACACTAGTGCTACCACACTTGCAACACTCAACACTAGTGCTGCCACATATACAACATCCAACACTAGTGCTGCCACACTTGCAACACTCAACACTAGTGCTACCACACTTGCAACACTCAACACTAGCGCTGCCACACATACAACACGCAACACTAGTGCTGCCACACTTGCAACACTCAACACTAGTGCTACCACACTTGCAACACTCAACACTAGCGCTGCCACACATACAACACCCAACACTAGTGCTACCACACTTGCAACACTCAACATTAGTGCTGCCACACTTGCAACACCCAACACTAGTGCTGCCACACTTGCAACACTCAACACTAGTGCTGCCACACATACAACACCCAACACTAGTGCTGCCACACTTGCAACACTCAACACTAGTGCTACCACACTTGCAACACTCAACACTAGTGCTGCCACACATACAACACGCAACACTAGTGCTGCCACACATACAACACCCAACACTAGTGCTACCACACTTGCAACACTCAACATTAGTGCTGCCACACATACAACACTCAACACTAGTGCTGCCACACTTGCAACACTCAACACTAGTGCTGCCACACATACAACACCCAACACTAGTGCTGCCACACTTGCAACATCAACACTAGTGCTACCACACTTGCACACTCAACACTAGTGCTGCCAACACATACAAAAACCCAACACTAGTGCTACCACACTTGCAACACTCAACACTAGTGCTGCCACACTTGCAACACTCAACACTAGTGCTGCCACACATACAACACCCAACACTAGTGCTGCCACACTTGCAACACTCAACACTAGTGCTACCACACTTGCAACACTCAACACTAGTGCTGCCACACTTGCAACACTCAACACTAGTGCTGCCACACTTGCAACATCAACACTAGTGCGCCACACTTGCAACACTCAACACTAGTGCTACCACACTTGCAACACTCAACACTATTTGCTGCCACACTTGCAACACTCAACACTAGTGCTGCCAACATACAACACCCAACACTAGTGCTGCCACACTTGCAACACTCAACACTGGCTACCACACTTGCAACACTCAACACTAGTGCTGCCCCCACTTTGCAACACTCAACACTAGTGCTGCCACACTTGCAACACTCAACACTAGTGCTGCCACACTTGCAACAAGCAACACTAGTGCTACCACACTTGCAACACTCAACACTAGTGCTGCCACACTTGCAACACTCAACACTAGTGCTGCCACACTTGCAACACTCAACACTAGTGCTGCCACACTTGCAACACGCAACACTAGTCCTGCTACACTACAATACTAATTCTCCAACACTGCATTTCCTACAATATTTGTCACTGGACTCTACTCGCTAGTATTTTTTCCAAGGTTCTCCTAGCATCACTGAAGCTTAATGTTTCAAACGTAATTTAGCAATGTTTTTCTTGAATCTTTTAAAGAGTTGGCAGATTTCGGAGCCTTTTTTAACAAGAAACAGAGAATTACTGCGTCGTAGTTCCAGAACTGATTATCGACGTTATGATCTCTTCACCTGTCCAGGAAAGGTATCCCTGGTATCACTCAACACCAGCACCCTATACCTCAGTGATCTAGGGAAGGTATCCCTGGTATCACTCAACACCAGCACCCTATACCTCAGTGATCCAACAAAGGTATCCCTGGTATCACTCAACACCAGCACCCTATACCTCAGTGATCCAGGAAAGGTATCCCTGGTATCACTCAATACCAGCACACTATACCTCAGTGATCCAGGAAAAGTATCCCTGGTATCACTCAACACCAGCACCCTATACCTCAGTGATCCAGGAAAGGTATCCCTGGTATCACTCAACAACAGCACCCTATACCTCAGTGATCCAGGAAAGGTATATCTGGTATCACTCAACACCAGCCCTCTCTACCTCAGCGATCTAGGGAAGGTATCCCTCAATACCAGTTCCCTCTACCTCAGTGATCTAGGAAAGGTATCCCTGGTATTCCTCAACATCAGTCCCCTCTACCTCAGTGATCTAAGGAAGATATCCCTGGTATCCCTCAACACCAGCCCCCTCTACCTCAGTGATCTAGGGAAGGTATCCCTCAATACCAGCCCCTCTACCTCAGTGATCTAGGAAAGGTATCCCTCAACATTAGTCCCCTCTAAATCAGTGATCTAGGGAAGGTATCCCTCAACACCAGCCCCCTCTACCTCAGTGATCTAGGGAAGGTATCCCTCAACACCAGCCCTATCTACCTCAGTGATCTAGGGAAGGTATCCCAGGTATCCCTCAACATCAGTCCCCTCTACCTGAGTGATCTAGGGAAGGTATCCATGGTAACCCTCAGCATCAGTCCCCTCTACCTCAGTGATCTAGGGAAGGTATCCCTCAACATCAGTCCCCTCTACCTCAGTGATCTAGGGAAGGTATCCCTGGTATCCCTCAACATCAGTCCCCTCTACCTCAGAATTACTACAATATGAGGTTCCTCATATACCCATTAAAATAAGTGAGGAGGTAGTGTCGTACCCTCTCAAGAGGACCAGGAGGTAGAGCTGTCCCCTGCCAAAAGGACCAGGAGGTAGAGCTGTCCCCTGCCAAAAGGACCAGGAGGTAGAGCTGTCCCCTGCCAAAAGGACCAGGAGCTAGAGCTGTCCCCTGCCAAAAGGACCAGGAGCTAGAGCTGTCCCCTGCCAAAAGGACCAGGAGCTAGAGCTGTCCCCTGCCAAAAGGACCAGGAGCAGGAGATCAACACCTTCAAGTGGTCCAGGATGTTCACCTCAACACATACACAGACTTAATGATAATTTATTGTTATCTAGGTAAGTAGTCACCAGGAGTCAATATTGTTCACCATAACTGTTATAACAGTCACCAGGAGTCAATATTGTTCACCATAACTGTTATAACAGTCACCAGGAGTCAATATTGTTCACCATAACTGTTATAACAGTCACCAGGAGTCAATATTGTTCACCATAACTGTTATAACAGTCACCAGGAGTCAATATTGTTCACCATAACTGTTATAACAGTCACCAGGAGTCAATATTGTTCACCATAACTGTTATAACAGTCACCAGGAGTCAATATTGTTCACCATAACTGTTATAACAGTCACCAGGAGTCAATATTGTTCACCATAACTGTTATAACAGTCACCAGGAGTCAATATTGTTCACCATAACTGTTATAACAGTCACCAGGAGTCAATATTGTTCACCATAACTGTTATAACAGTCACCAGGAGTCAATATTGTTCACCACAACTGTTATAACAGTCAACAGGAGTCAATATTGTTCACCATAACTGTTATAACAGTCACCAGGAGTCAATATTGTTCACCATAACTGTTATAACAGTCACCAGGAGTCAATATTGTTCACCATAACTGTTATAACAGTCACCAGGAGACAATATTGTTCACCATAACTGTTATAACAGTCACCAGGAGACAATATTGTTCACCATAACTGTTATAACAGTCACCAGGAGACAATATTGTTCACCATAACTGTTATAACAGTCACCACGAGACAATATTGTTCACCATGACTGTTATAACAGTCACCAGGAGTCAATATTGTTCACCATAACTGTTATAACAGTCACCAGGAGTCAATATTGTTCACCATAACTGTTATAACAGTTACCAGGAGACAATATTGTTCACGATGACTGTTATAACATTCACTGACTGTTATAACAGTCACTGTCTGTTATAAAAAAGTCTCCAGCAACAGTCAGGGCGGCGATGCTCAAGTAATAATAACAAAACTTATATTACGACCCTTACCCCCGCTCCCTCCCTGAGCCCTGAACATCCCTCCCTGAGCCCTGAACCTCCCTCCCTGAGCCCTGAACCTCCCTCTCTGAGCCCTGAACCTCCCTCTCTGAGCCCTGAACCTCCCTCCCTGAGCCCTGAACCCCCCTCCCTGAGCCCTGAACCTCCCTCCCTGAGCCCTGAACCCCCCTCCCTGAGCCCTGAACCTCCCTCCCTGAGCCCTGAACCTCCCTCCCTGAGCCCTGAACCCCCCTCCCTGAGCCCTGAACCTCCCTCCCTCAGCCCTGAACCTCCGTCCCTGAGCCCTGAACCTCCTCCCTGAGCCCTGAACCTCCCTCCCTGAGCCCTGAACCTCCCTCCCTGAGCCCTGAACCTCCCTCCCTGAGCCCTGAACCTCCCTCCCTGAGCCCTGAACCTCCTTCCCTGAGCCCTGAACCTCCCTCCCTGAGCCCTGAACCTCCCTCCCTGAGCCTGAACCTCCCTCCCTGAGCCCTGAACCTCCCTCCCTGAGCCCTGAACCTCCCTCCCTGAGCCCTGAACCTCCCTCCCTGAGCCCTGAACCTCCGTCCCTGAGCCCTGAACCTCCGTCCCTGAGCCCTGAACCTCCCTCCCTGAGCCCTGAACCTCCCTCCCTGAGCCCTGAACCTCCCTCCCTGAGCCCTGAACCTCCCTCCCTGAGCCCTGAACCTCCGTCCCTGAGCCCTGAACCTCCCTCCCTGAGCCCTGAACCTCCCTCCCTGAGCCCTGAACCTCCGTCCCTGAGCCTGAACCTCCCTCCCTGAGCCCTGAACCTCCCTCCCTGAGCCCTGAACCTCCCTCACTGAGCCCTGAACCTCCCTCCCTGAGCCCTGAACCTCCCTCCCTGAGCCCTGAACCTCCCTCCCTGAGCCCTGAACCTCCCTCCCTGAGCCCTGAACCTCCCTCCCTGAGCCCTGAACATCCCTCCCTGAGCCCTGAACCTCCCTCCCTGAGCCCTGAACCTCCCTCCCTGAGCCCTGAACCTAGCTCCCTGAGCCCTGAACCTCCCTCTCTGAGCCCTGAACCTACCTCCCTGAGCCCTGAACCTCCCTCCCTGAGCCCTGAACCTCCGTCCCTGAGCCCTGAACCTCCCTCCTTGAGCCCTGAACCTCCCTCCCTGAGCCCTGAACCTCCCTCCCTGAGCCCTGAACCTCCCTCCCTGAGCCCTGAACCTCCCTCCCTGAGCCCTGAACCTCCGACCCTGAGCCCTGAACCTCCGTCTCTGAGCCCTGAACCTCCGTCCCTGAGCCCTGAACCTCCCTCCCTGAGCCCTGAACCTCCCTCCCTGAGCCCTGAACCTCCCTCCATGAGCACTGAACCTCCCTCCCTGAGCCCTGAACCTCCCTTCCTGAGCCCTGAACCTCCCTCCCTGAGCCCTGAACCTCCCTCCTTGAGCCCTGAACCTCCCTCCCTGAGCCCTGAACCTCCCTCCCTGAGCCCTGAACCTCCCTTCCTGAGCCCTGAACCTCCCTTCCTGAGCCCTGAACCTCCCTTCCTGAGCCCTGAACCTCCCTCCCTGAGCCCTGAACCTCCTTCCCTTAGCCCTGAACCTAGCTCCCTGAGCCCTGAACCTCCCTCCCTGAACCCTGAACCTCCCTCCCTGAGCCCTGAACCTCCCTCCCTGAGCCCTGAACCTCCCTCCCTGAGCCCTGAACCTCCCTCCCTGAGCCCTGAAACTCCCTCCCTGAGCCCTGAACCTCCCTACCTGAGCCCTGACCCTCCATCCCTGAGTCCTGAACCTCCCTCCCTGAGCCCTGAACCTCCCTCCCTGAGCTCTCAACCTCGATCCCTGAGCCCTGAACCTCCCTCCCTGAGCCCTGAACCTCCCTTCCTGAGCCCTGAACATCCCTCCCTGAGCCCTGAACCTCCCTCCATGAGCCCTGAACTTCCCTCCCTGAGCCCTGAACCTCCCTCCCTGAGCCCTGAACCTCCCTCCCTGAGCCCTGAACCTCCGTCCCTGAGCCCTGAATCTCCCTCACTGAGCCCTGAACCTCCCTCCCTGAACCCTGAACCTCCCTTCCTGAGCCCTGAACCTCCCTCCCTCAGCCCTGAACCTCCCTCCCTGAGCCCTGAACCTCCCTCCCTGAGCCCTGAACCTCTCTCCCTTTGCCCTGAACCTCTCTCCCTTAGCCCTGAACCTCTCTCCCTGAGCCCTGAACTTCTCTCCCTGAGCCCTGAACCTCTCTCCCTGAGCTCTGAACCTCTCTCCCTGAGCCCTGAACCTCTCTCCCTTAGCCCTGAACCTCTCTCCCTGAGCTCTGAACCTCTCTCCCTGAGCCCTGAACCTCTCTCCCTGAGCCCTGAACCTCTCTCCCTGAGCCCTGAACCTCTCTCCCTGAGATCTGAACCTCTCTCCCTTAGCCCTAAACCTCTCTCCCTGAGCCCTGAACCTCTCTCCCTGAGCCCTGAACCTCTCTCCCTGAGCCCTGAACCTCTCTCCCTGAGCCCTGAACCTCTCTCCCTGAGCCCTGAACCTCTCTCCCTTAGCCCTAAACCTCTCTCCCTAGGTTCATGGCCAGCAGCCATGAACTGAGAGCCTGGCCAGCAGCCATGAACTGAGAGCCTGGTCAGCATCCATGAACTGAAAGCCTGGCCAGTAGCCATGAACTGAAAGCCTGGCCAGCAGCCATGAACTGAAAGCCTAGCCAGCATCCATGAACTGAAAGCCTGGCCAGCAGTCATGAACTGAGAGCCTGGCCAGCAGCCATGAACTGAAAGCCTGGCCAGTAGCCATGAACTGAGAGCCTGGTCAGCAGCCACGAACTGAGAGCCTGGCCAGCAGCTATGAACTGAGAGCCTGGCCAGCAGCCATGAACTGAGAGCCTGGCCAGCAGCCATGAACTGAGAGCCTGGCCAGCAGCCATGAACTGAGAGCCTTGTCAGCAGCCATGAACTGAAAGCCTGGCCAGTAGCCATGAACTGAGAGCCTGGCCAGTAGCCATGAACTGAGAGCCTGGCCAGCAGCCACGAACTGAGAGCCTGGCCAGCAGCCATGAACTGAGAGCCTGGTCAGCATCCATGAACTGAAAGCCTGGCCAGTAGCCATGAAGTGAGAGCCTGGCCAGTAGCCATGAACTGAGAGTCTGGCCAGCAGCTATGAACTGAGAGCCTGGCCAGCAGCCATGAACTGTGAGCCTGGCCAGCAGCCATGAACTGTGAGCCTGGCCAGCAGCTGTGAACTGAGAGCCTATCCAGCAGCCATGAACTGTGAGCCTGGCCAGTAGCCGTGAACTGAGAGCCTGGCCAGCAGCCATGAACTGTGAGGCTGGCCAGTAGCCGTGAACTGAGAGCCTGGCCAGCAGCCATGAACTGAGAGCCTGGCCAGCAGCCACGAACTGAGAGCCTGGTCAGCAGCCATGAACTGTGAGCCTGGCCAGGAGCCATGAACTGAGAGCCTGGCCAGCAGCCGTGAACTGATAACTTGGCCAGCAGCCACGAACTGAGAGCCTGGCCAGCAGCCGTGAACTGAGAGCCTGGCCAGCAGCCATGAACTGATAACCTGGCCAGCAGCCACCAACTGAGAGCCTGGCCAGCAGCCGTGAACTGAGAGCCTGGCCAGCAGTCACGAACTGATAACCTGGCCAGCAGCCACGAACTGAGAGCATGGCCAGCAGCCATGAACTAAGAGCCTGGCCAGCAGCCATGAACTGAGAGCCTGGTCAGCAGCCATGAACTGAGAGCCTGGCCAGCAGCCATGAACTGAGAGCCTGGTCAGCAGCCATGAACTGAGAGCCTGGCCAGCAGCCATGAACTGAGAGCCTGCTCAGCAGCCATGAACTGAGAGCCTGGCCAGCAGCCATGAACTGAGAGCCTGCTCAGCAGCCATGAACTGAGAGCCTGGCCAGCAGCCATGAACTGAGAGCCTGGCCAGCAGCCATGAACTGAGAGCCTGGCCAGCACTAAGGAACTGATAGCCTGGTCAGCAGCCGTGAACTGAGAGCCTAGCCAGCAGCCATAAACTGTGAGCCAGGTCACAGTGGCCAGTAGCCAGTATGACTTGACCTTCAACATGCAGGTCATCTAACCTCGTTTACTCTGAATTTCTTCGAAGTAACTTAAAGTTATTTTACCAAGAAAAATTTACAAACATTTACTCGAATTTACATGTCTCCTAATTTACATGTCTTCTTATTTACATGTCTCCTAATTTACATGTCTCCTAATTTACATGTCTTCTTATTTACATGTCTCCTAATTTACATGTCTCCTAATTTACATGTCTCCTAAATTATATGTCTCCTAATTTATATGTCTCCTAATTTACATGTCTCCTAATTTACATGTCTCCTAATTTACATGTCTCCTAATTTACATGTCTCCTAATTTACATGTCTCCTAATTTACATGTCTCCTAATTTACATGTCCCCTAATTTACATGTCTCCTAATTTACATGTCTCCTAAATTATATGTCTCCTAATTTACATGTCTCCTAATTTACATGTCTCCTAATTTACATGTCTCCTAATTTACGTGTCCCCTAATTTACATGTCTCCTAATTTACATGTCTCCTAAATTATATGTCTCCTATTTTACATGTCTCCTAATTTACATGTCTCCTAATCTACATGTCTCCTAATTTACATGTCTCCTAATTTACATGTCCCCTAATTGACATGTCTCCTAATTTACATGTCTCCTAAATTATATGTCTCCTAATTTACATGTCTCCTAATTTACATGTCTCCTAAATTACATGTCTCCTAATTTACGTGTCCCCTAATTTACATGTCTCCTAATTTACATGTCTCCTAAATTATATGTCTCCTAATTTACATGTCTCCTAATTTACATGTCTCCTAATTTACATGTCTCCTAATTTACATGTCTCCTAATTTACATGTCTCCTAATTTACATGTCTCCTAATTTACATGTCTCCTAATTTACATGTCCCCTAATTTACATGTCTCCTAATTTACATGTCTCCTAAATTATATGTCTCCTAATTTACATGTCTCCTAATTTACATGTCTCCTAATTTACATGTCTCCTAATTTACGTGTCCCCTAATTTACATGTCTCCTAATTTACATGTCTCCTAAATTATATGTCTCCTATTTTACATGTCTCCTAATTTACATGTCTCCTAATCTACATGTCTCCTAATTTACATGTCTCCTAATTTACATGTCCCCTAATTGACATGTCTCCTAATTTACATGTCTCCTAAATTATATGTCTCCTAATTTACATGTCTCCTAATTTACATGTCTCCTAAATTACATGTCTCCTAATTTACGTGTCCCCTAATTTACATGTCTCCTAATTTACATGTCTCCTAAATTATATGTCTCCTAATTTACATGTCTCCTAATTTACATGTCTCCTAATTTACATGTCTCCTAATTTACATGTCTCCTAATTTACATGTCTCCTAATTTACATGTCTCCTAATTTACATGTCCCTAATTTACATGTCTCCTAATTTACATGTCTCCTAAATTATATGTCTCCTAATTTACATGTCTCCTAATTTACATGTCTCCTAATTTACATGTCTCCTAATTTACATGTCCCCTAATTTACATGTCTCCTAATTTACATGTCTCCTAAATTATATGTCTCCTAATTTACATGTCTCCTAATTTACATGTCTCCTAATTTACATGTCTCCTAATTTACATGTCTCCTAATTTACATGTCTCCTAATTTACATGTCTCCTAATTTACATGTCTCCTAATTTACATGCCCCCTAATTTACATGTCTCCTAATTTACATGTCCCCTAATTTACATGTCTCCTAATTTACATGTCTCCTAAATTATATGTCTCCTAATTTACATGTCTGCTAATTTACATGTCTGCTAATTTACATGTCTGCTAATTTACATGTCTGCTAATTTACATGTCTGTTAATTTACATGTCTGCTAATTTACATGTCTGCTAATTTACATGTCTGTTAATTTACATGTCTGCTAATTTACATGTCTGCTAATTTACATGTCTGCTAATTTACATGTCTGCTAATTTACATGTCTGCTAATTTACATGTCTGCTAATTTACATGTCTGCTAATTTACATGTCTGCTAATTTACATGTCTGCCAACTTACATGTCTGCTAATTTACAACCCAAAAAGTCTACTCCTCTGTATAGGTAATTCAACCAAAATTCTTATTTTAAAAACGTTAAAATCAGAAAAACTCAAATTTGAGTTCTGATAAAATGAACGAAATTCTTGAAATAAAAAAAATGGTAACAACTGAGCCAAAATTTTACAAAAAATAAAAAAAAATCTACCATTGAGAATAAACTGACCAGATGGAAGGTAACAATAAGTGTTGTCAGGTGGAAACTGTGAGGTAATGAGCAGAAGACACATGTCTGCTTTAAGACATGACACAGAGTAATGAGAGATCTGTCTGCGTCCATAGTGATGGTAGGTTGTCACCATCACTGTGATGGTAGGTTGTCACCATCACTGTGATGGTAGGTTGTCACTATCACTGTGATGGTAGGTTGTCACCATCACTGTGATGGTAGGTTGTCACCATCACTGTGATGGTAGGTTGTCACCATCACTGTGATGGTAGGTTGTCACCATCACTGTGATGGTAGGTTGTCACCATCACTGTGATGGTAGGTTGTCACCATCACTGTGATGGTAGGTTGTCACCATCACTGTGATGGTAGGTTGTCACCATCACTGTGATGGTAGGTTGTCACCATCACTGTGATGGTAGGTTGTCACCATCACTGTGATGGTAGGTTGTCACCATCACTGTGATGGTAGGTTGTCACCATCACTGATGATGGTAGGTTGTCACCATCACTGTGATGGTAGGTTGTCACCATCACTGTGATGGTAGGTTGTCACCATCACTGTGATGGTAGGTTGTCACCATCACTGTGATGGTAGGTTGTCACCATCACTGTGATGGTAGGTTGTCACTATCACTGTGATGGTAGGTTGTCACTATCACTGTGATGGTAGGTTGTCACTATTACTGTGATGGTAGGTTGTCACCATCACTGTGATGGTAGTTTGTCACTATCACTATGATGGTAGGTTGTCACCATCACTGTGATGGTAGTTTGTCACTATCACTATGATGGTAGGTTGTCACCATCACTGTGATGGTAGGTTGTCCACTATCACTATGATGGTAGGTTGTCACCATCACTGTGATGGTAGTTTGTCACTATCACTATGATGGTAGGTTGTCACCATCACTGTGATGGTAGGTTGTCACTATCACTATGATGGTAGGTTGTCACCATCACTGTGATGGTAGTTTGTCACTATCACTATGATGGTAGGTTGTCACTATCACTGTGGTGGTAGGTTGTCACTATCACTGTGAAGGTAGGTTGTCACTATCACTGTGATGGTAGGTTGTCACCATCACTGTGATGGTAGGTTGTCACTATCACTGTGAAGGTAGGTTGTCACTATCACTATGATGGTAGGTTGTCACCATCACTGTGATGGTAGGTTGTCACTATCACTGTTTAAGGTAGGTTGTCACTATCACTGTGATGGTAGGTTGTCACCATCACTGTGATGGTAGGTTGTCACCATCACTGTGATGGTAGGTTGTCACTATCACTGTGATAGTAGGTTGTCACTATCACTGTGTGAGGTAATGAGCAGAAGACAGATGTCTGCTTTAAGAGATGACACAGAGTAATGAGAGATCTGTCTGCGTCCATAGTGATGGTAGGTTGTCACCATCACTGTGATGGTAGGTTGTCACTATCACTGTGAAGGTAGGTTGTCACTATCACTGTGATGGTAGGTTGTCACCATCACTGTGATGGTAGGTTGTCACCATCACTGTGATGGTAGGTTGTCACTATCACTGTGATGGTAGGTTGTCACTATCACTGTGATAATAGGTTGTCATTATCACTGTGAAGGTAGGTTGTCACTATCACTGTGATGGTAGGTTGTCACTATCACTGTGATGGTAGGTTGTCACTATCACTGTCATGGTAGGTTGTCACTATCACTGTGATGGGAGGTTGTCACCATCACTGTGATGGTAGGTTGCCACTATCACTGTGATGGTAGGTTGTCACTATCACTGTGATGGTAGGTTGTCACCATCACTGTGAAGGTAGGTTGTCACTATCACTGTCATGGTAGGTTGTCACTATCACTGTCATGGTAGGTTGTCACTATAACTGTGATAGTAGGTTGTCACTATCACTGTGATGGTAGGTTGTCACTATCACTGTGATGGTAGGTTGTCACTATCACTGTGATGGTAGGTTGTCACTATCACTGTGATGGTAGGTTGTCACTATCACTGTGGTGGAAGGTTGTCACCATCACTGTGATGGTAGGTTGTCACTATCACTGTGGTGGTAGGTTTTCACTATCACTGTGATGGTAGGTTGTCACTATCACTGTGGTGGTAGGTTTTCACTATCACTGTGATGGTAGGTTGTCACAATCACTGTGATGGCAGGTTGTCACTATCACTGTGGTGGTAGGTTGTCACCATCACTGATGGTAGGTTGTCACTATCACTGTGGTGGTAGGTTGTCACTATCACTGTGATGGTAGGTTGTCACTGTCACTGTGATGGTAGGTTGTCACTATCACTGTGATGGTAGGCTGTCACTATCACTGTGTGAGGCAATGAGCATAAGACAGATGTCTGCTTTAAGAGATGCCAGAGAGTAATGAGAGATCTGTCTGCGTCCATAGTGATGGTAGGTTGTGACCATCACTGTGATGGTAGGTTGTCACTATCACTGTGGTGGTAGGTTGTCACCATCACTGTGATGGTAGGCTGTCACTATCACTGTCATGGTAGGCTGTCACCATCACTGTCATGGGAGGCTGACACCATCACTGTGATGGTAGGTTGTCACCGTCACTGTTATGGTAGGTTGTCACCATCACTGTGATTGTAGGTTGTCAGCATCACTGTGATGATAGGCTGTCACCATCACTGTGATGGTAGGCTGCCATTATCACTGTGATAATATTCTGATAGCATCACTGTGGTGGTAGGTTGTCACTATCACTGTGATGGTAGGCTGTCACCATCACTGTGATGGTAGGTTGTCACCATCACTGTGATGGTAGACTGACACCATCACTGTGGTCGTAGGTTGTCACCATCACTGTGATGGTAGGCTGTTACTATCACTATCAACGGTACCACTAACACAACCAGGGTATGTGCTCACACACGTGTTACTGAGCACCTGTGCTCACACACGTGTTACTGAGCACCTGTGCTCACACTCGTGTTACTGAGCACCTGTGCTCACACACGTGTTACTGAGCACCTGTGCTCACACTCGTGTTACTGAGCACCTGTGCTCACACACGTGTTACTGAGCACCTGTGCTCACACTCGTGTTACTGAGCACCTGTGCTCACACTCGTGTTACTGAGCACCTGTGCTCACACACGTGTTACTGAGCACCTGTGCTCACACACGTGTTACTGAGCACCTGTGCTCACACACGTGTTACTGAGCACCTGTGCTCACACTCGTGTTACTGAGCACCTGTGCTCACACACGTGTTACTGAGCACCTGTGCTCACACACGTGTTACTGAGCACCTGTGCTCACACACGTGTTACTGAGCACCTGTGCTCACACTCGTGTTACTGAGCACCTGTGCTCACACACGTGTTACTGAGCACCTGTGCTCACACTCGTGTTACTGAGCACCTGTGCTCACACACGTGTTACTGAGCACCTGTGCTCACACACGTGTTACTGAGCACCTGTGCTCACACACCTGTTACTGAGCACCCGTGCTCACACTCGTGTTACTGAGCACCTGTGCTCACACACGTGTTACTGAGCACCTGTGCTCACACACGTGTTACTGAGCACCTGTGCTCACACACGTGTTACTGAGCACCTGTGCTCACACACGTGTTACTGAGCACCCGTGCTCACACTCGTGTTACTGAGCACCTGTGCTCACACACGTGTTACTGATCACCTGTGCTCACACACGTGTTCCTGAGCACCTGTGCTCACGCACGTGTTCCTGAGCACCTGTGCTCACACACGTGTTACTGAGCACCTGTGCTCACACACGTGTTACTGAGCACCTGTGCTCACACACGTTACTGAGCACCTGTGCTCACACACGTGTTCCTGAGCACCTTTGCTCACACACGTGTTACTGAGCACCTGTGCTCACACACGTGTTACTGAGCACATGTGCTCACACACGTGTTCCTGAGCATCTGTGTTCACACACGTGTTACTGAGCACCTGTGCTCACACACGTGTTACTGAGCACTTGTGCTCACACACGTGTTCCTGAGCATCTGTGCTCACACACGTGTTACTGAGCACCTTTGCTCACACACGTGTTACTGAGCACCTGTGCTCACACACGTGTTACTGAGCACCTGTGCTCACACACGTGTTTCTGAGCACCTGTGCTCACACACGTGTTACTGAGCATCTGTGCTCACACACGTGTTCCTGAGCACCTGTACTCACACACGTGATCCTGAGCATCTGTGCTCACACACGTGTTATTGAGCACCTGTGCTCAAGCACGTGTTACTGAGCACCTGTGCTCACACACGTGTTACTGAGCACCTGTGCTCACACACGTGTTATTGAGCACCTGTGCTCACACACGTGTTCCTGAGCACCTGTGCTCACACAGGTGTTCCTGAGCACCTGTGCTCACACACGTGTTCCTGAGCACCTGTGCTCACACACGTGTTACTGAGCACCTGTGCTCACACACTCCTGAACAGCAGTGTTGAGAGCAACATGGGACTATCAGCCACGCTCAGCCATGCACAATCCTCTTAGAATTTCCATTTTCCATCAAAGTAATTAAATGCCGAGTCTTTAATGGAGCATTTATATAATCCACATAATCTTATTTTACTTAAATGTTTATACACACACACACATATGTATATAAAGAGCATGCAGGGAGTATACATGTACATACATACATATATATATATATGTATATATATATATATATATATATATATTATATATATATATATATATATATATATATATATATATATATATATATATATATATATATATATATATATATATATATGTATATATATGTATATATATATATATATATATATATATATATATATATATATATATATATATATATATATATATATAATATATATATATATATATATATATATATATATATATATATATATATATATATATATATATATATATATATATATATATAGGGTCCACCTCTGGTGTAAATTGTGGGACCCATAGCCTCGGAGAAGTGGATAAAAAGGCTTCAAGGAAAAATATTTGGATTTCTTCCTGAAGCCGTTTGAATATTCCACTTCCCCTACCACCCCATCTTTTTATATATTTTTTTTTTTTACTAATAGGAATATTTTATTACATAATATGGTACAGAAGATCCAAGAGATACACTATTGATATAAAGGTGGCACATACGGTACATGTTACGTGTGTATCACCGACTATAAGGCGAAAATCTCATCCAGCTCCTCAGAGCTGGGGCGTGTGCCCAAAATACAGCAGGCATTACCCCTTTGAACAGCCGCACTGAGCCGCTGGAACAGAAAACTAGCTGCCCTGGGATCCCTAGTTACCCTGATGAATCTTTTTCCCAGCTCCTTAAGGAATTTAGATGCACTCTTTCCCCATGAGCCAAGGGTCTCTGAGCCTATGGGAACAAACATATAATGATGGGCAAGTTCTCCATATTTTCTAGACTTTTGGGACTCCCTGAAGCTGGCAGCTGCCCTCCTTCCTCCCTGGTGTATTGGAGATAGGTATCAGCCAAGGTAGATGCACATGTATTGTCCCACACCACCTGCTTCCCATCTGTCCAGGCTTGAAGGGTGATACCATCTGGACGCTTCTGGCTGCCATCAGATCTGCATAGTTGGGGTGGCTCCCTTACTGCTGGGCATCCAGCTGTTGTGAGGCTCCTCTTGATAATGTTATTAACCTCCTCATGTCTTGCAATCTTTCCCTCGGATTTACGGCACACAAGACCATGGTACCCGAATCGGTCTGCTGCTTCACTGCCACAAATACACCTGTGTTCGGCGAGAATAGGGGCGGCAAGTCGAAGGGCAACACCGATGCGGATGGTCTGTGGGTCGAGACGTGTGCCAAGGCTGGAGTTGGGAACAGCCAACAGAAAGTCCCCAGCATGAGGGGCTCTCACTGCCAGGAGGCGGGCTCTATCCTTCCCTGACACACTCTGAAGCATTGTTGAGGCAATATTTTCCACTATTGGACCATCCCAGTGCGATTGTTTGTAGTTGTTGGGGGGAGCAGGTCTGGCTCCAGAGCCAGTTAGATTATCCCAGATCATTGCTCCGTCAATGAATTTTTGGTCCTGGACTCCTATCTTGTCCCTAAGATGTTCAGGGAGAATCGCTGCTACAAGCTCTCTGGATGCAATACACGAGGACAGAAAAGCAGGTAACGCAATCTGTGATGACTTGCGGACACCAATGCCTCCTAGTCTGACTGGAAGTGTAGCTTGGTTCCACTGCCCGTCTTCTAGAGTAAGGTTAAGTACTTTCGTAAAAATCTGCCTCAGAATACTGTCATATTCGTGCAGTATAGGGTTATCATATGAAGGTGCACATCTTAGGAAATATGTCAACCTGGGCAGACTCAAGCACTTTGTGAGAAGGTACAAGGCATCGTGGGTATTACAACCCAGGATTCAAATGGCCTGTTACCCCGGGTGTAATGGGAGCAAATAAACACAGTAGAAAAAGTTTAGACTTATATTATCCTTCACCAATTTATAACAGCAATATGTACACTATGTACAGTGATAAGTATAGTGCACTCCACGGTAAGCAAGGCAGAAATAGAAGCCACAAGATAGCAGACCGTGCTTCAACCAGCTCTAGAATGGGAATGACTAGGGCAGACAGGAGAGCGGTACCCACATAACCTCTGCGATTGCCAAAACCATCTTCTTATTGGCTAGAACCTGGTCACTAGTTGAACGACGGGGCCCCATCATCAACTCTTAGCAACCTGGTTCACTGGTTGGGGGAGATAGCCTGTAAATGAGGGTGTGTACATGCGCCGAATGAAGGTTACGTACTCTTTGCATGCCACAGTGGGTGTCCAGATTGCCTATTCGTTGTTCCATCCTCCTTAACTCTTCCAATTTCTTCCTGAGAATTGTGTCAATGGCATTGCTTCCCAGAGGTGCTCCTAGCAAGACACTATTTGTGGGGGCAATGACTGCTGCTCCTGGTAGTTTTGATCTCACTGCATTTATCACTTGTTGACTGACTGAGATGATTTCACATTTGGATGGATTCAGGATGAGACCCATTTCCTGTCCCCGTGTCATTACCTGTGTAAGGTCATGTAGGAGGGACTCTTTTGTACCTGCTAGTGTGCCATCATCTAGGAACCAGATGTTTAGCTCGCTGGTCAGTCTGACTGTGATTTCCCTAACTGCTATACTGCTATATATATATATATATATATATATATATATATATATATATATATATATATTATATATATATATATATATATATATATATATATATATATATATATATATATACTCCCTGTATGCTCTATTCTCTCCCTACTCACTCTCTCCCTGCACATTCTCTCTCATCCACCACATTATCTCTCTCAGCTGCTGAGTTATCTCTCACTGTCTCCCAGCGAAAGGTCTCCAATATATCCAATATTGCTATATTCTTCTGAGTTAAAATGTCCGAATTGTGGTCAGAGATATATTGTGTGTCCTGGTGGATCCCAAGACCCTGGTGGATCCCAGGACCCTGATGGATCCCAGGACCCTGGTGGATCCCAGGACCCTGGTGGATCCCAGGACCCTGATGGATCCTAGGACCCTGGTGGATCCCAGGACCCTGGTGGATCCCAGGACCCTGGTGGATCCCAGAATCATGCTGAATAACAGAATCCTGCTGAATAACAGAATCCTGGAGGATCCCAGGACCCTGGTGGATCCCAAGACCCTGCTGAATAACAGGATCCTGGTGAATCCCAGGACCCTGGTGTGTCGCAGGATCTTGATGGTTCCTAAGACCCTTGTGACTTCTAGGACCCTGATGACTCCTAGGACCCTGGTGGCTCTCAGTACCTTGGTGTGTCACCGGATCCTGATGGCTCCTAGGACCCTGGTGACTCCTAGGAATCTGGTGACTCACAGGACCCTGGTGGCTGTCAGTACCTTCGTGTGTCACCGGATCCTGATGGCTCCTAGGACCCTGGTGACTCCTAGGACCCTGGTGACTCCTAGGATTCTGGTGGCTCTCAGTACCTTGGTGTGTCACCTTATCCTGATGGCTCCTAGGACCCTGTTGACTCCTAGGATCTCGGTAACTCATAGAACCCTGGTGACTCCTAGGACCCTGGTGACTCCTAGGACAATGGTGACTCCTAGTACCCTAGTGACTCCTAGGACCCTGGTGACTCCTAGGACCCTGGTGACTCCTAGGACAATGGTGACTCCTAGGACAATGGTGACTCCTAGGACCCTGGTGACTCCTATGATCCTGGTGACTCCTAAAATCCTGGTGACTACTAGGACCCTAGTGACTCCTAGGACCCTGGTGACTCCTAGTACCCTAGTGACTCCTAGAACCCTGGTGACTCCTAGGACCCTGGTGACTCCTAGGACCCTGGTGACTCATAGGACCCTGGTGACTCCTAGGACAATGGTGACTCCTAGGACCTTGATGGCTCCTAGGATCCTGGTGACTCCTAAAATCCTGGTGACTACTAGGACCCTAGTGACTTCCAGGACCCTGGTGACTCCTAGTACCCTAGTGACTCCTAGGACCCTGGTGACTCCTAGGACCCTGGTGACTCCAAGGACCCTGGTGACTCCTAGAACCCTGGTGACTCCTAGGATAATGGTGACTCCTAGGACCCTGGTGACTCCTAGGACCCTGGTGACTTCTAGAACCGTGGTGACTTCAAGGACCCTGGTGGCTCCTAGGACCCTGGTGACTCCTAGGACTCTGGTGACTCCTAGGACCCTGGTGACTCCTAGGACTCTGGTGACTCCTAGGACCCTGGTGACTCCTAGGACCCTGGTGACTCCTATGACCCTGGTGACTTCTAGGACCCTGGTGACTCCTAGGACCCTGGTGACTCAAAGGACCCTGGTGACTCCTAGGACCCTAGTGACTCCTAGGACCCTGGTGACTCCAAGGACCCTGGTGACTCCTAGAACCCTGGTGACTCCTAGGACCCTGGTGACTCCTAGGACCCTGGTGACTCCTAGGACCCTGGTGACTTCTAGGACCCTGGTGACTCCTAGGACCCTGGTGACTCAAAGGGCCCTGGTGACTCCTAGGACCCTGGTGACTCCTAGGACCCTGGTGACTCCAAGGACCCTGGTGACTCCTAGGATCCTGGTGACTCATAGGACCCTGGTGACTCCTAGGACCCTGGTGACTCCTAGGACCCTGGTGACTCCTAGGAACTTGGTGACTCCTAGGACCCTGGAGACTCCAAGGACCCTTGTGACTCCTAGGACCCTGGTGACTCCTAGGACCCTGTTGACTTCTAGGACCCTGGTGACTCCAAGGACCCTGGTGACTCCAAGGACCCTGGTGACTCCTAGGACCCTGGTGACTCCTAGGACCCTGTTGACTTCTAGGACCCTGGTGACTCCAAGGACCCTGGTGACTCCAAGGACCCTGGTGACTCCTAGGACCCTGGTGACTCCTAGGACCCTGGTGACTCCTAGGACCCTGGTGACTCCTAGGACCCTGTTGACTTCTAGGACCCTGGTGACTCCAAGGACCCTGGTGACTCCTAGGACCCTGGTGACTCCTAGGACCCTGTTGACTCCAAGGACCCTGGTGACTCCTAGGACCGTGGTGACTCCTAGGACCCTGGTGACTCCTAGGACCCTGGTGACTCCTAGGACCCTGGTGACTCCTAGGACCCTGGTGACTCCTAGGACCCTGGAGACTCCAAGGACCCTTGTGACTCCTAGGACCCTGGTGACTCCTAGGACCCTGTTGACTTCTAGGACCCTGGTGACTCCAAGGACCCTGGTGACTCCAAGGACCCTGGTGACTCCTAGGACCCTGGTGACTCCTAGGACCCTGGTGACTCCTAGGATCCTGGTGACTCCTAGGACCCTGGTGACTCCTGGGACCCTGGTGACTCCTAGGACCCTGGTGACTCCTAGGACCCTGGTGACTCCTAGGACCCTGTTTACTTCTAGGACCCTGGTGACTCCAAGGACCCTGGTGACTCCAAGGACCCTGGTGACTCCTAGGACCCTGGTGACTCCTAGGATCCTGGTGACTCCTAGGACCCTGGTGACTCCTGGGACCCTGGTGACTCCTAGGACCCTGGTGACTCCTAGGACCCTGGTGACTCCTAGGACCCTGGTGACTCCAAGGACCCTGGTGACTCCTAGGACCCTGGTGACTCCTAGGACCCTGGTGACTCCTAGGATCCTGGTGACTCCTAGGACCCTGGTGACTCCTAGGACCCTGGTGACTCCTAGGACCTTGGTGACTCCTAGGACCCTGGTGACTCCTAGGACCCTGGTGACTCCTGGGACCCTGGTGACTCCTAGGACCCTGGTGACTCCTAGGACCCTGGTGACTCCTAGGATCCTGGTGACTCCTAGGACCCTGGTGACTCCTAGGACCCTGGTGACTCCTAGGATCCTGGTGACTCCTAGGACCCTGGTGACTCCTAGGACCCTGGTGACTCCTAGGACCCTGGTGACTCCTAGGACCCTGGTGACTCCTAGGATCCTGGTGACTCCTAGGACCCTGGTGACTCCTAGGACCCTGGTGACTCCTAGGACCCTGGTGACTCCTAGGACCCTGGTGACTCCTAGAACCCTGGTGACTCCTAGGATCCTGGTGACTCCTAGGACCCTGGTGACTCCTGGGACCCTGGTGACTCCTAGGACCCTGGTGACTCCTAGGACCCTGGTGACTCCTAGGATCCTGGTGACTCCTAGGACCCTGGTGACTCCTAGGACCCTGGTGACTCCTAGGACCCTGGTGACTCCTAGGACCCTGGTGACTCCTAGGACCCTGGTGACTCCTAGGACCCTGGTGACTCCTAGGACCCTGGTGACTCCTAGGACCCTGGTGACTCCTAGGACCCTGGTGACTCCTAGGACCCTGGTGACTCCAAGGACCCTGGTGACTCCTAGGACCCTGGTGACTCCTAGGATCCTGGTGACTCCTAGGACCCTGGTGACTCCTAGGACCCTGGTGACTCCTAGGATCCTGGTGACTCCTAGGACCCTGGTGACTCCTAGGACCCTGGTGACTCCTAGGACCCTGGTGACTCCTAGGACCCTGGTGACTCCTAGGACCCTGGTGACTCCTAGGATCCTGGTGACTCCTAGGATCCTGGTGACTCCTAGGACCCTGGTGACTCCTGGGACCCTGGTGACTCCTAGGACCCTGGTGACTCCTAGGACCCTGGTGACTCCTAGGATCCTGGTGACTCCTAGGACCCTGGTGACTCCTAGGACCCTGGTGACTCCTAGGACCCTGGTGACTCCTAGGACCCTGGTGACTCCTAGGATCCTGGTGACTCCTAGGACCCTGGTGACTCCTAGGACCCTGGTGACTCCTAGGACCCTGGTGACTCCTAGGACCCTGGTGACTCCTAGGACCCTGGTGACTCCTAGGATCCTGGTGACTCCTAGGACCCTGGTGACTCCTGGGACCCTGGTGACTCCTAGGACCCTGGTGACTCCTAGGACCCTGGTGACTCCTAGGACCCTGGTGACTCCCAGCATTAAGGAACATCTTTATAACTGGATAAAAGGAACAACTAAACTCTGAAAAATGACCAGAAAGCATAACATTCGCTAAATTAATAGGACCCAGGGGAAGGGGGTAGTCCCAGGGGAAGGGGGTAGACCCAGCAGAAGGGGGTAGACCCAGCAGAAGGGGGTAGACCCAGGGAAAGGTGGTGGACCCAGGGGAAGTGGGAGGTCCCAGGGGAGTGAGGAGGACCCAGGGGAAGGGGAGGACCCAGGGGAGTGAGGAGGACCCAGGGAAAGGGGGAGGACCCAGGGGAAGGGAGAGGTCCCAGGGGAGTGAGGAGCACCCAGGGGAAGGGGAGGTCCCAGGGGAGTGAGGAGGACCCAGGGGAAGGGGAGGACCCAGGGGAAGGGGGAGGACCCAGGGGAGTGAGGAGGACCCAGGGGAAGGGGGAGGACCCAGGGGAAGGGGGAAGACCCAGGGGAGTGAGGAGGACCCAGGGGAAGGGAGAGGTCCCAGGGGAGTGAGGAGCACCCAGGGGAAGGGGGAGGACCCAGGGGAAGGGGGAGGGGTCGTAGGGGTTTTAAATGGGCTTTTGTTCCCTTTTAATGAATCTTCTGCATCAGTTGGGTAATTAATTTCCGAGGCGCGAGTGCCTAGGCCTCGATGATTATAATTTCCGAGGCGCGAGTGCCTAGGCCTCGATGATTTATAATTTCCGAGGCGCGAGTGCCTAGGCCTCGATGATTATAATTTCCGAGGCGCGAGTGCCTAGGCCTCGATGATTATAATTTCCGAGGAGCGAGTGCCTAGGCCTCGATGATTATAATTTCCGAGGCGCGAGTGCCTAGGCCTCGATGATTATAATTTCCGAGGCGCGAGTGCCTAGGCCTCGATGATTATAATTTCCGAGGAGCGAGTGCCTAGGCCTCGATGATTATAATTTCCGAGGCGCGAGTTGCCTAGGCCTCGATGATTATAATTTCCGAGGAGCGAGTGCCTAGGCCTCGATGATTATAATTTCCGAGGAGCGAGTGCCTAGGCCTCGATGATTATAATTTCCGAGGAGCGAGTGCCTAGGCCTCGATGATTATAATTTCCGAGGAGCGAGTGCCTAGGCCTCGATGATTATAATTTCCGAGGAGCGAGTGCCTAGGCCTCGATGATTTATAATTTCCGAGGAGCGAGTGCCTAGGCCTCGATGATTATAATTTCCGAGGCGCGAGTGCCTAGGCCTCGATGATTATAATTTCCGAGGAGCGAGTGCCTAGGCCTCGATGATTATAATTTCCGAGGAGCGAGTGCCTAGGCCTCGATGATTATAATTTCCGAGGAGCGAGTGCCTAGGCCTCGATGATTATAATTTCCGAGGAGCGAGTGCCTAGGCCTCGATGATTATAATTTCCGAGGCGCGAGTGCCTAGGCCTCGATGATTATAATTTCCGAGGAGCGAGTGCCTAGGCCTCGATGATTATAATTTCCGAGGAGCGAGTGCCTAGGCCTCGATGATTATAATTTCCGAGGAGCGAGTGCCTAGGCCTCGATGATTATAATTTCCGAGGCGCGAGTGCCTAGGCCTCGATGATTATAATTTCCGAGGAGCGAGTGCCTAGGCCTCGATGATTATAATTTCCGAGGAGCGAGTGCCTAGGCCTCGATGATTATAATTTCCGAGGAGCGAGTGCCTAGGCCTCGATGATTATAATTTCCGAGGCGCGAGTGCCTAGGCCTCGATGATTATAATTTCCGAGGCGCGAGTGCCTAGGCCTCGATGATTATAATTTCCGAGGAGCGAGTGCCTAGGCCTCGATGATTATAATTTCCGAGGAGCGAGTGCCTAGGCCTCGATGATTATATTTCCGAGGAGCGAGTGCCTAGGCCTCGATGATTATAATTTCCGAGGCGCGAGTGCCTAGGCCTCGATGATTATAATTTCCGAGGCGCGAGTGCCTAGGCCTCGATGATTATAATTTCCGAGGAGCGAGTGCCTAGGCCTCGATGATTATAATTTCCGAGGAGCGAGTGCCTAGGCCTCGATGATTATAATTTAACAATGATTATATATTTTTAAAATGAATGAGATATGAGAGGAGAGAGATGTTGATGGAGAGAGGGAGAGGTTGATGGAGGAGGAGAGGGAGAGGAGAGTGATGGAGAGAGGGAGAGGTTGATGGAGAGAGGGGAGGTTGATGGAGAAGGGAAGGAGAGGGAGAGGTTGATGGAGAGAGGGAGGTGATGGAGAGAGGAGAGGTTGATGGAGAGAGGGAGAGGTTGATGAGAGAGGAGAGGAGAGGTTGATGGAGAGAGGGAGAGTTGTTGATGGAGGAGAGGTGAGAGAGGAGAGGAGAGAGGGAGAGGTTGATGGAGAGAGGGAGAGGTTGATGAGAAGAGGTAGGAAGAGGGAGGTTGATGGAGAGAGGAGAGGAGAGAGGGGAGGGAGAGGTGTGATGGAGAGAGGAGAGGTTGATGGAGAGAGGGAGAGGTTGATGGAGAGAGGGAGAGGTTGATGGAGAGAGGGAGAGGAGAGAGGGAGAGGTTGATGGAGAGAGGGAGAGGTTGATGGAGAGAGGGAGAGGTTGATGGAGAGAGGGAGAGGTTGATGGAGAGAGGGAGAGGAGAGAGGGAGAGGTTGAGGAGTGGAGAGAGGGAGAGGTTGATGAGAGGAGGAGGGAGAGGTTGATGGAGAGAGGGAGAGGGAGGGAGAGGGAGAGGTAGAGAGGGAGAGAGGGAGAGAGGTGATGGGAGAGAGGGAGAGGTTGATGGAGTGAGGGGGAGAGGAGAGAGAGGAGAGGTTGATGGAGAGAGAGAGGTGATGGAGAGGGAGAGTGGGAGAGGTTGATGGAGAGGAGAGGTTGATGGAGAGAGGGAGAGGTTGATGGTGAGAGAGGGAGAGGTTGATGGAGAGAGGGAGAGGTTGATGGAGAGAGGGAGAGGAGAGAGGGAGAGGTTGATGGAGAGAGGGAGAGGTTGTGGAGAGAGGGAGAGGTTGATGGAGAGGAGGGAGAGGTTGAGATGGAGGAGGTTGAATGGAGGAGAGGGAGAGGTTGATGGAGAGAGGGAGAGGTTGATGGAGAGAGGGAGAGGTTGATGGGAGGAGAGGTGAGAGGGGAGGAGTGGGAGAGGTTGATGGAGAGAGGGAGAGGTTGATGGAGAGAGGGAGAGGTTGATGGAGGAGAGAGGGAGAGGTTGATGGAGAGAGGGAAGGAGAGAGAGGGAGGGAGGTTGATGGAGAGAGGGAGAGGTTGTGGAGAAGGGAGAGGTTGATGGAGAGAGGGAGAGGTTGATGGAAGAGGGAGAGGAGAGAGGAGAGGATGGGAGTAGGTTGATGGAGAGAGGGAGGAGGAGAGGGGAGAGGTTGATGAGAGAGGGGTAGGAGAGAGGGAAGAGGTTGATGGAGAGAGGGAGAGGAGAGAGGGAGAGGTTGATGGAGAAAGGTAGAGTTGATGGGAGAGGAGGAGAGGGAGGTAGAGTGAGGAGAGGTTGAAGAAGAGAGAGGGAGAGGTTATGGAGGAGAGGTTATGAGAGGGGAGATGGAGAGAGGGAGAGGTTGATGGAGAAAGGTAGAGATTGATGGAGAGAGGGGGAGGAGAGAGGGAGAGGTTATAGAGAGAGGGAGAGGTTAGAAGGAGAGAGGAGAGGTTGATGGAGAGAGGAGAGGAGAGAGGGGAGAGGTTGATGAGAGAGAGAAGGTAGAGAGGATGTGATGGAGAGGGGGAGAGGAGGGAGAGGTTATAGAGAGAGGGAGAGAGGGTTATAGCAGAGGAGAGGGAGAGGTTGAGGAGAGGGGAGAGGTTGATGGAAGGAGAGGGAGAGAGAGGGAGTGAGGAGAGTGGGGTTGATGGGGGAAGAAGGAGTGTGAGTAGATTGATGGAGAGAGGGGAGATGGAGAGAGGGAGAGGTTAATAGAGAGAGTGGAGAGGTTAACAGAGAGAGGGAGGAAGGAGAGAGGGAGAGGTTGATGGAGAGAGAGGAGGAGGAGAGAGGGAGAGGTTGATGGAGAAGAGAGTGGAAGAGGATGGGAGGGAAGGGAGAGTTGTATGGGAGAGAAGGAGAGAATTGAGGAGAGAGAGAGGTTGATGGAGAGAGGGAGAGGAGGAGAGAGGAGAGGTTGATGGAGAGAGGAGAGGGAGAGAGGGAGAGGTTGATGGGAGAGAGGAGGAGAGGTTGGATGGAGGAGGGAGAGGTTGATGGAGAGAGGGAGAGGTTGATGGAGAGAGGGAGAGGTTGATGGAGAGAGGAGAGGAGAGAGGAGAGGTTGATGGAGAAAGGTGAGATTGATGAGAGAGGGAAGAGGAGGAGAGAGGGAGAGGTTAATAGGAGAGAGGGAGAGGTTAGACAGAGAGAGGGAGAAGGAGAGAGGGAGAGGTTGATGGAGATGAGGAGAGGGAGGGAGGAGAGAGGGAGAGGTTGATGAGAGAGGGAGAGGAGAGAGGGAGAGGTTGATGGAGAGAGGGAGAGATGAGAGGAGAGATGAGAGGTGTGAGTGAGAGAGAGGAGAGGAGAGAGGGAGAAGGTTGATGGAGAGAGGCAGAGGAGAGGAGGGGAGAGGTTGATGAGGAGAGAGGAGAAGGTTGATGGAGAGGGAGAGGTTGATGAGTGAGGGGGGAGAGGAGGAGGGAGAGGGTTGATGGGAGAGGGAGAGGTTGATGGAGAGAGGGAGAGGTTGATGGAGAGAGGAGAGAGGAGAGGGAAGGTTGATGGAGAGAGGGAGAGGTTGATGGAGAGAGGGAGAGAGAGAGAGGGAGAGGTTGATTGGAGAAGGGAGAGGTTGATGGAGAGAGGGAGAGGAGGAGGAGAGTTGTGGAGAGGGAGAGGTTGATGGAGAGAGGAGAGGAGAGAGGGGAGGATTTATGGAGAGAGGGAGAGGTTGATGGAGAGAGGGATGATGAGAGAGGGAGGTTGATGGAGAGAGGAGAGGTTGATGGAGAGAGGGAGAGTGAGAGGGAGAGGTTGATGGAGAAGGGAGAGGAGAGAGGAGAGGTTATGGAGAGAGGATTGATGGAGAGAGGGAGAGTTGATGGAGATAGAGGGAGAGAGGGAGAGGGAGAGAGGTGAGGAGTGATTGTGGAGGAAGGAGAGTTGATGGAGAGAGGAGAGAGGTTGATGGGAGACAGAAAGGTTGATGGAGAGAGGGAAGTATGATGGAGATGGAAGTGATGGACAGAGGATAGTTGATGAGAGAGGCAGAGGTTGATGGAAAGGGAGAGGTTGATGGAGAGAGGGAGAGGTTGATGGAGAGAGGGAAGGTTGATGGAGATTGGATGAGGAGAGGGAGAGTTGATGGAGAAGAGGTGAGAGGGAGAGGTTGATGGAGAGAGGGAGAGGTTTGATTAAGAGAGGGAGAGAGAAGGGGAGTGATGGAGAGAGGAGATGATGGAGAGGGGAGGATTGATGGAGAGAGGGTAGAGGAGAGAGGAGAGGTTGATGAGAGAGGAAGGAAGAGAGGGAGAGGTTGATGGAGAGAGGAGAGGGTGATGGAGAGAGGAGAGAGAGGGAGAGGTTGATGGAGAGAGGAGAGGAGAGAGGGAAGTTGATGGAGAGAGGTGAGAGGAAAAGGAGGTTGATAGGAGATGAGAGAGGAGAGAGGGGTTGATGGAAGATGAAGAGGGATGAGATGAGAGAGGAGATGAGAGAGAGGGAGGAGGGAAGAGATGGAAGAGGAGGTGAAATGTAGAGAGAAGAGGAGAGAGGTGAGAGAGGAGATGAGAGGATGAGGATGACTTACGTAGGAAATATTGAGTATTAGATTTAAAGCTTATGATCACTATGCAGATAAGCCTATGATCACTGATCAATAAAGCCTATGATATATCAATAAAGCCTATGATCACTATCAATAAGCCTTGAGTCATAGCAGATAAGCCTATGATCACTATCAATAAGCTATGATCACTATATAAAGCCTATGTACTATCATAAAGCTATGATCATTAATAAAGCGCTTGATCACTATAATAAAGCCTATGATCACATCAATAAGGTATGATACTACAAGAAAGGCTATGATCATATCAATAAAGCTATGATCATCTATCAATAGCTATGACACTATAATAAAGCCTAGAGGTCACTATCATAAAGCCTATGATCACTTCAATAAAGACTTGATCACTATCAATTAAATGACCTATGATCATTATCATAAAGCCTATGATCACTATCAATAAAGCCTATGATCACTATCAATAAAACCTATGATCACTATCAATAAAGCCTATGATCACTATCAATAAAGCCTATGATCACTATCAATAAAGCCTATGATCACTATCAATAAAGCCTATGATCACTATCAATAAAACCTATGACCACCATCAATAAAGCCTATGATCACTATCAAAGCCGACGACTATCAATAAAGACTATGCCTGCACTATCAATAAAGACTATTTATTTTATAATCAGTAAAGTCAATGGCTGCAGTGTCAATAAAGAAATACTTTAATGACTTAGCCTGGGATTAAAGGGAACTTCCAGTGTATATACACTGAGAGATATTCAGTGTATATACACTGAGAGATATTCGGTATATATACACTGAGAGATATTCGGTATATATACACTGAGAGATATTCGGTATATATACACTGAGAGATATTCGGTATATATACACTGAGAGATATTCAGTGTATATACACTGAGAGATATTCAGTGTATATACACTGAGAGATATTCGGTATATATACACTGAGAGATATTCGGTATATATACACTGAGAGATATTCGGTGTATATACACTGAGAGATATTCAGTGTATATACACTGAGAGATATTCGGTATATATACACTGAGAGATATTCGGTATATATACACTGAGAGATATTCGGTATATATACAGTGGGAGGTTTATAAAGACCTGAACAAACGTTAGGACACATTTATGAGGCAACGTTTCGGTCCCGAGATGTCTTGATGATTTCTGGCATATAGAGGTGAAGTATACACAGGCTTGACAGTGAGGCGTGAGGGGCAGGTTGTAACCTGATGAATGTGCGAGTAATGTGTCGTGAGGGAGGCAGGACTTAGCCTGGTAGAATATCATGGCTGACAGTGTTGTGATGTGTCGTGAGGGAGGCAGGACTTAGCCTGGTAGAATATCATGGCTGACAGTGTTGTGATGTGTCGTGAGGGAGGCAGGACTTAGCCTGGTAGAGTATCATGGCTGACAGTGTTGTGATGTGTCATGAGGGAGGCAGGACTTAGCCTGGTAGAGTATCATGGCTGACAGTGTTGTGATGTGTCGTGAGGGAGGCAGGACTTAGCCTGGTAGAGTATCATGGCTGAGAGTGTTGTGATGTGTCGTGAGGGAGGCAGGACTTAGCCTGGTAGAGTATCATGGCTGACAGTGTTGTGATGTGTCGTGAGGGAGGCAGGACTTAGCCTGGTAGAGTGTCATGCCTGACAAGTGTTTTTCAAGTTTTGCCTCTTCCACGATGTTGGTGGTAGCCATCAGTGAGGCTTCCAGACACCTTTCTATGTCGAAGCTCGAGTTTAGTGAGGACGAGTTATGGTTCAGTCCACCTCATCAGATGTCTCGTGGAGATCGTCAGCAGAAGACAAGTGTTCTTAAGAGGCACCTAAGTTCCCCTGTCTTCTAATAACATGTTCATTTTTCCACTATAATCTACCTTGTTCATAATTATTATCACATTTGGTTTGTCTGTTTCGTAAGGTGAAGTCCAGGATCTTTACTTAATTCCTGGTATATCTTAACAAATCTTTGAGGACAATTGTCTGAGCGAAGCTCTGACCTCCGCATCACAATTGTGCTCAAAGATTTGTTAAGTTATTCCATGAATTAAGGAAAGATCCTGGACTTCACCTTACGAAACAGACAAACCAAATGCGATAATAATTATAGACAAGGTAGATTATAGTGGAAAAATGAACATGGTATTAGAAGACAGGGGAACTAAGTCGTCCCTGTTTCTGGCACTCACATGTTCACTCAACTGAACAGGTAGACTTCTGTCTGTTTCCCTCCTACACATTTCTTGGGACAGTGCCCATAGTGACAGTGTAGACGTCTGCTTTGGAAATAAGAGGTGTGGAACTTAGCTCTGCAATGAGGTTTTTGATACAGTATAAAGTCCTGATGACTACACTGATGTTACTCCTAGCAAACACCTGGCTGTTATTCCTAGCAACATCTCCACATATATACTATATACAGTGGGAGATGCACCCCCGTCGGTGTATATGCACTGGGTGATACATCCCTTGGAGAATATACACTAATAAAAAACCTATGCGAGTATATACACGACCAACCATTCTTGCCAAACAATTAGTCAGACACGCTTAAAAACTTTCAACGTGTTCATCCAGTTTAGTTATTGATGAGTTTATGATCCTCTTGATTCATCATTGATGCCTTGGTGATTAACTTTGATACGTTGATGATGAGTTGTGAATATGACTAATTAATCGTTGATGTGTTAGCTATTAGCATGATTCATTACCTCGTCCTTTCCCTTCTATTCATCAATTCTAACAGGAGACACAAAGTTCTGTCACCCGGTCCTCATCACAGCAGACAGACAGTTGTGTCAGCAGTCATCACAGCAGACAGACAGTTGTGTCATCAGTCATCACAGCAGACAGACAGTTGTGTCAGCAGTCATCACAGCAGACAGACAGTTGTGTCAGCAGTCATCACAGCAGACAGACAGTTGTGTCAGCAGTCATCACAGCAGACAGACAGTTGTGTCATCAGTCATCACAGAACAGACAGTTGTGTCAGCAGTCATCACAGCAGACAGACAGTTGTGTCAGCAGTCATCACAGCAGACAGACAGTTGTGTCAGCAGTCATCACAGCAAACAGACAGCTGTGTCATCAGTCATCACAGCAGGCAGACAGTCGTGTCATCAGTCATCACAGCAGACAGACAGTTGTGTCAGCAGTCATCACAGCAGACAGACAGTTGTGTCAGCAGTCATCACAGCAGACAGACAGTTGTGTCATCAGTCATCACAGCAGACAGACGTTGTGTCAGCAGTCATCACAGCAGACAGACAGTTGTGTCAGCAGTCATCACAGCAGACAGACAGTTGTGTCATCAGTCATCACAGCAGACAGACAGTTGTGTCAGCAGTCATCACAGCAGACAGACAGTTGTGTCATCAGTCATCACAGCAGACAGACAGTTGTGTCATCAGTCATCACAGCAGACAGACAGTTGTGTCAGCAGTTCATCACAGCAGACAGACAGTTGTGTCATCAGTCATCACAGCAGACAGACAGTTGTGTCAGCAGTCATCACAGCAGACAGACAGTTGTGTCAGCAGTCATCACAGCAGACAGACAGTAGTGTCAGCAGTCATCACAGCAGACAGACAGTTGTGTCAGCAGTCATCACAGCAGACAGACAGTTGTGTCAGCAGTCATCACAGCAGACAGACAGTTGTGTCAGCAGTCATTACAGCAGACAGACAGTTGTGTCAGCAGTCATCACAGCAGACAAACAGTTGTGTCAGCAGTCATCACAGCAGACAGACAGTTGTGTCAGCAGTCGTCACAGCAGACAGACAGTTGTGTCAGCAGTCATCACAGCAGACAGACAGTAGTTTCAGCAGTCATCACAGCAGACAAACAGTTGTGTCAGCAGTCATCACAGCAGACAGACAGCTGTGTCAGCAGTCGTCACAGCAGACAGACAGTAGTGTCAGCAGTCATCACAGCAGACAGACAGTAGTTTCAGCAGTCATCACAGCAGACAAACAGTTGTGTCAGCAGTCATCACAGCAGACAGACAGTTGTGTCAGCAGTCATCACAGCAGACAGACAGTTTGTGTCAGCAGTCATCACAGCAGACAGACAGTTGTGTCAGCAGTCGTCACACAGCAGACAGACAGTTGTGTCAGCAGTCGTCACAGCAGACAGACAGTTGTGTCAGCAGTCATCACAGCAGACAGACAGTTGTGTCAGCAGTCATCACAGCAGACAGACAGTTGTGTCAGCAGTCATCACAGCAGACAGACAGTTGTGTCAGCAGTCATCACAGCAGACAGACAGTTGTGTCAGCAGTCATCACAGCAGACAGACAGTTGTGTCAGCAGTCATCACAGCAGACAGACAGCTGTGTCATCAGTCATCACAGCAGACAGACAGTTGTGTCAGCAGTCATCACAGCAGACAGACAGCTGTGTCAGCAGTCATCACAGCAGACAGACAGTTGTGTCAGCAGTCATCACAGCAGACAGACAGTTGTGTCAGCAGTCATCACAGCAGACAGACAGTTGTGTCAGCAGTCATCACAGCAGACAGATAAATGCTTGGTGGTTGTGAGCTGAGGAATTTAACATGTTAAAATATCTGGAGATAAGAAGTGCTTATCAGTAAAGTAATTACTGTCAGCAATTACTGTCAGTAATTACTGTCAGTAATTACTGTCAGTAATTACTGTCAGTAATTACTGTCAGTAATTACTGACAGTAATTACTGTCAGTAATTACTGTCAGCAATTACTGTCAGCAATTGCTGACAGTAATTACTGTCAGCAATTACTGTCAGCAATTACTGTCAGCAATTACTGTCAGTAATTGCTGACAGTAATTACTGTCAGTAATTGCTGACAGTGAAACTACTTTCAACTTCAACAATAAAACTGTTTTTTTCCCTCTTCGTACAATTAGTTGACTTTGTCCCATTTGACCCCAGCTGTCCGTGACCCCAGCTGTCCGTGACCCCCAGCTGTCCGTGACCCCCAGCTGTCCGTAACCTTCAGCTGGTTGTGACCCCCAGCTGCCCGTGACCCCAGTTGTCCGTGACACCCGCCTGTCCGTGACCCCAGCTCTCCGTGACCCCAGCTGACCGTGACCCCCACCTGTCCGTAACCTTCAGCTGGTTGTGACCCCCAGCTGCCCGTGACCCCAGTTGTCCGTGACACCCTCCTGTCCGTGACCCCAGCTGTCCGTGACCCCCACCTGTCCGTAACCTTCAGCTGGTTGTGACCCCCAGCTGCCCGTGACCCCAGTTGTCCGTGACACCCGCCTGTCTGTGACCCCCGCTGGTTGTGAACCCTAGGTGGTTGTGAACCCCAGGTGGTTGTGATCCCCAGGTGGTTGTGAACCTCAGGTGGTTGTGAACCCCAGGTGGATGTGAACCCCAGGTGGTTGTGAACCTCAGGTGGTTGTGAACCTCAGGTGGTTGTGAACCCCAGGTGGATGTGAACCCCAGGTGGTTGTGAACCTCAGGTGGTTGTGAACTTCAGGTGGTTGTGAACCCCAGGTGGTTGTGAACCCCAGGTGGTTGTGAACCCCAGGTGGATGTGAACCCCAGGTGGTTGTGAACCTCAGGTGGTTGTGAACCCCAGGTGGTTGTGAACCCCAGGTGGTTGTGAACCCCAGGTGGTTGTGAACTCCAGGTGGTTGTGAACCCCAGGTGGTTGTGAACCCCAGGTGGTTGTGAACCCCAGGTGGTTGTGAACCCCAGGTGGTTGTGAACCTCAGGTGGTTGTGAACCCCAGGTGGTTGTGAACCCCAGGTGGTTGTGAACCCCAGGTGGATGTGAACGCAGGTGTTCACGATAGAGTGGATGATCGTGAATATGTTGTCAGTAGGTAATTGTATTGGTAGGCTGCTGCTGACACACACACACACACACACACACACACACACACACACACACACACACACACACACACACACACACACACACACACACACACACACATACACATACACACACACACACACACATACAGACACACACACACACACACACACACACACACACACACACACACACACACACAACACACACACCACACACACACACACACACACACACACACACACACACACACACACGTATTGGATGAACGAAAGTCTACGTAAGAACGTAAGAAGGAACACTGCAGCAGGCCTACTGGCCCATGCGGGGCAGGTCCATGTCAACCCCCGGCTTAGACAAATGGCCCACCCAGTCAGGTCACCTCCACATCAGGAAGGAGCACGGCATCTGACCCCGTAACACCAGCTAGTCAGGTCCAACTCACACCCACCCACACCCACTCATGTATTTATCCAGCCTATTTTTAAAACTACACAAGGTCTTAGCGTCTATGACGGTACTCGGGAGTTTGTTCCACTCATCCACAACTCTATTGCCAAACTAGTGCTTTCCTATATCCTTCCTGAATCTGAATATAATAACAACGTAGAAGATACTGCGAGCTGCCAGGGTGGACAGGGACGGATTGTTTGAGAGACGGAAGTTGTAAAAAAGACAGAATGAGTGACAGGGATGTTAGGAAATATTTCTTTAGTCTTAGAGTAAGTCAGTGGAGTGGTAGAGGCAGGATCCATGCATAGCTTTAAGAAGTACGATAAGTCTCTTGAACCCTGTAGCGGCCAGCAAAGAGGTGGGGCCAGGAGCTGAGACTTGATAAAATAATAATTATTATAGACGTGAGATGACACCAATGTCTGACAGTTTAATTATATATCTGACTGTCCTTCTACTAGCGTATATATGTTTATACCTGTCTACCTCCCTGCACTGCCTCCACCCAGTCCACCCTCCACCCACTCCACCCTCCACCCACTCCACCCTCCACCAACTCCACAATTACGTCACACACAAACACCCAGGATGACCCACAACTTTAAAACACATCAACAGACGCTGTGTGAAACTCTTAAAGCTGAAGCTGCGATGCTCTCAACTCTCTACCATAAAACACCATCATGGTGCTCACACTCTCAACTCTCTACCATAAAACACCATCATGGTGCTCACACTCTCAACTCTCTACCATAAAACACCATCATGGTGCTCACACTCTCAACTCTCTACCATAAAACACCATCATGGTGCTCACACTCTCAACTCTCTACCATAAAACACCATCATGGTGCTCACACTCTCAACTCTCTACCATAAAACACCATCATGGTGCTCACACTCTCAACTCTCTACCATAAAACACCATCATGGTGCTCACACTTCTCAACTCTCTACCATAAAACACCATCATGGTGCTCACACTCTCAAACTCTCTACCATAAAACACCATCATGGTGCTCACACTCTCAACTCTCTACCATAAAACACCATCATGGTGCTCCACACTCTCAACTCTCTACCATAAAACACCATCATGGTGCTCACACTCTCACTCTCTACCATAAAACACCATCATGGTGCTCACACTCTCAACTCTCTACCATAAAACACCATCATGGTGCTCACACTCTCAACTCTCTACCATAAAACACCATCATGGTGCTCACACTCTCAACTCTCTACCATAAAACACCATCATGGTGCTCACACTCTCAACTCTCTACCATAAAACACCATCATGGTGCTCACACTCTCAACTCTCTACCATAAAACACCATCACAGCGCTCAGACTCTCAACTCTCTACCATAAAACACCATCATGGTGCTCACACTCTCAACTCTCTACCAAAAAACACCATGATGGTGCTCACACTCTCAACTCTCTACCATAAAACACCAACATGGTGCTCACACTCTCAACTCTTTACCATAAAACACCATCATAGTGCTCACACTCTCAACTCTCTACCATAAAACACCATCATGGTGCTCACACTCTCAACTCTCTACCATAAAACACCATCATGGTGCTCACACTCTCAACTCTCTACCATAAAACACCAAGATGGTGCTCACACTCTCAACTCTCTACCATAAAACACCATCATGGTACTCACACTCTCAACTCTCTACCATAAAACACCATCATGGTGCTCATACTCTCAACTCTCTACCATAAAACATCATCATGGTGTTCACAATCTCAACTCTCTACCATAAAATACCATCATGGTGCTCACACTCTCTACTCTCTACCATAAAACACCATCATGGTGCTCACACTCTCAACTCTCTACCATAAAACACCATCATGGTGCTCACACTCTCAACTCTCTACCATAAAACACCATCATGGTGCTCACACTCTCAACTCTCTACCATAAAACACCATCATGGTGCTCACACTCTCAACTCTCTACCATAAAACACCATCACAGCGCTCACACTCTCAACTCTCTACCATAAAACACCAACATGGTGCTCACACTCTCAACTCTTTACCATAAAACACCATCATGGTGCTCACACTCTCACTCTCTACCATAAAACACCATCATGGTGCTCACACTCTCAACTCTCTACCATAAAACACCATCATGGTGCTCACACTCTCAACTCTCTACCATAAAACACCATCATGGTGCTCACACTCTCAACTCTCTACCATAAAACACCATCATGGTGCTCATACTCTCAACTCTCTACCATAAAACACCATCATGGTGTTCACAATCTCAACTCTATACCATAAAACACCATCATGGTGCTCACACTCTCAACTCTCTACCATAAAACACCATCATGGTGCTCACACTCTCAACTCTCTACCATAAAACACCATCATGGTGCTCACACTCTCAACTCTCTACCATAAAACACCATCATGGTGCTCACACTCTCAACTCTCTACCATAAAACACCATCATGGTGTTAACACTCTCAACTCTCTACCATAAAACACCGTCATGGAGCTCACACTCTCAACCTCTCTACCTAATAAACACATCATGGTGCTCACACTCTCAACTCTCTACCATAAAAAACACCATCATGGTGCTCACACTCTCAACTCTCTACCATAAAACACCATCATGGTGCTCACACTCTCAACTCTTTACCATAAAACACCATCATAGTGCTCACACTCTCAACTCTCTACCATAAAACACAATCATGGTGCTCACACTCTCAACTCTCTACCATAAAACACCATCATGGTGCTCCACACTCTCAAACTCTACCATAAAACACCATCATGGTGCTCACACTCTCAACTCTCTACCATAAAACACCATGATGGTGCTCACACTCTCAACTCTCTACCATAAAACACCATCATGGTGCTCACACTCTCAACTCTTTACCATAAAACACCATCATAGTGCTCACACTCTCAACTCTCTACCATAAAACACCATCATGGTGCTCACACTCTCAACTCTAACCATAAAACACCATCATGGTGCTCACACTTCAATCAACTCTCTACCATAAAACACCATCATGGTGCTCATACTCTCAACTCTCTACCATAAAACACCACCATGGTGTTCACAATCTCAACTCTCTACCATAAAACACCATCATGGTGCTCACACCTCCTCAACTCTTTACCATAAACACCATCATGGTGCTCACACTCTCAACTCTCTACCATAAAAACATCATCATGGTGCTCACACTCTCAAACCTCCTACCATAAAACACCATCATGGTGCTCACACTCTCAACTCTTCTACCATAAAAACACCATCATGGCGCTCACACTCTCAAACTCTTACCATAAAACACCATCATGGTGCTCACACTCTCAACCTCCTACCAAATAAAACACCATCATGGTGCTCACACTCTCAACTCTCTACCATAAAACACCATCATGGTGCTCACACTCTCAACTCTCTACCATAAAACACCATCATGGTGCTCACACTCTCAACTCTCTACCATAAAACACCATCATGGTGTTAACACTCTCAACTCTCTACCATAAAACACCGTCATGGTGCTCACACTCTCAACTCTCTACCATAAAACACCATCATGGTGCTCACACTCTCAACTTTCTACCATAAAATACCATCATGGTGCTCACACTCTCAACTCTCTACCATAAAACACCATCATGGTGCTCACACTCTCAACTCTTTACCATAAAACACCATCATTGTGCTCACACTCTCAACTCTGCCATAAAACATCATCATGGTGCTCACACTCTCAACTCTCAACCATAAAACACCATCATGGTGCTCACACTCTCAACTCTCTACTATAAAACACCATCATGGTGCTCACACTCTCAACTCTCTACCATAAAACACCATCATGGTGCTCACACTCTCAACTCTCTACCATAAAACACCATCATGGTGCTCACACTCTCAACTCTCTAACATAAAAAAACCATCAAAGGTGCTCACACTCTCAACTCTCTACCATAAAACCCCATCATGGTGCTCAAACTCTCAACTCTCTACCATAAAACCCCTTTATGGTGCTCACACTCTCAACTCTCTAACCATAAAACACCATCATGGTGCTCACACTCTCAAGTCCCCTACCATAAAACACCATCTGGTGCTCACACTCTCAACTCTCTACCATAAAACACCATCATGGTGCTCACACTCTCAACTCTCTACCATAAAACACCATCATGGCGCTCACACTCTCAACTCTCTACCATAAAACACCATCATGGTGCTCACACTCTCAACTCACTACCATAAAACACCATCATGGTGCTCCAAAACTCTCAATCTCTACCATAAAACACCATCAGGTGGCTCATACTCTCAACTCTCTACCATAAAACACCATCATTTTGCTCACACTCTCAACTCTCTACCATAAAACACCTCATGGTGTTTCACTCCAACCCTACCCTAAAACACCGTCTGGGGGCTCACACTCTAACTCTCTACCAAAAAAACACCTCATGGTCTTTAATTTTTAAAAAATTTTTTTACCAAAAATCCATCAAGGTGCTCACACTCTAAAATCCTACCATAAAACCCATCTGGTGCTCACACCACCCCTCTCACCATAAAAAAACCCATCAAGGGGCTCACCTTTCCCCCCCTCCCACACCTTGGGGCACCCCCCCCCCACCCCCCCCTCCCCCATAAACACCCCTCATGGTGCTCACACTCTCAACTCTCACATAAAACACCTCATGGTCTCCCATCTCAACTCTCTACCATAAAACACCACAGGGGCTCACACCCCTCAACTCTCAAAAAAATAAAAAACCATCGGGTCCACACTCTCAACTCCTACCCTAAAAAAACCATCATGGACTCAACTCCAATCTTACCAAAAAACACCATC
>NC_069406.1:47484734-47648991 GCF_026875155.1 Cherax quadricarinatus | reverse complement strand
GGTGCACTACACCCCCAGCTGATTCAGTAAAAACCATTACACGGCCAAAAACCCTTTACCTAATATATTGTGTTTTTAAACTTGTAGGGAAAGGAGAGAACCTACTTGTTGTGTGCCCGCAGTGTGTGCCCCATGTGTGGCACCTGCATGTGTGTGCACCTGCTGTTGTGCACCTGCATGGTGGCCCCTCATGTGTGTCCCTTTGCAAGTGTGGCACCTGCAGTGTGTGCACCTGCATGGTGTCCCACCAAGTGTGTGCACCTGCAGTATGTGCATCTGAAGGGTTGCACCTGCTGTGTGTGCACCTCTGTGTGTGCACCTTGTGTGTGCATTGCAAGTGTGTGCACCGCATTTTGTGTGCCCCTGCATGGGGTTGCACCTGCATGTGGTGATCTGCAAGTGTGTGCAGCATGTGTGTGCACCTGCATGTTGTGCACCTGCATGTGTGTGCATCGAAAGTGTGTGCACCTGCATGTTGTGCCCCTATGGTTGCATCGCAAGTGTGTGCACCTGCTGGTGCACCTGAGGGGTTGCGCCCCTATGTTGCACTTTTTGTTGCATCGCAGTGTGCACCTGTTGTTGCCCTGTATGTGTGCCCCTGCTGTGGCCCGTATTGTGCCCCCCTGCATGGGGCACCTGTATGTGTGCACCTGCATGATTTTTACTTTTTGTGGGTTTAATATCTCAAACGTGCGGTTTAAATGTCCAGACGTGCCGGAATTTAAATGTCTGTGACGTGTGAGGGTTTTTAAATGTTGACCCCGTGCCGGGGGGTTCTGTACCAGCTCTCGAAGTGTGTATTGGGTTTTTCCCTACTTACCTCCTCATCAAGAGTCATTCCATTTGTTGAGACTTACACAGGACGATTACCTTACATTTTCTGGGGGATTTCCAAACCTGCCCAAACCTCGTATTTTGTGTGTTTTTTTTATTTATCGGTATCTTGAACGTCGTATATATCCCTCGGGTTTTTCCCCCTTTCTTTTCCTCTGACTTTTTAATCCCAAATTTCCCCATTATTTTTTTTGGGTTTATCGGGTTTTATTTTTTAACGTGTAATCATATCTCCTTTGGTTTTTCCCTTTCCCCCCTGCTCTTAATAAAACCCCAAAATTTTTGTTGTTTTTATCTGAGAATCTTAAAAACGTCGAAATAAATTTTCCTTGGGCCCCCCTTCTCTCTATTCTTAATACAAACCCCCAAATTATTTTTTTTGGGTTTATTGAGTATTTTGAACGTCGAAATTTCAAATCTCCTCGGGTTGCTCCCCTTCTCTCTGACTCTTATATACTGTTGAAAATTTTGGGGCCTTACCAGTAAAATTAATTATAAAAAGAACATTTACTGATAAAAGGGCCCGCAAATCGCCCTACACAGCCGCCCTGCGACGAGGTCAAGAGGGCTGTCAAAACCCATCAAACATTTGGGGCTGCCCAAGGGAGATACAAATTGAAAGTAGTTTCCCCCTAGGGGGGTGTTAGGGCCAGAAATATTTCTTCGATGATGCGGGAGGGAATACTTACTTTTTTGGGACTAAAAAAGCCCAACCCTTTACTCCCGATTGTAGGTTGTTTACAAACCCCTTTGTATTTCAAGAATTGCGCAACCCCCCGTCTACAAAAAAATTCGTAACATACCTTGCTTTTTGGTAAAGTGACTTGGTTTTTTCTCAACACCTTGGGCCAGTTTTCCCGGTGACTTTTTTGGGGGAAGCGGGAAAGTGCCCTTGGTTTCCCAAACGTCTTCCATTGTCTGGGAAACGAAACACTGGAAACACTATTTTTAAACCAAGATTAGTTTTTTTATTGTTAAACAATGTATCACAAGAGAAGCTAAACACATTTTCTCTAAGTGTTTTTTTGTGTTGTGTGAGACACTTTTTTTCAAATAACGCACAGACCCGTGTCCTTTCGGGTTATCCGGGCCCGTCAGGGGCTGTAGTAGAGTCAATTTAGCCCGGCCAACGCCCCCCCCGCTCCATGCCGTCACTGCCCTAATACCAAAAAAAAAAACGCTGACCTTCCCCTTGCATCCTTGTCCCCTTCTCAAAGAAGCAAAGGATTGTTTTTTTTCTTTCTGTCTTAAGCAGAGACAACAAGGGTTCCAATATCTTTACTATGGAATAAAGTGGGGCGGGATTTTCCTTAATTTCCTGCTAAGTAAGAGATTACGTCTCTTAAAAAAATTACACGTTGCAACCCCCCCTGCAAGGGAGCAGGGCCCTTGATTTAGGGTGGCATAACATCTGTGTTCAATTACTCATTTTCAAAGAGTAAAAAAACCCGTTTCGCCCCTTCTAGTGGCCCCTCAGGGCAGGGGGCAAAGGGGGTTGGGGGGGCTGAAGGGGGCGAAGGGGGCTAAAGGGGGGCTAAAGGGGCTGTACCCCCCTCCGGGAAAAAATTTCTCCACCCCTTGGGGGGGGCGGGGTTCGCTCCCGGGTGAACTATTCATCATTTTAATTTTTTAATTTTTAATTTCTCCCTCCCCAAACCACTGCTGTTTGGGTCTTTTTTTGAACAGCTTTGGTCTGTGTTTTTGGGAACCACTAATTTTGTTTTAAAACACTGTGAAATTTTCTAAGGGCACTATTTTATTTATTGGGGCCCGTTTAAATTATTTCCCCCTTTGCTAAAAACATCAACTTTTCCTTTGATGTTTTCCATTTGCACCCCATTTTAAAATTGGGTCAAAATTTTTTCCAAGGGGCCCTTTTAGCCCCTGGGGACCATCATTGTCGATAATCACTATGTCACTAGGTCTTAAGGCCTTAGTTTTTCGGAACACCAGCTCCATAGAAGGTTCTCTCAATGAGGTGAGATAGTCTTCTCCCCAAATTTTTTCCCCAACGTTCAATCACTAATTAAGGTGTTTAAATTTTTTGGGAGTGCTAGGTTCGAAAAAGTAGGACCCCTCTATGATTTCTTTATCATTCATGGGAGAACAGGTTCGACCCTTCTGCCATGGAGTAAATGAAGGGGAATTAACATTCTAAATTGTCCAAAATAAATCGGTAACATAATTTAGAGGTCTTGTTGTTGACTTATTTTTTTTTTTCCGTCACAACGGGTACGGAATTCTTCTAAGTCTTTTCCCTCTGAGGGAAAAGGAGTCTTCCTTAAACAACTTTTTTACAATGCCGATCATTTTTTTCATAAAATCCCCCGTCCCATGGAGATTTGGGAGGAATGAATTTTTCCAACGACATCTGCGTTAAATTCCTTTCCGTTGTACTTCTGGTTGACAAAGTCTTGCTTTATAAGCACCCAGCAACAAAGTTCGTTGCATTATCTAAAAATCATCATTTCCGGGACATGCCCCCCGGGGTGAAAACCCTTCTGAAAAATTTTGAAAAATTTTTTTGGGCAAAATGTCAGGGGTTTTATTTCCCTAAAATGTATGCTTAGTTGTAGAAAGGGAACAAACAGATTACACCTTGAGGGGAAAACTTTGCCCAACTTTTTTTGGTTTAAAATTTTTGGTCCGGGTTTTAATTACCCCTGTCACCCCCCAAATGGAGTGATAGGGAAAAACTTTTTAAGGGATAAGGGGGGTGGCCCCGGAAAAACTGACATACTCGCAAAATTTTTGGGGACGGCAAGAATACAGCCCTTTTTTTTGTTTTTTCACACTTTTTTCGATTTTTGAGGTACCCCCGTATGATTGTCTTTATATGAAAAAAGTGGGGGGGGCCCCGCTACCCCCCCCAAATAGGTTTTTTTTAAAAGGCCCCTTTTTTACTTTGGTGGGGCCCGGTTTTTTGAACCCAACCCAAATTTTTTTGGTTAAAAAAGCCAAAAGGAATTTCATGGGGGGTTTTCCAAAATTTTTTTTGTAGGCCTTTTTCTTTTAAAAGGTTTTGAATTTTTTTAAAGGAATTCCTTTGGACATTTCAAATTTTTTCATCAAGTTTTAAACCCAAAGAAAATTTTTAACCCATAAAATTTTTTTATTTTTTTGTTTTTCGGAAAAATTTTTTCCCTGGAAAAGTTTTTCGAAATTTTTTTTCCCTTTAAAATTGGTTTCCGGGACCAATTATAACAAAAATTTTTTGTTTTGGGACAAACGTAACTCAAAAATTTTCCCAAAGGGGATTTTTAGACCCTGAAGAAAAATAATCTCTTTGACCCCTTTTTTTCGGGCAAAATTCTTTTTTTCTAGCCAAATTTAAAATTTTTATTTTTAACCCATTGGGAATCCTAATTTAATTATTCCAGGGTTTTTTCCCCAGTAAAAATGTAAAGTACTTTGGGTGGGGTAAAAAAAGTAAATTTTGACCCTTTTCTTTCCCTTCAAATTGTTCTTTTCTGCCCCTTTCAAATTTTTTTAACCCGGGAAAGAATTATTATTCCTTTCCAGCATTTTTAAATGTAATAACCAAAATTTTTGGGTTAAAAGGAACAAGAACACATGAATGTGTAATTTTTCCCCTTTGGGGCCCTTTTGTTGGGGAAAAATTTTGAAGTTTTTAAAATTTGGAATTTTCACCATTACTCTTTTTAAGGGGCAAACCCATAATTTTGAGCCCCAAAAGGCACTTTGAAAAGGGGAATTTTTCCCTTTTGGGAAAAATTTTCGGGAAAATTTTAAGTTAAAAGGTTTTTTAAACCCTTGGGGATACCCCCCTTGCCCTTTTTTAACATTTAGGAAGTTCTCATTTTAATTTTGACTTTTTGCCTAAGATTTTCCTTTTTGGGGTTAATTAAGGTCCCAGAATAAAAACAAATTTATTTCGGGGAAATCTTTTTGATGGTCCCCTTTTTGTTTAATTTTGTTTAATTTTTTTGGCCCGGTATTTTCCTTTTTCCCTTTTCCCCCAGTTATTTTGAAAGGGAAATTTAAAATTCCCCCTTCTTTTTCCCCACAGTCCTTTAAAATTTTTTTCCACATCCTTTAAAATCCTTTTGCTTTTTTTAAACCCTTTTAGTTTCTTAAAGGTTTTTTAAAATCCTTCTTTTAATATTGGGGGAAGGGGATTTGCCCAAATAAAACTTTTAAAACAAAAAGGTTTTTAAGGGGACTTGGGGTTTTCCAAATGGGGATTTTAGCCAAAAGAATAAATTTTCACCAAAAATCCTATCAGAAACCGGAAAATTTTCACCGGCGGGATAAGGGTTTTGGCCAAAAATGGTATCCCCAAAATTCTATTTTTTTAAATAAAAAAAAAAAAAAAAAAAACAAATTTTAAAAATTTTAAATTTTTGGGGGGCCCGGGTCATCAAAAACAGTCATTAAGACTTGCTACATCTTTTTTTTGCACTTTCGCTCCCTTAAATATCCCAACACGTAGTGGAGGGGTTTTTCCAGAATCTTTCCTGACTCCATGGTGCGGGAGATAATGACCCGTTTGTCTTCAAAAATTTTTCGACTATTTCCTCAATGAATTTATGTAAACTGTTCTTGTATAAAATTTTCATAGACATCAGTAGCTCTGGATTTTTTCCCTGAGCTCTGTTTTTTTGGGCTTTCTTTCTGCCCGAAACCCATTTTATTACAACCTGGGATTTCAAAGGGCCCCTGTTACCCCCAGGTGTAAGGGAGAAAATTAAACAAAAGTAAAAAAAAGTTGATTTTAAATTTTTTTCCTTCACCAATTTAAACACAATATGTACACTATGACAGTGAAAAATATAGTGCACTCCAGGGTTAAGAAAGGCGAAATAAAACCCCACAAGATAGCGGGAACCCGTGTTTAACCCCACTTTTGAAGGGGAATGAAAAGGGGCAGACGGGAGAGCGGTTTCCACAAAAACCTCTGCGATTGCCCAAAATCCCCCTTTTTAAAATTTGGTTTAGAACCTGGTCACTAGTTGAACGATGGGCCCATCATCAATCTTAGAAACCCTGGTTGTGGGGGGGGAGATAGCCTGTAAATGGGGGTGGGTCTGCGCCCAAAAGGTTACGTACTCTTTGGCTGCCACACCTTTCGATAAATTGGGTAGGCAGATGTGGTGGATTTAATTTCCAAGGTAACCTAAACCCCCTACTGTTCCCCCTTTATTTTTTGAAAGGGGTCCCAAAAATTGGGTTTTAAAAACTGAGACTCTTGTGGGCTTGGGTTTTTTTAAATCAATCCTATCGCATCTAAAACCCACCAAATTTTCAACTGGTTCATTTTAAATTTTTTCCCCTAATGATTAATTTTTGCTGTGGTACATGAAACAGCGGTTTTTTCGTTTAACCCAGTCATTTTTCCACTGAATCAATATCAGCTTCTTTTTCCCCCTTTGAGGGGGAAAGGGCCCCATATCAGTGCCTCCTGCTGTTTTCAGCAAATGAACACATGTTTTTCTTCCCATATTTTGGGACAAAACAGTGATAATAATTTACTTCCAATGATTTTAAAACAATGGACTAATTTTGGTTTCCCTCTGTATGTCAGGGGGGAGGCTAACTTGACCTTAGCTGCTTTTCCCGTGCTGCAACGTTTCCCTTTTAAACCCTGGGAAACCGCACAGACTTAGGGAAAAACATCTACTACCCCAGCTTCTACTGTTCCCTTTTTTCCCGTTTCCTAGACCAACGTGATTTTGGCTAGGTCATATTCTTTTTACCAGAATTGTGGGAAAAAACCAAACTATATCTAACTGAAATTTTTTCATAGGGGTTTTTTATTCCCGTTTTTGCAACACTGTTTTCTTTGAAGGACCTTTTTGAGCCTTGATCAAAAAGGTTAGCAAAATTGGGTTTTTTGTAAATTTTTTAGATAAAAATCAACTCGAGCTATCGGGAGAAACAGTTGCTTTTAAAATTATCTCCAATTTAATGCTGTTGCTTTTGACTTCCTGTTCTGTGGGAAATCTGCTGCTGTTTACAAAATATTTGGGGATAATGCTGTATGATGCTTTCCCCTTTCATTTAAAACCTTTTTTTAGTGAGCATTTTTCCCCCCCTTTTGGGTTTACCTTAAAAACCCTTTATTTCATCCCTTTTCCCTGTTTAACACGTTGTTTACGTGCCTCCATTTATGTTATTTAACAAAACGTGCCCAATGTGTTCCATCAAAAAGGGAACATTTTGGAGTACGTTTTTTTGTATGACCGGGCTTTTACTGCTGTTTTTATTTAAAAGCTTTTAAATGCAATATTGGGGTTTCCAAAAATTTTTGTTTGGTTTTTGTGGGAGTATTATAAATCTTTTTATACTGGGTTTAAGGTTTTTTTATCCACGGGATTTGTGGGGAAAAAATTTTTTATCTTGTTCGTTTTCTTCATCATGAAAACTAATTTTTTTAAACCATTGCTAAAATTTTCCCCACAAGTGAAAAGGGGTTTATTGAAAAATAATATTTAATCGTTCAAAAGTTTGGGGGTGCCAACTTTCTTGTACAATACCCCTGATAAAACCCAAACACATTGTTTTTGGTCCAAATTTGCACCTAGAATCTGAGACTAAAGGCCCTAAAGTTTATCCTAAAGCCCCTTTAAATCCCGAATAACAATGTTCGGGGTGGCTTCAAGCTTTATATTAAACTTTCATGTCTAAAAATCTAGCCCTTTTCACCTTAAAAATAATTTTTCTGCTAAGGGCACGTAAAGGGTATTGGATAATTACCTTTAAACCCCCGGGAAAAGACTTTAAACATTTTATAGGGGTTTTCCCTTCACAAGACATTTAAATAAATTAAAAAAAAAGCAATCTCATCTAAAGTCAGGTTTTTTTTTGTGAATTTAAATATGGTTGAAAACCCCCTAATTTAATTCTTCAAAATTATGCCCTTTGGGAAAAAAGGTAATGACAATGTAGGTAAGCTTTTGGGAAAAGGGCCAAATTGTTGTTGTTTCAGGTGTAAAAAGGTGTTTGAAACTAGGTTTCAGTAGGTCTCTGGACAGAGTTTTAAAGGCAGATAGGGCCCGTTTCTCCGTCCACCTTTAAGTGTTGAACACCTAAAAGTATCCAAACATTTTTTAATTTCATTTCAGATGGAACTATTCAAAAAATTTTTTTCATAATTTTATATGGGAAATTTAAATTTTTTTCATACGCTGTGTAAATAATCCAAACTTGACCTCAAAAACCCTCAAAATCTATGTTTGGGATTTGAGTTTTTCCTAGACAGGGTGAAATTAGATTTTCCCAATTGTGTAATTTATCTGTAAAGACTGAAAGTTGGGTTTTCAAACAAGCCATTTTAATGGGATACTGAAAAAAACTAGCCCACACTTAAAGTGTTTATAAAAAAAAAGTCTGCCCAAAGACCCGCTGAGTTTTTGTTTAGCTTTAAAGGCACAATAAAAAAGTCAGACACTACTGACCCACAAGCTTAACCCCCAGGGTTTTAAAGACCATGAAAGGGGACGGGTACATGTGGCTGGTGTTTACGTTTTTTGTGTGCGGGCTCAGCCTTTCCCCCGATGATTAATCGTAAAAAAACGATAATTTTCAATTTATTCACTATCACTATAAAAGTCCCCTTTAAAAATGTAATCACACGTGAAAAATTTTCCACAAAATATTAAATTTTTACTGTTTTTTATTTATTTGAAGCTTACACTTTATATATAAGTTCCTTTAAATAAACAGGTAGAAACCTAAAAAAAACCAAAATTTAAAACAACTTTTTCTCTAATTTTTGTCTTAAACAAATTTTAAACATGGAAAATATATACCCCCAGACAAACCCTCATATTGGGGTTGTCTTAAGTTTAGCATTTTTTCCATTGGAGCAGTGGATGCAGGGTGGGTTGAGTAACCCCGCTCCCTTTTTCCTTTTGGGGGCCCGCTGGGTGAGCGCCCCTTTTCTTTTGGGTGAACGCCCGGGTGAGCGCCCGTTTTCTTTTTTGGGTGGCCCCTTCTCGTGATTGATCTGGAGGGACTCAATTTTTAAAATGATTTATATTGTAAAACGCTAGTTTTACAGCTTTTTTCGAAGGACCTTTTTTTCATAGGGGATTTTGAAAACGTGAAAAAAATTTTTCCCCAGTGGGCTTTAAACCGGGTTTGAGCACGACCCAAAGGGTCTGTTTAGGAAATTTGGGCCCTTTCCAGGAAGATATAAATTTTATAATGAACACTTGCTGATTAATGACGCAAATGTCTAAAACAGCCGTCCCCGCCGGGGGTCAAAATGCTGTCGAAACCATCACAACGTTGGGGTGTCAAGAGAAAACAAATTTTTTAAGTAAAAGAATTTCCCCTAGGGGGGTTATGCCAGCCCTTTTTTCATTCGATGGGGCTGACAATACTTACTTGTTTTTTGGGCTCCAAAAGTCCCCACCTTCCCGCCGATTGAAAGGTTTTATTACAAATCCCTTTTGACTCAAGAATTGCGCAATCCCCGATCTACAAGGGAAAATTTTTAAAAACCCTTTCTTTTTTGTAACGTGAGCTATGGGGTTCTCAAAAACCTTCGACAAATATCGGTGACTTTATAGAAGTGAAGTTTCCTTGGATGTCCACGTCTTTTCCCTTGTCTAGGAAAAAAGCACATGGTACCCCTATGTTAAAAAAAGATTATTTTTTTGTTTCACAAAAGGGTTTACAAAAAAGCTGTCACACTTCCTTTTAAGTGGGTTTTTGGTGTTTTTGAACACTTTATTCAAACTAACGCAAAAGATCAGGCCTTTGCTGGGGTTTTCCTGGCGTCAGTGTCTCGAGTTGAAATCAAAATTAGTCTGCCAGACCCCCAGCGCTCCATTTCCGCACTGCCCAAAAACACAAAAAAAACCTTGACCTATTAAACCCTTGGGTCCTTGTCCCCTTCCGGGTGAAAAACAAAGCAGTTTTTTTTGTTTCTTTTTTGTCTTAAGCAGAGACAACAATGTACAATTTTCTTTTTCTATGGGGGTTAAAAATGGGGGCAGGAAATTTTTTTAATTTTCCTGCTAAGAAAAGTGTACTGTCTCTTTAAAAAATACACTTGCAACAAAACCCCCGCAAGGAACAGGGGGTCACTTTTTTAATGGATAACAACTGTGATCAATTACTTTAAATCTAGCCAAATAAAAAAAGACGCTCGCCCCCTTTTTAAATGGCCTCTCAGGGCTGGAGGGCTGAAGGGGTTGAAGGGCTGAAGGGGGTGAAGGGGCCCGAAGGGGGCTGAAGGGGGCTGATACCCCCCCCTGGAGAAAAAATTTTTCCCCCTTTTACAAACTCCATTATTTTTGTTGATTTAAACTGAGTATCTTTAACTCGTAATCATATCTTTCCCCTTTGGGGTTTCCCCCCTTTTTTTTCCCGACTCTTTTTTTTACAAACTCCATTATTTTTTTTTGATTTTTTCTGAGTATCTTGAACGTCGTTTAAACATATCTCCCTGGTGCTCCCCTTTTTCTCTCTTAAATCCCTTTATACAAAATCCAATTTTTGTTAATTTTTCTGAGTATCTTGAACGTCGTAATTTAAATCTTTCCCCTTTGGGGCTCCCCTTTCTCTCTGACCCCCTTTATACCCAAAATCCATTATTTTTTTTTTAAAATTTTTCTGAGTATCTTAAGTCCCTAATCATAACTCCCTGGTGCTCCCCCTTTTCTCTCTGCCTTTTATACAAACTCCATTATTTTTTTTTAATTTATTGAGTATCTTGAACGTCGTAATCATATCCCTCTGGGGCTCCCCCTTTTTCTCCTGACTCCCTTTTATACAAAATCCATTACTTTCTTCCCCCGCGTAAAATTAGTTTCCCCCCAAGAAATTAAAGTTTTTTCGAAAGCATTTTTAAAATTAACCCCCGGCTGTACTTTCAAAGCAAAATTGTTTATAAAAATTTTTTAACCCCTCGCTCATCCGTTTGACAAACCCCAAAAAAAAGTTTTTTGCGAAAAAAAATCCTAACTTTTGTCTAAAAATCAGCAGCGGCAAGAAAAAAGTAAAATAAGAATTTTGTTTAAACCGTAAAATGTGAGTTTAAGGAAAGACTTTGAAAATACTGAAGGGGAGGGTTTTTAGTGGTGTTCCAGTCATACAGTTTTGGGGTTCCAGTCACTACAGTGGGTTCCAGTTTACTACCGTGGTGTTCCAATTTAAACATTGGTGTTCCAGTCACGTGTGGGTTAGTCACTGTAGTGGTTTCCCGTCCCCTACATGGGGGTTTTCCCGTCCTACATGTGTTTTTCCCCCCACTAATGGTGTTCCATCACTTAGGGGGGTTTTCCAGTCATGTAGTGGTGTTCCAGTCACTACAGTGGTGGGTTTAGTCACTGTAGTGGTGTTTCCGTCACTGGGAAATGGTGTTCCAGTCACTGTTTGGTGTTCCGTCACTACAGTGGGTTTCCAGTTCCCCTGTAGTGGTGGGTTTCCAGTCACTACAGTGGTGTTCCAGTCACTGTAGTGGTGTTCCAGTCACTGTAGTGGTGTTCCAGTCACTGTAGTGGTGTTCCAGTCACTACAGTGGTGTTCCAGTCACTGCAGTGGTGTTCCCAGTCACTACATTTGTGTTCATCACTGTAGTGGTGTTCCATCACTACTAGTGTTCCCCACCTACATTGGTTTTTTCCAGTCACGCAGTGGGTTCCAGTCACTGTAGTGGTGTTCCAGTCACTGTAGTGGTGTTCCAGTCACTGCAGTGGTGTTCCAGTCACTGCAGTGGTTTTCCAGTCACTGCAGTGGTGTTCCAGTCATTGTAGTGGGCGTTCCAGTCACTGTAGTGGTGTTCCAGTCACTGTAGTGGTGTTCCAGTCACTGTAGTAGGTGTTCCAGTCACTACAGTGGTGTTCCAGTCACTGTAGTGGTGTTCCAGTCACTGTAGTGGTGTTCCAGTCACTGTAGTGGTGTTCCAGTCACTGCAGTGGTGTTCCAGTCACTGTAGTGGTGTTCCAGTCACGGCAGTGGTGTTCCAGTCACTGTAGTGGTGTTCCAGTCACTGTAGTGGTGTTCCAGTCACTGTAGTGGGTGTTTCAGTCACTGTAGTGGGTGTTCCAGTCACTATAGTGGGTGTTTCAGTCACTGTAGTGGGTGTTCCAGTCACTACAGTGGTGTTCCACCCACTGTGTGGTTTCCATCACTGTAGTTTTCCTCACTGTAGGGGTGTTCAGTCACGTAGGGGGTTTCTGTCAGTATGGGGGTGTTTCGTCACTGTAGTGGGTGTTCATCCTCAGTGGTTTCCCTCACGAGTGGGGTTTCCAGTACGTAGGGGTTTTTTCATCATGGTGGTGTTTCATCACTGTAGGGGGGGTTTTCCATCATGAGTGGTTGTTTCTCACGGGTTTGGGTTTCATTTCATGTAGTGGGTGTTCCCACACTGTAGTGGTGTTCCAACGGTATGGTTTTCCCAGTCCTGCAGGGGTGTTTCCATCCTGTTGGGGGTGTTTCAGTCCTTAGGGGGTGTTCCGTCCTGCAGTGGTTTTCCCATCATTGTGGGGGCGTTCCAGTCAGCAGTGGGGTTCCAGTCATGTTGGGTTTTCATTTCCTTTGTGGGGTGCCAGTCCTGTAGGGGGTTTTCCAGTACGGTGGGGGTTGTTCCATCACTCCCAGTGGTTTCCATTCACTGTAGTGGTTTTCACCGTAGTGGGTTTTCCGTACTGCAGGGGGCCAGTCATTTGTGGGGCTTTCCCATCACTGTAGGGGTTTTCCAGTCAGTATGGGTTTTTTCATCACTGTGTGGGGTTCCATCATGTATGGTGTTCCATCACTGATGGGGCCCCATCACTGCAGTGGTTTCCTCATTGTAGGGGTTTTCCAGTCACCAGTGGGTTCCACCACGTAGGGGTTTCCATCACGTGGGGTGTTTCAGTCATTAGGGGGGTGTTCCGTCACTGCAGTGGTGTTCCAGTCACGTATTTTTTTTCAGTACTTTTGGGGGTGTTCCCAGTCACTGCAGTGGTTTTTTTCCATCATTGTAGGGGGCTTCCTCACTGCAGTGTGTTCCCAGTCATTTGGGGGGGTTTGCCAGTCCTGCAGGGGTGTTCCCCACTGTTTAGGTGTTCCAGTCCTTTAGGGGGTTTTCCAGTCACGCAGGGGGGTTTCAGTCCTGGTGGGGGGTTCCATCACTGTAGGGGGGTTTTTCCATCACTCAGGGGTGTTCCAGTACTGTAGTGGGCTTTAAGTCTTGTAGGGTTTCCAGTCATGTAGGGGGTTTTAAAACACTGTGGGTGTTCCGGTCCGCAGTGGTTTTCATCATTTTAGAGGGTTTCGTCATGTAGGGGGTGTTCATCACCCAGGGTGCTCCCCATTAGGGGGGTTCCAGTCCTGTAGAATTACACATTTTAATGGGGTTCCATCATGCAGTGGTGTTCCAGTCACTGTATGATGTACCAGCACGTAGTGGGGGTTCCTCCTCATGGTTTTTTCCCAGTCACGTGTGGGGTGTTCCAGTCACTGCAGTGGGGTTCCATCACTGTATGGGTGTTTAAGCCAGTAGTGATGTTCCATCACTGCAGGGCTTCCATCACTGGTGGATTTTCCAGTCACTCATTTGGGTTTCCGCACGTAGGGGGGAACCGTCATTGAGGGGGGTTTTCCTACTACAGGTTTCAGCATTTTGGGGGGTTTGTACCGTCACTGTAGGGGAACCCAGCACTGTAGGGTTTCCATCCTGTAGTGGTGTTCCCATCACTGTAGGGTTTCAGTCACGTATGGTTTTAGTCCTGCAGGGGTTTTCCCAGTCACTTCGGGGGGTTCCATCCTGTAGGGGGGTGTTCTGTCACTGTAGGGGGTTTCCAGTCACGTATTAGATTCCATCACGAGAAAATGGGTTTTTCAGTCACTGTAGTGAGTGTTCCACCACTGTAGTTGTTTCCCCAGTACCTAGGGGATACCCATCATGCTTGGGGGTGTTCCAGTCATGTCAGGGGGTGTCCAGTCATTGGGTGTTCCAGTCATTGTAGGGGGTTTCCATCACTGGATGGGGTCCCGTCATGTTGTATGGGGGTTCCATCACTCGTAGGGGTGTTTCGTCCGGAGGCTAGGGGAAAGAGAGTTCGCGGACTTTTCACGGGTTTTCCCTCAAAAAAGATGCCTCGCCTGGGGGAAACTCGAGGGAGATCATCACAAAATTTGGGCCAAGCTTTTGATAAAAAACCCCGCGGTCATACCTGGTAATTACCAACACAAAACCCGGTTTTTATCGTCCCCAAATCTTAATGATTTGGTTAGGAGTGTGGGATTGAAATCAGTGTCCCCTTCAGAAACACGTACTCAATTACATGTTTTAACCTAATAGGTTTAACGAGATTAATTATGTTTTTATGTGGGTTTAATTTGGTGTTATCGGGTTTAAAATTTTTGGGTTTCGTACGTTAATTTATTTTTACTTAACATGACATTGTTCGTTATCGTGGGGTTTTGTTCTTCGTAGCTACACCATGTTAATTTCGGGGATATGAAAACATGTACTGGTCGGGGTGAGTCGCCCTGTACTGAGTAGGGGGAATATGACACCCGTGTACTGATCGGGTGATACTGACACCAGTTACGAGAGGTGAGTACTGAACCCCAGTGTAGAGTTAGGTGGAACTGGATCAGTGAACTGAGTCAAGTAAAGTATACCGAGTTTTACTGATCGGGTGAGCATGACCCATGTACGATCAGGGGAGTACGCAAGTTCGGTCATGAGTACTGAACCGGTATAGTCAGGGGAGTACGACCCAGGACGGGGTCGGGTGAGTACTGCCCGTTACTGAATCAGGGGGAGTATACACCAGTTACGGGCGGTGTATCCCCAGTTATGAGTCGGTGAGTACTGAACCAGTGTACTGAGTGGGGGGAGTACTCACCATTTTACTGGTCGTGGTAACACCATGTACGAGTCAGGGGGTACGACACCATGAGGTCAGGGAATACTGACCCCAGGTATGAGTAGGTGAAACGGGACACCTTGAAAGATCAGGGGGTCGACACGTTACTATCAGGTGAGCTGACACCGTGGGTGGTACTGACACCAGTGTCGAGTAGGTGGTGGTAAAATTGGGAGACGTGTTTGGGGCACAGTGTAACATGGGGTTTTTCTGCCCTACTACTGTTAAAACACATTGCAACCCCTGGGTATCTTTTTAAAGGATTTGGCCAGTCAGTCGGAAGTGGGTTATTCTGTCTACAAAGGTCTGAACCTGGTTAGGCCCGTCTACTTGAAGATACCCAGGTTTTACATGGTCGTTTGTATTACCATCCCGGGGTAAATAATTACTCCTTAAGTAATTCCCCTTTTGGGGTTAATTACCCCGTGGGAAAATTCCCCCTTTGGGTTAATTATTCTTCAGGGGTGATTACCTCTCCGGGTTAATTACTTTGGGTTACAGGGCACCAAGTGGCCAACCCAATTTTTTATTATCTTTACAATTGTTAACTAACTTAAAATCCCAAAAGGTTTAATACTACTGTTTTGGTTTAAAATACACTTTCTTGAGTTAAATACCACTGTTCTTGTAGTTAAATACCACTGTTCTTGTAGTTAAATACCACTGTTCTTGTAGTTAAATACCACTGTTCTTGTAGTTAAATACACTGTTCTTGTAGTTAAATACCACTGTTCTTGTAGTTAAATACCACTGTTCTTGTAGTTAAATACCACTGTTCTTGTAGTTAAATACCACTGTTCTTGTAGTTAAATACCACTGTTCTTGTAGTTAAATACCACTGTTCTTGTAGTTAAATACCACTGTTCTTGTAGTTAAATACCACTGTTCTTGTAGTTAAATACCACTGTTCTTGTAGTTAAATACCACTGTTCTTGTAGTTAAATACCACTGTTCTTGTAGTTAAATACCACTGTTCTTGTAGTTAAATACCACTGTTCTTGTAGTTAAATACCACTGTTCTTGTAGTTAAATACCACTGTTCTTGTAGTTAAATACCACTGTTCTTGTAGTTAAATACCACTGTTCTTGTAGTTAAATACCACTGTTCTTGTAGTTAAATACCACTGTTCTTGTAGTTAAATACCACTGTTCTTGTAGTTAAATACCACTGTTCTTGTAGTTAAATACCATTTTCTTGTAATTAAATACCAGTGTTCTTGTATAATCTACTAATAAGGTGATGGTCTAGCGAGAGGCTGAAGTGATGTATGTCAGTAGTGATGTAAGAGAGTGGTGACCATGGAATACTGAAGTGATGTATCTCAGTAGTGATGTAAGAGAGTGGTGAACATGGAATACTGAAGTGATGTATGTCAGTAGTGATGTAAGAGAGTGGTGAACATGGAATACTGAAGTGATGTATCTCAGTAGTGATGTAAGAGAGTTGTGAACATGGAATACTGAAGTGATGTATGTCAGTAGCGATGTAAGAGAGTGGTGAACATGGAATACTGAAGTGATGTATGTCAGTAGTGATGTAAGAGAGTGGTGAACATGGAATACTGAAGTGATGTATGTCAGTAGCGATGTAAGAGAGTGGTGAACATGGAATACTGAAGTGATGTATGTCAGTAGTGATGTAAGAGAGTGGTGAATATGGAATACTGAAGTGATGTATGTCAGTAGTGATGTAAGAGAGTGGTGAACATGGAATACTGAAGTGATGTATGTCAGTAGTGATGTAAGAGAGTGGTGAACATGGAATACTGAAGTGATGTATGTCAGTAGCGATGTAAGAGAGTGGTGAACATGGAATACTGAAGTGATGTATCTCAGTAGTGATGTAAGAGAGTTGTGAACATGGAATACTGAAGTGATGTATGTCAGTAGCGATGTAAGAGAGTGGTGAACATGGAATACTGAAGTGATGTATGTCAGTAGTGATGTAAGAGAGTGGTGAACATGGAATACTGAAGTGATGTATGTCAGTAGTGATGTAAGAGAGTGGTGAACATGGAATACTGAAGTGATGTATGTCAGTAGTGATGTAAGAGAGTGGTGAACATGGAATACTGAAGTGATGTATGTCAGTAGTGATGTAAGAGAGTGGTGAACATGGAATACTGAAGTGATGTATGTCAGTAGCGATGTAAGAGAGTGGTGAACATGGAATACTGAAGTGATGTATGTCAGTAGTGATGTAAGAGAGTGGTGAACATGGAATACTGAAGTGATGTATCTCAGTAGTGATGTAAGAGAGTGGTGAACATGGAATACTGAAGTGATGTATGTCAGTAGTGATGTAAGAGAGTGGTGAACATGGAATACTGAAGTGATGTATGTCAGTAGTGATGTAAGAGAGTGGTGAACATGGAATACTGAAGTGATGTATGTCAGTAGTGATGTAAGAGAGTGGTGAACATGGAATACTGAAGTGATGTATGTCAGTAGCGATGTAAGAGAGTGGTGAACATGGAATACTGAAGTGATGTATGTCAGTAGTGATGTAAGAGAGTGGTGAACATGGAATACTGAAGTGATGTATGTCAGTAGCGATGTAAGAGAGTGGTGAACATGGAATACTGAAGTGATGTATGTCAGTAGTGATGTAAGAGAGTGGTGAACATGGAATACCTGTAGGCAGTAATACCACTGAATCCAGTCTAGTAGACTTACACTAGAAAGGTGGATATTAAACCTTAACCTCTGCGTTCAAGTTTACTAACAGAAGCAGCTTACTGTGCTGCCTTGTGTTCCAAACTTCAGGTGTTTTACTCTATGAAGTATTTATTAACTCTGTTAATAAATCTACGTGATAGTGGTTTTGGTAAAGGTTTTAGCACTGGGTTTACTCTTGTGTTGTATGCTGATTATCATGCTTAGTTTCAGAATAATCAACATCGTGTATTACAACTGGTATATAGCCTGTCACATGATTGAAATCTCGATGTATGAGCATGATCGATCGCTCTTGTCAGACGTTTTAAGGTTTATACAGCTAACCCTTTCAGTATCTTGGCTAATATCTTGGTGAATTACAAGTCATTCTAAGTAGTTAATGTGTGTTGTCGGACAGTGGAATATGCTGTGACAATCTGCTGTGGAGAAGCACCACAGCTTGGCACTCTGAGGAGCACCACAGTTTGGCACTCTGAGGAGCACCACAGCTTGGCACTGAGGAGCACCACAGCCTGACACTGAGGAGCACCAAGCTTGGCACTCTGAGGCCTGGTCCATCAACTTCAAGATTCAATCCTCTGGCCCGAGGGACTTGTCTCCCCTCTCTCTCTGCCTCACTTCCTTATTCTTCTCTACCATTGTTCTGTTTTTCTTTTTACTTCCTCCGTGTCTGTGTGTGTGTATCATCCAGGTTCACTCTTTTTGACTATCGTTCTCTCTATTTTGATGTTCGTCCCTTCATGCAGAAAACAGGATGAAGTTGGACTCAGTCGTGGGCCAGAGCTTCCACTCAACCAACTGACTTCACATCTTTCATATATTGTAAGAATCTGTTTCAAACGTATGTTACTAGAGAAATGAATGATCACTGATGGAATAATGTCCTCGTGTGCAGTGCCAGGCACTGTTTGTGACGGTTCGTCTTGTGTCGTAATAGCTGTGGTCTAGCTGTGCAGGAAGTGGAGCCAATTGGAGAGGCCCCTAAGTATTATGCTCGTGTAAACAGTGAGCCTACATACATTTGTGATGGTTTTCTGTAATGATAAGCTCGTTCAAGGTTATTAAGCCTACTTGTTCTTGAGTGTGAGTCAGGCCTACCTAGAATGGCCCTCTAGACTCACTACTCTACTCTAGGCTTACTCCTTATATTTCTATATTTCCTTATTAGGTTCACTACTTGGTCTAGAAGTGTAAGATGGGATGAGGATATTAGCATGCCAGCATAGTAATACAGAAGAGAATGAGATGGTACCCGGACAGAGTTTTGTCATCTCTACTCTTGAACAAGAGGACGCAAATGAATTCACTTAAGAGACTTTCGATCCTGGGTTCTTAATCTCTTCAAATACACAGTGAAATGATCAAGGTCCCAGGACCGAAACGTCTTTAATAAAGATGTCGTGTTTGTATTCGTGTTCATTTTCCTCTGGTTATCGGCATATTCTGTCTTCTTACTACAGACATCTTTTTACTCTCCGTAACTGAGGCGTTGGCAACATTCACAAGACTTCGTAGTTATTGCAGTCATTCTTTATCTCCAGAATATCCGCTTCATCGCCGGGTGCTAAGACTCTCGCATTCATTCTTATTCTCACTCCTGTACGTCTTGGCACCTTGAAATCATATTTTTTTTTTGAGAAGAAAATACATAAATCTTTCAGGTGATGACTGGTACAAGTACAGACACGTCAGTACCCACAAACTCTGTTAAAAAAGACAATACATTATAACATTAATGGACCGATCTTCTTTCCAGACAGAGTGCCTGGAACAAACAGACCTTTACTAGATCCACTCCTCTACTTCTCTCTAGGTTCAAAGATGCCCTCCGCCAAGCACACACAGAGGGACAGAGATCATGATGGTGACTGATACGCTTCCCTAAGCCTTGGCAAAAAGTGTTCATTCCCTCAGCCTTGATTAATCTGATGCAGATGCAAGAGACTAGACAACTGTATACTTGAGACAGAGGAGGAGCAGCAGCTGAAAGCATCGTCGCAGCTGTTGCACGTGTGCCTTATTCATCATAGGATAAGAGGAAGAGTTGAAGACCTTTCAGGCAGACATTCAGTATCAGCGGACCAACACTACCTTGTAATAGGCTGGCACAGACTGAGTGACATAACCTCAAGGCTTGAGGGTAGTCACTCTGGAGCGAGGAGCCTAGGGTGTCCCTATTACTTGTATGTATCTTTAACAATTTCTCTGTCTGTCTGTCTGTCTGTCTCTCTCTCAGACTCTTGCACTTTCTCTCACTGTAAAGTCTCCTGGAAGGCTTCCAAGATTTCTACCATCACCATACAAACGAGGGTTCCAGCTGACACATTTATCGGCCCTAAATTCTATAGGTGAAGAGCGATTTGAATTTTTATGGTCAGCTCCGTATCCTAGGGACACCTCCACCAGCTGTGAGTTATGCGTTTTCCAATATATAACTCCTAAGTGATTTGTAGGCAGTCCGGGATATATTCACTTTGTGATTTGCAGGCATTTCAGCATGTAACTTCACTCTATGTGATTTGTGGCATCCCAGCATACTTCACTCTGTGATTTTTGAGGATTCCCGTAAACAATTCCACACGCTGTGATTGGCGGGTGGAATTGTTTACCGGTCCAGCATATAACTCCACTGTGATATGAGGGGCCCCATCATACAATTTTATTCATTGTGAATTCTAGGTAGCTAGCAAACAATTTCACTCGCACTCGCCGTGATTTATTGAAAATCCAGCATAAACAAATCCAATATAATTTTATCCTGGAAATACCCAAGTAATCTTATATCATTTATTATTGCTTATGACACCACTAAGTCAAAATTTTGAGTTGCACATGATCTTCTTGTGTTCCACGTTATATTGTACAAGTTCGACAAGTACACGAGGGGTTGCTACATTACTGACCTCGTTTGTTTAATTACAGAATGGATCATCTGCTAATATCTCGCTTCAGGTGACACCTGATGAATAAAATACTACCTTTACCGTTCAACGTAGTTGCCTGTGGTCACAGGCGTCTGGGATCACTTCTCAAGTAAATATCCCAGTAAAACCATACAAAATATGATACAAGTAAGAAAGGCCAGTGTTAGGAGACCATTTTCTGTTACTGACAAACAAAGATTGATGGATATAATGTATCACATTGTACGTCTATACTGCAGTATGACGGTTCCTTTACCCACCTAGTGTGAGGGAGGATTACGAGCTTAGTTGTGGCCGTGCTCTCACCTTCATCTTCCCCGGGGTAACCATGACATACAGAGGACAAACTAAGCATTGTAGGTGAATGGTTCAGAGAACCGACACGTTGATAAATTAGACACATGTGTAACTCTTGGGTATCTTTATAAAGATACCCAAGAGTTGCACATGTGTCTAATTTATCAAACTAAGCATTGCCCTGTGTTTACCCTGCACTGTGACTAGTTTACCCCTTGGTTCCGCCGACCTTGGTGTTGATCCTGCCCGTTGAGCTGCGGCCTCTGGCGGGCAACATCGGTAAGATAAAAAACGTCAAACTGGAGGTTCAGTCCTGGCCCCGCTGAATCAATCATCTGGCCATGCATCTCCCTACTCTGTATAGTGGGGCTGTGAATCTGGTTAGGACCAAGCGAACATGAAAGGCAAGGCGTCCTTCTGTTGCAAGGCCACTGACAAGTGCCAGCAGACACCTGTCTCCTGACTGTCCTTAGAATAAATCCCTTCGGCAATCCACTGCTTTGGTACACTGACTGCTGATAAGTAGTAAGCAACGGTACAGTGACTACTGATAAGTAGTAAGCAACGGTACAGTGACTACTGATAAGTAACAAGTAACGGTACAGTGACTACTGATAAGCAGTAAGTAACGGTACAGTGACTACTGATAAATAATAAGTAACGGTACAGTGACTACTGATAAGTAATAAGTAACGGTACAGTGACTACTGATAAGCAGTAAGTAACGGTGCAGTGACTACTGATAAGTAATAAGCAACGGTACAGTGACTACTGATAAGTCAGTCCAATAATCTTCAACGTTTTATAATACTGAGATTTGATAATCCAATAATGGAGAACCAATATTGGCAGGAATAAAGGAAAATTTATTGTTTGCAAGGTTCTTTTGCTTTATTGGAGGGCAGCCTCCGGTTACTGCCTTCCTCTGTCTTGTAACACAGTGAAGGGCAGTCTCTGGTTACTGCCTTCCTCTGTCTTGTAACACAGTGAAGGGCAGCCTCCGGTTACTGCCTTCCTCTGTCTTGTAACACAGTGAAGGGCAGTCTCTGGTTACTGCCTTCCTCTGTCTTGTAACACAGTGAAGGGCAGTCTCTGGTTACTGCCTTCCTCTGTCTTGTAACACAGTGAAGGGCAGTCTCTGGTTACTGCCTTCCTCTGTCTTGTAACACAGTGAAGGGCAGTCTCTGGTTACTGCCTTCCTCTGTCTTGTAACACAGTGAAGGGCAGCCTCCGGTTACTGCCTTCCTCTGTCTTGTAACACAGTGAAGGGCAGCCTCCGGTTACTGCCTTCCTCTGTCTTGTAACACAGTGAAGGGCAGCCTCCGGTTACTGCCTTCCTCTGTCTTGTAACACAGTGAAGGGCAGTCTCTGGTTACTGCCTTCCTCTGTCTTGTAACACAGTGAAGGGCAGTCTCTGGTTACTGCCTTCCTCTGTCTTGTAACACAGTGAAGGGCAGTCTCTGGTTACTGCCTTCCTCTGTCTTGTAACACAGTGAAGGGCAGTCTCTGGTTACTGCCTTCCTCTGTCTTGTAACACAGTGAAGGGCAGCCTCCGGTTACTGCCTTCCTCTGTCTTGTAACACAGTGAAGGGCAGCCTCCGGTTACTGCCTTCCTCTGTCTTGTAACACAGTGAAGGGCAGCCTCCGGTTACTGCCTTCCTCTGTCTTGTAACACAGTGAAGGGCAGCCTCCGGTTACTGCCTTCCTCTGTCTTGTAACACAGTGAAGGGCAGCCTCCGGTTACTGCCTTCCTCTGTCTTGTAACACAGTGAAGGGCAGCCTCCGGTTACTGCCTTCCTCTGTCTTGTAACACAGTGAAGGGCAGCCTCCGGTTACTGCCTTCCTCTGTCTTGTAACACAGTGAAGGGCAGCCTCCGGTTACTGCCTTCCTCTGTCTTGTAACACAGTGAAGGGCAGCCTCCGGTTACTGCCTTCCTCTGTCTTGTAACACAGTGAAGGGCAGCCTCCGGTTACTGCCTTCCTCTGTCTTGTAACACAGTGAAGGGCACCCTCCGGTTACTGCCTTCCTCTGTCTTGTAACACAGTGAAGGGCAGCCTCCGGTTACTGCCTTCCTCTGTCTTGTAACACAGTGAAGGGCAGCCTCCGGTTACTGCCTTCCTCTGTCTTGTAACACAGTGAAGGGCAGCCTCCGGTTACTGCCTTCCTCTGTCTTGTAACACAGTGAAGGGCAGCCTCCGGTACTGCCTTCCTCTGTCTTGTAACACAGTGAAGGGCAGCCTCCGGTTACTGCCTTCCTCTGTCTTGTAACACAGTGAAGGGCAGCCTCCGGTTACTGCCTTCCTCTGTCTTGTAACACAGTGAAGGGCAGCCTCCGGTTACTGCCTTCCTCTGTCTTGTAACACAGTGAAGGGCAGCCTCCGGTTACTGCCTTCCTCTGTCTTGTAACACAGTGAAGGGCAGCCTCCGGTTACTGCCTTCCTCTGTCTTGTAACACAGTGAAGGGCAGCCTCCGGTTACTGCCTTCCTCTGTCTTGTAACACAGTGAAGGGCAGCCTCCGGTTACTGCCTTCCTCTGTCTTGTAACACAGTGAAGGGCAGCCTCCGGTTACTGCCTTCCTCTGTCTTGTAACACAGTGAAGGGCAGCCTCCGGTTACTGCCTTCCTCTGTCTTGTAACACAGTGAAGGGCAGCCTCCGGTTACTGCCTTCCTCTGTCTTGTAACACAGTGAAGGGCAGCCTCCGGTTACTGCCTTCCTCTGTCTTGTAACACAGTGAAGGGCAGCCTCCGGTTACTGCCTTCCTCTGTCTTGTAACACAGTGAAGGGCAGCCTCCGGTTACTGCCTTCCTCTGTCTTGTAACACAGTGAAGGGCAGCCTCCGGTTACTGCCTTCCTCTGTCTTGTAACACAGTGAAGGGCAGCCTCCGGTTACTGCCTTCCTCTGTCTTGTAACACAGTGAAGGGCAGCCTCCGGTTACTGCCTTCCTCTGTCTTGTAACACAGTGAAGGGCAGCCTCCGGTTACTGCCTTCCTCTGTCTTGTAACACAGTGAAGGGCAGCCTCCGGTTACTGCCTTCCTCTGTCTTGTAACACAGTGAAGGGCAGCCTCCGGTTACTGCCTTCCTCTGTCTTGTAACACAGTGAAGGGCAGTCTCTGGTTACTGCCTTCCTCTGTCTTGTAACACAGTGAAGGGCAGTCTCTGGTTACTGCCTTCCTCTGTCTTGTAACACAATGAAGGGCAGTCTCTGGTTACTGCCTTCCTCTGTCTTGTAACACAGTGAAGAGCAGTCTCTGGTTACTGCCTTCCTCTGTCTTGTAACACAGTGAAGGGCAGCCTCTGGTTACTGCCTTCCTCTGTCTTGTAACACAGTGAAGGGCAGTCTCTGGTTACTGTCTTCCTCTGTCTTGTAACACAGTGGAGGGAAGCCTCTGGTTACTGTCTTTCCCAGTCTTGTAACACAGTGGAGGGAAGCCTCTGGTTACTGCCTTCCCCTGTCTTGTAACACAGTGAAGAGCAGTCTCTGGTTACTGCCTTCCCCTGTCTTGTAACACAGTGAAGAGCAGTCTCTGGTTACTGCCTTCCCCTGTCTTGTAACACAGTGAAGGGCAGCCTCTGGTTACTGCCCTCCCTTGTCTTGTAACACAGTGAAGGCCAGCCTCTGGTTGCTGCCCTCCCTTGTCTTGTAACACAGTGGAGGGCAGCCTCTGGTTACTGCCTTCCCCTGTCTTGTAACACAGTGAAGGGAAGCCTCTGGTTACTGCTTTCCCCTCTCTCGTAACACAGCGATGGGCAGCCTCTGGTTACTGGCTTCCCCTGTCTTGTAACACAGTGAAGGGCAGCCTCTGGTTACTGCCCTCCCTTGTCTTGTAACACAGTGAAGGGCAGCCTCTGGTTGCTGCCCTCCCTTGTCTTGTAACACAGTGGAGGGCAGCCTCTGGTTACTGCCTTCCCCTGTCTTGTAACACAGTGAAGGGCAGCCTCTGGTTGCTGCCCTCCCGTGTCTTGTAACACAGTGAAGGGCAGCCTCTGGTTACTGCCTTCCCCTGTCTTGTAACACAGTGAAGGGCAGCCTCTGGTTACTGCCTTCCCCTGTCTTGTAACACAGTGAAGGGCAGCCTCTGGTTACTGCCTTCCCCTGTCTTGTAACACAGTGAAGGGCAGTCTCTGGCTGTTGCCCTCCCCTGTCTTGTAACACAGTGAAGAGCAGCCTCTGGTTGCTGCCCTCCACTGTCTTGTAACACAGTGAAGGGCAGCCTCTGGTTACTGCCCTCCACTGTCTTGTAACACAGTGAAGGGCAGCCTCTGGTTACTGCCCTCTCTTGTCTTGTAACACGGTGAGGGGCAGCCTCTGGTTACTGCCCTCCCTTGTCTTGTAACACAGTGAAGGGCAGCCTCTGGTTGCTGCCCTCCACTGTCTTGTAACACAGTGAAGGGCAGCCTCTGGTTGCTGCCCTCCCCTGTCTTGTAACACAGTGAAGGGCAGCCTCTGGTTGCTGCCTTTCTCTGTCTTGTAACACAGTGAAGGGCAGCCTCTGGTTACTGCCTTCCCGTGTCTTGTAACACAGTGAAGGGCAGCCTCTGGTTGCTGCCCTCCACTGTCTTGTAACACAGTGAAGGGCAGCCTCTGGTTGCTGCACTCCACTGTCTTGTAACACAGTGAAGGGCAGCCTCTGGTTGCTGCCCTCCCCTGTCTTGTAACACAGTGAAGGGCAGCCTCTGGTTGCTGCCATCCACTGTGTTGCTGTACAAGACCATGAATAGCACTTGATGTTGTGTACACGACGATGATTGGCTACTTAATGAAGTCTAAATCAACCACTGGGAGATCTGGGTGTTTACGGCACCACAGTTTGAAGTATTGTCAAGAACTACCAGATGATTAACCACTTAATTATGACACATAATTACGACCCTTGTCAGGGCACAATATTGTTTTCTGACGAATAAATCACCACGAGTGAGATGCCAGGACACCTGATGACAGGACACCTGAGTCCTGCAGCGTCCTGTGGCGAAGAAGGAGCATGTTGGTCGATGTTTCTTGTCAGTGTTCAATGTCGTCACTTAGGTGGTCAGCTATTAGACGTCCAGGCCACGACCAGTGGAAGCACCCAGTACCAGTAACCAATCTACGGTAATTCCATCCTCACCTGCCTCCTAGACAGTGGGTTATGTAGGAGAAGGGGAGACATAGAGCAGAGGCACTGTGTGAATCACTAGCAACAAGGTACAAGTCGAGAAAGATACAAGCGCGGAGGAACACTGCAGGAGGCCTGTTGACCCATACTGGGCAGGTCCTTCACAAATCCATCCCACTAACAGAATGAAAGCTACTCAGGCAATTAGCCTTGATAAATCTCTTTACTCATGTGCAAGTCCCACTCAAATCCAACCCCTCTCGCTCATATTTATCCAGCTTAAACTTGAAACTACCCAAGGATTTAGCTTCAATCACCCTACTAAGCTGACTGGTCCACTCATCAACTACCCTATTTCCAAACCAGTACTTGCCTATATCCTTTCTAAATCTAAATTTATATAATCTGAATCCATTATCCATCAAATATTCCAGAAATAAATAAAACAAACGTGGTGCCAGCACTAAAACAAGGAACACCACTGGTAACAATAAACTGACACGTTTAGTAATAAAGATCACCTGGAGAGGCGTCGGTATATATAGTATAAATTATGCCATATAAACTTACTGGATTTGTAGATGAATGGTTCAAAGAACCGACATGTTGTTAAATTAGACACATGTGCAACTCTTGGGATACCCAAGAGTTGCACATGTGTCTAATTTTACTGGATTTCTTTGACAGTCATACAGAAATAAGTGAGGTTTTAATTTGTTATGAATTATTGGGATTTTCATAAAAAAAAATCCATCAACATAGTTCAGAGAATGAATTTAATTAAATATAATTTTTGACTTTACAATATAATGTTAATTCTGTTATTTGTGTGAATATTGTAACTAGCATTGCACGGAATTAGAGCACCTTCCCCTACCTAAAATCAAACTAACTACCTTCTCCAAGAATTTCTCTCTCTCTCTCTCTCTCACACACAGATATATAACCAATAGATGTGGTGTGTCTAATAAGGTTATGTATATGCATGGTGTTCCCTCTATGCCCTATGGTGTATTGAGTAAACCGCTTACAGCAGAGCAGACAGACATGGCGCACATGTCTCTCCCTGTCTCTCAACACCTTGATGGACGCACACAGCAGACATGTCTCCCACAACACACATGTCTCTCCCTGTCTCTCAACATCTTGATGGACGCACACAGCAGACATGTCTCCTTCATATGTCTCACTATGGGGTAAGGACGTATGAGACACGATATATATAAATCAAGACTAAGGAAATCAAGGGACTGAACACCTACCAGACTAAAAGACTGAACACCTTTCTGGGCTAAGGGACGGAACGCCTTCTATCAAGACAAAGGGATTGAACACGTACCAAGGTTCTATAGAGGCTGGATACACATCATTCCTCCATTAACTGCACTCGCTGTTGTAAACACGGTCACGGACCAGGCTAGAGTGACTGCACTCACTTAGCATAAATACATAAATCCCTGAGTGTCGACAGTGTCAGCCAGTTTGAGAAACAATCTATGAGGAGAGGTCTATACCGGGACACTGGTAGACACGTACTCGGACACTGGTAGACACCGTACTGGGACACTGGTAGACACCGTACTGGGACACTGGTAGACACCGTACTCGGACACTGGTAGACACCGTACTGGGACACTGGTAGACACCGTACTGGGACACTGGTAGACACCGTACAAAAACACTGGAAGACACCGTACTGAGACACTGATGAACACCGTACTGGACCACCTGGTGGTCCAGCATTGTTATTTCCTTGAAGAGTGGTGACCCTGGTGCCACCTGGTGTCACCTGGTGTCACCTGGTGCCACCTGGTGCCACTTGTGATGCTCTTAAACAAACTTCGCTGGCGACGCTGTAAAAACCACTACACTGGTAGTGCTGTAAAAACCACTACACTGGTGGTGCTGTAAAAACCACTACACTGGTAGTGGTGTAAAAACCACTACACTGGTAGTGCTGTAAAAACCACTACACTGGTGGTGCTGTAAAAACCACTACACTGGTAGTGCTGTAGAAGCCATTACACTGGTAGTGCTGTAAAAACCACTACACTGGTGGTGGTGTAAAAACCACTACACTGGTGGTGCTGTAAAAACCACTTCACTCTTCACTAGATGTATCAACTATACGGGTGTCGTAACTCGGGCAATATTTGCATATTGTGTTGAGAGGAGAGTGAGCAGTTGCCTGAGCTTGCCTTGTGTCTGGAATATATTTCTCAGCTGCCCTCAGCTGCCCTCCCACAACAATGTAACCACTCCCTTCAATGTTGAAAATGTGACACTTTCTCATGGGAAAATTTAATCCTTGCAGGTATGTGCAGTGCTATATTATAATGTATGTGAACGTATGTTGAATGTATGGGTATCAGAATGAATTTGATATTGATGTTGACGAAATAATTTCAGTACTAGCCATCAAATATGTGATGGTGTTAGATCAGAGTGGAAGAAAGTGATTTAAAAAACTCGAAGTACTGTTGGAGTGTAAGCAAGGTGACATCTATGAAGGTATTCACGGAAGCTGGTTATTAGGACTTGAGTCCTGGAGGTGGGAAGTACAGCACCTGCACTCTGAAGGATGGGTGGAGGTGGGAAGTACAGCACCTGCACTCTGAAGGATGGGTGGAGATGGGAAGTACAGCACCTGCACTCTGAAGGATGGGTGGAGGTGGGAAGTACAGCACCTGCACTCTGAAGGATGGGTGGAGGTGGGAAGTACAGCACCTGCACTCTGAAGGATGGGTGGAGGTGGGAAGTACAGCACCTGCACTCTGAAGGATGGGTGGAGGTAGGAAGTACAGTGCCTGCACTCTGAAGGATGGGTGGAGGTAGGAAGTACAGTGCCTGCACTCTGAAGGATGGGTGGAGGTAGGAAGTACAGTGCCTGCACTCTGAAGGATGGGTGGAGGTAGGAAGTACAGCATCTGCACTCTGAAGGATGGGTGGAGGTAGGAAGTACAGCACCTGCACTCTGAAGGATGGGTGGAGGTAGGAAGTACAGTGCCTGCACTCTGAAGGATGGGTGGAGGTAGGAAGTACAGCACCTGCACTCTGAAGGATGGGTGGAGGTAGGAAGTACAGTGCCTGCACTCTGAAGGATGGGTGGAGGTAGGAAGTACAGCACCTGCACTCTGAAGGATGGGTGGAGGTAGGAAGTACAGCACCTGCACTCTGAAGGATGGTGAGGAGGAAGTACAGTGCCTGCACTCTGAAGGATGGGTGGAGGTAGGAAGTACAGCACCTGCACTCTGAAGGATGGGTGGAGGTAGGAAGTACAGTACCTGCACTCTGAAGGAGGGTGGAGGTAGGAAAAAAGTACATGCCTGCACTCTGAAGGATGGGTGGGGGTGGAAAAATAAGTGCCCCCTCTAAAGGGATGGGTGGGGTAGGAAGTACGGCCTGACTCTAAAGGGTTGGGGGAAATAGAAGTACAGCACCTGCACTCTGAAGAGGGGTTGGGAAGGAAGTCAGTCCCGCACTCTGAAGGATGGTGGGGGTGGAAAGTACAGCACCGCACTCAAAGGGATGGGGGGGGGTAGGAAGTACAGTGCCTGCACTCTGAAGGAGGGTTTGGGTAGGAAGTACATGCCTCCCATCTAAAGGGATGGGTGGAGGTGGGAAGTAAGCACCTCACCTGAAGGAGGGGTGGGGGTGGGAAAGACGGGCCTAAAATTGAAGGAGGGGTGGGGGGTAGGAAGTACGGGCCTGCACTCTGAAGGAGGGGTGGAGGTGGGAAGTACAGTCCTCACTCTAAAGGGAGGGGGGAGGGGGAAGTACGGGCCCTCACTCTAAAGGGAGGGTGGAGGTAGGAAGAAAGGGGCCCTGCACTCAAAGGATGGTGGGAGGTAGGAATACAGCACCTGCCCTTTGAAGGATGGTGGGGTGGGAAAGTACGGGCCTGCACCGAAGGTGGTGGAGGGGGAAAGTAAAACCCCTGCACTTAAAGGGAAGGGGTGGAGGTAGGAAGTACAGGCCTGCACTTAAGGGATGGTGGGGGTGGGAAAGTACAGACCTCACTCTAAAGGAGGTGGGGGTAGGAAGTACAGCACGCCCCCTTAAAGGGAGGGTGGGGTGGGAAAATACGGGCCTCACTCTGAAGGAGGGGGGAGGTGGGAAGACAGTGCCTCACTCTGAAGGAGGGTGGAGGTGGGAAGTAAGTCCTGCACTCTAAAGGGAGGGGGGGGTAGGAAGTACGACTCCCCCTTAAAGGGATGGGGGGGTGGGAAAAAGACCTGACTTGAAGGATGGGTAGGTGGGAAAAGTCATCCTGCACTCTGAAGGAGGGTGGAGGGGGAAAGTACAGCACCTACTCTGAAGGAGGGTGGAGGTAGGAAGTACAGTCCTGCATCTGAAGGTGGGTGGGGGTAGGAAGTACAGTACCTGCACTCGAAGGAGGTGGGGTGGGGAAGCAGAACCTGCACTCTGGGGGAGGGGGGAGGTGGGAAAAATTCAGTCCTGCACTTGAAATGGGTGGAGGTGGGAAATACAGTCCTGCACCTGAAGGAGGGGGAGGAGGAAGTACAGACCTGCACTCTGAAGGAGGGTGGAGGTGGGAAGTACAGCCCCTGCACTTGAAGGAGGTGGGGTAAAGTACAGACTGCACTCAAAGGGAGGGGGGGAGGTGGAATAATACCTGCACTCTAAAGGGATGGGTGGGGTGGGTCGCCCCTTTCACTCTGAAGGAGGGTGGGGTAGGAAGTACAGACCTGCACTCTGAAGGATGGGTGGAGGTGGAAGTCAGACCTCACTCGAAGGAGGGGTGGAGGTAAAGTCAGACCGCACTCTAAAGGGATGGGGGGAGGTAGAAGTAAGTACCTGACTCTGAAGGGGGGGTGGGGGTGGGGAATACAGACCTAAAACCTAAAGGGATGGGGGGAGGTAGGAATACATACCTGCACTCTGAAGGATGGGGGGAGGTAAATACAGTACCGCACTCTGAAGTGGGGGGGGGTGGGAAGGGTGACCTGCATCTGAAGGAGGGTGGAGGTAAAAATCGACCTGCCTTGAAGGGGGTGGGGGGTGGGAAGTCAGTCCCTGCACTCTGAAGGAGGGGTGGAGGGGTACACACCTCATCTGAAGGAGGGTGGAGGTAGGAAACAGCCCTGCACTTAAGGGAGGGGTGGAGGTAGGAAGACATACCGCACCTGAAGGAGGGGGGGGAAAGGAAGTCAGTACCTGCACTCTGAAGGAGGGTGGAGGTAGGAAGTCGTACCGCACTCTGAAGGATGGGGTGGGGTGGGAAGTGCAGTACCTGCACTCTGAAGGAGGGGTGGGGGTAGGAAGTACAGTACCTGCACCTAAAAGGATGGGTGGAGGTAGAATGCAGTACCTGCCTCTGAGAGGGGTGGAGGAGGAAGTGCAGTACCTCACCGAAGGATGGGTGAGGGGGAAGTGCAGTACCTGCACTCTGAAGGAGGGGTGGGGGGTAGGAGTACGTACCTGCACTCTAAAGGTTGGGTGGGGGTAGGAAGTACAGTACCTCACTCTAAAGGGATGGGTGGGGGGTAAAAAGTACAGTACCGCACTCTGAAGGATGGGTGGGAGGTAGGAAGTCGTACCTGCACTCTAAAGGATGGTGGGGGGTAGGAAGTGCGTCCCTGCACCCCTAAAAGGAGGGGTGGGGTAGGAAGTGCAGTATGCACCTAAGGAGGGGGAGGTGGGAAAGTACATACCTCCTCTAAAGGGATGGGGGGGTGGGGAAGGCAGTACCTGCACCTAAAGGGAGGGGTGGAGGAGGAAGTGCAGTCCCTGACTCTGAAGGAGGGGAGGTGGAATACAGTACCGCACCGAAGAGGGTGGGGGTAGAAGTACAGTACCTGCCTCTGAAGGATGGGTGGGGTAGGAAGTACAGACCCGCCTCTGAAGGATGGGTGGGGTGGGAAAGGCGTACCTGCCTCTGAAAAAGGGGGGGAGGTGGGAAGTACGTGCCTGCCTCTGAAGGATGGGTGGAGGTAGAGCCAGTCCTGCCCCTGAAGGATGGGTGGGGGTAGGAAGTAAGCACCGCATTGAAGGAGGGGGAGGGGGAAAGTACAGTCCTCACTCTAAGGATGGGTGGAGGTAGGAAGTACAGCCCGCACCGAAGGGGGGTGGGGGTGGGGAAGTACAGTGCCTGCACTCGAAGGAGGGGGAGGTAGGAATACGCCCTGCACTCTGAAGGTTTGGGTGGAGGGGGAAAGTAAGTCCCTGCACTCGAAGGAGGTGTAGTAGGAAGTACAGCCCCTCCCCTTGAAGGGGGGTGGAGGTGGGAAAAGACATGCCTCCCTGAAGGATGGGTGGAGGTAGGAATACAGAACCTGCCTCTAAGGATGGGGGAGGTAGAAGACAGTGCCTGCATCAAAGGGAGGGTGGAGGTGGGAAAAAGCCCCGCACTCGAAGGAGGGTGGGGGTGGGAAAGTACAGTGCCTGCACTCTGAAGGAGGGGTGGAGGTAGAAATACAGTGCCTGCACTCTAAAGGATGGGTGGAGGTAGGAAGAAAGTGCCTGCACTCTGAAGGAGGGGGTGGGGGGGAAAGTACAGCACCTCACTTAAGGATGGGGGAGGGGGGAAGACAGTGCTGCCCCGAAGGATGGGTGGGGTGGGAAGTACAGCACCTCACTCTGAAGGAGGTGGGAGTAGGAATACATGCCGCACTCTGAAGGGGGTGGAGGAGGAAGTACAGTGCCTGCACTCTGAAAGGGTGGAGGTGGAAGTCCACCTGCACTCTAAAGGGGAGGGTGGGGGTAGGAAGTACAGTGCCTGCACTATGAAGGATGGGGGGAGGTAGGAAGAAAGGCCGCATCTGAAGGATGGGTGGGGGTAGGAAGTACAGTGCCTGCACTTAAAGGGGGGGGTGGAGAGGAAGTACATGCCTGCACTCTGAAGGAGGGGTGGAGGGGGAATACAGTGCCGCACTCTGAAGGATGGGTGGGGGTGGGAAAAGCCCCTCCCCTCTGAAGGAGGAGGGGGGTAGGAAACAGTCCTGCATCTGAAGGAGGGGTGGAGGTAGGAAGTACAACCCCTGCACTCTGAAGGATGGGTGGAGGAGGAAGTACGGGCCTGCACCTGAAGGAGGGGGTGGGGGTGGGAAGTACAGTACCGACCGAGGATGGGGGGGTGGGAAAGACAGCACCGCACTCTGAAGGATGGGTAAAGGAAGGAAATACATGCCGCACTTGAAGGGGGGTGGAGGTGGAAGTACATGCCTCACCTGAAGGATGGTGGGGTGGGAATAAGTGCCGCACTTAAAGGATGGGTGGGGGTAGGAAGTACAGCATCTGCACTCTGAAGGATGGTGGTTTTAGGGAAGTACGCCCTCACTCAAAGGGAGAATGGAGGAAGTCAGGCCTGCCTCTAAAGAGGGTGGAGTTAGGAAGTACAGCACCTGCACTCGAAGGAGGGTGGAGGTAGGAATACAGTGCCTGCCTCTGAAGGGTTGGGTTGAGGTGGAAGTACAGTGCCTGCACTCTAAAGGATGGGTGGGGGTAGGAAGTAAACACCTGCCTCTGAAGGATGGTGGAGGGGGAAATCAGCACCTGCACTAAAGGGAGGATTGGGGTAGGAAGTACGCTCTCCCCCTCTAAAGGATGGGGGGAGGTAGGAAGTACGTACCGCCCCCTTGAAGATGGGTAACGTAGGATGTACAGCACCTTCACTTAAAAAGGAGGGGTGGAGGTAGGAAGTACAGCACCGGCACTCTGAAGGGGGTGGAGGTGGGAATACAGACCTGCACTCTGAAGGAGGGGTGGGGTGGGAAGTACAGCCCCTCACCTGAAGATGGTTGGGGTAGGCCCCCGCATCTGCACTCTAAGAAGGGGGGAGGTAGAAATCCGTACCTCCCTCTGAAGGATGGGTAAGGTAGGATTACAGCACCTTCACTTGAAGGAGGGGGGAGGTAGGAAGTACAGCACCGCCTCTAAAGGGGATGGGGGGTGGGAAAGTACAGCACCTGCACTTGAAGGGGGGGTGGGGGGGAAGTACAGCCCCTGCAACCCCTAAAAGGATGGGGGGAGGTGGGAATAAGTCCCTGCACCTAAGGAGGGGTGGAGGAGGAAGTACAGTACCGCACTCAAAGGGAGGGGTGGGGGTGGGAAGAAAGTACCTGCACTCTGGGAGGGGGGAGGTAGGAAGTACGTACCTGCCCTGAAGGAGGGGGGGGTAGGAATACGCACCGCCCCTTGAGGAGGGTGGAGGTAGGAATAAGTACCTCACTTGAGGAGGGGTGGAGTGAAGTACAGTCCCTGCACTCTGAAGGAGGGGTGGAGGTAGGAATTGCTACCTGCCTCTAAAGGAGGGGGAGGTAGGAAGTGCAGTACCTGCACTCTAAAGGGAAAGGGTGGAGGTAGGAATACAGTCCCTGCACTTAAAGGGATGGGGGGGAGGTAGGAAACGTACCTGCACCGAAGGGGGGGTGGAGGAGGAAGTACAGTACCTGCACTCTGAAGAGGGGGGGAGGAGGAAGTACATACCTCACTCTAAAGGGATGGGTGGGGGGGGTAGGAAGTACAGACCTGCACTCTAAGGAGGGGTGGAGGTGGAAAGTGCATCCCTGCCTCTGAAGTGGGGGGAGGTAGGAAGTACAGTACCTCCACTCTGAAGGATGGGTGGGGGTAGAAGTGCTTACCTGCATTTCAAAGGGGATGGGTGGAGGTAGGAAGTGCAGTACCTGCACTTGAAGGATGGGGGGAGTGGGAAGTGCAGTCCTGCACTCTGAAGGTGGGGAGGTGGGAAGACGTACCTGCACTTAAAGGAGGTGGAGGTAGGAATAAGACCTGCACTTAAGGAGGGGTGGAGGTAGGAATACGTACCTGCACTCGAAGGTGGGTGGGGTAGGAATGCAGTACCGCATCTGAAGGAGGGTGGAGGTAGGAGTTTGAGTACCTGCATTGAAGGAGGGGTGGGGGTAGAAGTCGTACCTCATCTGAGGATGGTGGGGGTAGGAAGTACATACCGCACTCTGGGGGATGGGGGGGGTAGGAAGTGCAGTCCGCCTCTAAAGGAGGGTGGGGGTGGGAAGTGCATACCTGCCTCGAAGGATGGTGGGGGTAAAAAGTACAACACCTGCACTCTGAAAGGGGTGGGGTAGGAAATCAGTGCCTGCACTCTAAAGGGATGGGTGGAGGTAGGAAGACAGTACCTCCCCTTAAAGGGATGGCGGAGGGGGGGAAGTACAGCACCTGCACTTGAAGGATGTGAAGGTGGGAAAACAGTGCCTGCACTCGAAGATGGGTGGAGGTGGGAAGTACAGTGCCTGCACTCTGAAGGAGGGGTGGAGGTGGAAGTACAGTCCCTGCACTCTGAAGGATGGGTGGAGGTAGGAAGTACAGCACGCACTCTGAAGGAGGGGTGGATTTAGAAGTACAGCACCTCCTCTGAAGGATATAGTGGTGGGAAAAGTGCATGCCTGCACTCTAAAGGGAGGGGGTGGAGGAGGAAGTACAGCACCTGCACTCTAAAGATGGGTGGAGGTAGGAATACAGTCCTGCACTCGAAGGATGGGTGGGGTAAAGTACATCCTCACTCTAAAGGATGAGTGGAGGTAGGAAGTACAGCCCTGCACTCTGAAGGATGGGGGGGGGAGGAAAATCAGTCCCTGCACTTAAAGGTGGGTGGAGGTAGGAAGTACAGTCCCTGCACTCTAAAAGGAGGGTGGAGGAGGAATACAGTGCCTGCACTCGAAGGATGGTGGGGGTAGGAAGTACGCACCTGCACTCTAAAGGGAGGGGTGAGGTAGGAAGACCAGCACCCCCTCGAAGGAGGGATTGAGGTGGGAAAGTACGCATCTGCACTCTGAAGGATGGGTGGAGGTAGGAAACAGACCTGCCCTCTAAAGGATGGAAGAGGTGGGATGTACGCCCTTCACCTGAAGGGGGGGTGGAGGTAGGGTACGCACCGCACTCTAAAGGATGGGTGGAGGAGGAAGTACAGCACCTGCACTCTAAGGAGGGGGGAGTAGGAAGTCGCCCTGACTCTAAAGGGATGGTTGAGGTAGAAGTACAGACTCACTCTAAAGGGGGGTGGGGTAGGAATACAGTACCGACTCAAAGGGATGGGTGAGGTAGGATGTAAAGCACCTTTCCTCTAAAAGGGGGTGAGGTGGGAAATCAGCACCTGCACTCTGAAGGTGGGTGGGGGTGGAATACAGCACCTGCCTCTAAAGGGAGGGGGGAGGTGGGAAGTACACACCTGCACTCTAAAGGGAGGGGTGGGGGGTAGGAAGTACATACCTCACTCGGGGAGGGGTGGGGGTGGAAGTAAGTACCTGCACTTAAAGGGAGGGTTGGAGGAGGAAGTACAGACCTCACCTGAAGGAGGGGGAGGTGGAAAGACAGTACCTGCACTCGAAGGGGGGGGGGAGGTAGGAAACACACCCTCCCGAAGGAGGGGTGGGGTAGGAAGTACAGTACCTGCCTCTGAAGGGGGGGGGAGGTGGGAAATACAGTACCTCATTAAAGGGAGGGGTGGAGGTAGGAAGTGCAGTACATGCACTCTGAAGGGGGGTGGAGGTAGGAAGTGCAGTACCTCACTCTGAAGATGGGGGAGGTAGGAAGTCAGTACCTGCACTCAAAAGATGGGTGGAGGAGGAATAAAAGTACCTGCACTCTAAGGGGGGGTGGAGGTAGGAAGTAAGTACCGCACTCTGAAGGAGGGGTGGGGGTAGGAATACATACCTGCACTCGAAGGAGGGTGGAGGTAGAAGAAGTACCTGAAATCAAAGGGATGGGGGGAGTAGGAACAGTACCTCACCTGAAGGATGGGTGGAGGTAGGAAGTACGTCCCTGCACTCTGAAGGATGGGGGAGGTGGGGAAGTGCATACCTGCACCTAAAGGGATGGGTAGGTAGGAATGCAGTCCCTGCCCCTTAAAGGATGGGGGAGGTAGGAATGAGTACCTGCCTCTGAAGGATGGGTGGGGGTGGGAAGTACAGTACCGCACTCTGAAGGATGGTGGAGGAGGAAGTCAGACCTGAAACCTGGGGATGGGTGGGGGGTGGGAAAGTCAGTACCTCCCCTTAAAGGATGGGTGGGGGTAGGAAGTGCGTACCTCACCTGAAAGGGGTGGGGTAGAAGTGCAGTCCCTGCACCCTAAAGGGATGGGTGGGGGAGGAAGTGCAGCCTGCACCTAAAGGGGAGGGGTGGATGGGAAGTACAGAACCTGACTTAAAGGGAGGGGGTGGAGGTAGGAAGTGCAGTACCCACTCTGAAGGATGGGGGAGGTAGAAGTGCGTACCTGCACTCAAAGGGAGGGTGGAGGGGGAAGTACAGTACCTGCACTCTGAAGAGGGGTTGGGGGAGGAAGTACAGCCCTGCCCTAAGGAGGGGTTTTAGGTGGAAGTACAGTCCTGCACTCTGAAGGAGGGGTGGGGGTAGGAAGTGCAGTACCGCACTCTAAAGGGAGGGTGGAGGTGGGAAGTCAGTACCGGGACTCTGAAGGGGGGGTGGGGGTAGGCGTAAAATACCTCACTCTAAAGATGGGGGGGGTAGGAAGTGCAGTACCCCCCTCTGAAGGTGGTGGAGGAGAAGCAGTACCTTCCTTGGGAGGGTGGAGGAGAATACAGTACCTGCACTCTGAAGGAGGGGTGGAGGTGGAAAGTGCAGAACCTGCACTCAAAGGAGGGGAGGGGGGGGAAAATGCAGTACCTGCCTCTGAGGATGGGGGAGGTGGGAAGTACGTACCTGCATCTGAAGAGGGGTGGAGGTGGGAAGTACTACCTGCATCTGAAGGATGGGTGGAGGTGGGAAAGCATACCTGCACCTGAAGGAGGGTGGAGGGGAAGTGCATACCTGCCTCTGAAGGATGGGTGGAGGTAGGAAGTACAGTCCCGCACTGTACGTGCATCATGCGAGTGTCAAAGAGAATCATGAAAATTTTTACCACACTACAAATTGCTGTCTTAGTTTTCTGCCCAAAAACATTTAAGATTTTTAAATTTAAAACCCCTCAGTTTCAATATACACTTTACCATTTTTCTTAATAATTCTTATTCCTGTAATATACACTTAAAATTTTGAAAGCTGGTTTACATGCAGTCCGGAGGAGATTCCAGAATCACTTTGAAAATTGAGAGCATGAAACTCATTTTAGATCAATTGTAACTTGCGTTGGAAGAGCGAGTGTGATGATTACAAGTTAGGAATGTGATGCTGAATTAAATTTTAAACTCCCTTCATAAGTTGGTAACTCGTTACCTCACGTAAGTCGACGCTGCTGGGAAGGGAGAGAAAAAAAATTAATATGGGGAGTACCTAAAAATACGATAAGAGAGCCCCTTACAATCTGTCGCAAACTTACTCTGAAATGTGCATGTGTCAGTCACCAATCTGCCCAAACTAAATCACTAAACACCTTACTAGTACTACACTGAAAAAATGCTCTACAAGTATTACCCCCACCTTTTAAATATTTTTTCCCAAAAATCCCTTGAAGAAACATCATTGCGTGAAAGGGGAGCCATGATACATCGCTAGAAAGGGGATGCAACAGGTATTTAACACACTAATATGTCATCTACTAATACCATCAGAAATATCTGAGAATGTGATGAACAAGAAGTTGTACTGAACCAGACATAATGTTCTCACAGCTTGCCAATTTGTCTTCAGATCACAAAGAACACTAATGATGCAATAATGAAAATACTTGACAGGGTTCACACAGCACTGGGAAGGTGCAAGTTCCCCAGTGAACATTTTGTTGATCAAAGTACAGTAAGACTTTTTGACAGAATTGACTACAAAAATCTTCGCGAATTCAATCACTACTGACTCAGAAGGTACACAGATCCTACTGAACTAACGGAGAACAACACCTAGTCCTCAACATAATAAATTAGGTGTGCCCCAAGGTAGCATCCTGAGTCCTGTACAACAATGATTTAGAGAATCCCACACAACCCCTTGAGTCAGCACACTACTGATGATATGTTGCGGCCCCCTACCAAACTAGTGGTTAAATAGTTAACCTACCGGCCGGCAGTACCACTGGGTACGTCATCAAGCCCATTGTGGGGACTGCTGAGCCGGCCTTAGAGCATTAAGTACCTAAACACCTCACGGTACGCATCTAAGCAGTAGGTACCTGAACACCTAATGGTACACATCTACTGGCCTTAGAAGCAGTAGGTACCTGAACACCTAATGGTACACGTCTACTGGCTTTAGAAGCATTAAGTACCTGAACACCTAACGGTACACATCTAAGCAGTAGGTACCTGAACACCTAATGGTACACATCTACTGGCTTTAGAAGCATTATGTACCTGAAGACCTCACGGTACGCATCTAAGCAGTAGGTACCTGAACACCTAATGGTACACATCTACTGGCCTTAGAAGCAGTAGGTACCTGAACACCTAATGGTACACGTCTACTGGCTTTAGAAGCATTAAGTACCTGAACACCTAACGGTACACATCTAAGCAGTAGGTACCTGAACACCTAATGGTACACATCTACTGGCTTTAGAAGCATTATGTACCTGAAGACCTCACGGTACGCATCTAAGCAGTAGGTACCTGAACACCTAATGGTACACATCTACTGGCCTTAGAAGCAGTATGTACCTGAACACCTCACGGTACGCATCTACGCAGTAGTTACCAGAACACCTAATCGTACACATCTACTGGCAGTAGAGTATTCTACTGGCTTCTACTGACGTTAGAGGAAGCGCCCACCGCAGCTCACTGAGTCTGTTGGCCTCAGTTACTTGACGGCCGCATTCAGTGAGCTTGCAGCATGGTGTTCGGCAAGCAGGATTAACCGAACCTACTTGCGGTGTGTCAATTGGTCTTGAAGGCGGTAGATAGTACTCGCCAGACTATCTTACGGTGTACTTCTACCGGCCTTGGAGAGTATTTACAGGACTACCGGTGATGTCTGCGGACTCACCGCCTACGCTGGGTCAACTGTGGGCCGGAGTCTTCTGATGCTGTTTAGTGGGACATTACATGAAGAAAAGGTTGGAGTGTTACACTGAACTGGGCCAGGACCGTAGTGTGACACTTAGGGAAGTATGATGGAGTGGAACACTGAGATATGCTACAGGATCGTAGTGGAACACTGAGAGGAAAAGGGTGTCGTGTGACACTGAAGATGGTCAGGTTGTAGTGTACATTGAATAGTATCATGTGACTGGTCTCGGATAAAAAAGACGCTGTGGGTGATAGTGTGCGACGCAGAGACAAGGGTGTCAAGAGTGACACAATAGAGATATTGTGTATGACGCAGAGAAAAGGGTGTCTAGTGGACACGGTTGAGCAGGAGCGTCATTACACGGAAGAAAGGGTGTCAAGTGACACAGTTGAGAAGGAGCGTCACAACACACCACGGATAAGTGTCGTGTGACACAGAGCGTCATTAGGGTGTCGTGAGACACTGAGTTGACTGTAATTTATTATTATACAAATGTTATTTATAATTTATTATTTTAGCATAGATATATATATTATTATTTTAAGATGCTAATAATTTATTGTAACATATAGATATATTTTAAATACCTCCTAGACCAAAGATTGTTTTTATATAATATTAAAGATTAATTTAAATGTATTTATGTATCCCGAACTTTTATATTACTAACACCTAATGTAAAAAACCAATTGGTGTTTTTGTAATATTTGGGTGCGTACCGTGAGATGTTCAGGTACATAATGCTCTAAGGCCGGCTCAGCAGTCCCCACAATGGGTTTGATGACGTACCCAGTGGTACTGCCGGCCGGCAGGTTAACTATTTAACCACTAGTTTGGTAGGGGGCCGCAACATGATACAACTTATATCTTATGCTATAACATTAAATATCATACTTACGACGTACTTAACTCAGCACCTGGAGGATTACATATAAACTCACCCTTCATAAAAAAAATATTCTTTGTCTGTTGAGAATAAACAATGTCCAGAATTAGATATCAAAATTAAAGAATCCGAAATTTAAAAACAAATATGAGGATAAGTCCCAAAGTCTGCTAGTATATAATAAATTAAACTTTGATGTCCATATCAAGTCATCACATATTTAATAAAAACTGTTGGTATGCTCTCCCAAATTCCTTATCTCCCACTCTGTATTACGGTCCCTACTTCTCTCATCTACCACCTACGTGTACTTGGGTTTGCGTTCTGATCTGTATATAATATGTCTCTCTCTACATCCACGTGAACTGTTGCGTACTGGTCAGTCTTGTACTCCTATCCACTCGTAATGCTACAAATGGCAGCTGTAACACACCACACAGGTACCACAACTGTAACACAGCACACAGGTACCACAACTGTAACACAACACACAGGTACCACAACTGTAACACAACACACAGGTACCACAACTGTAACACAGCACACAGGTACCACAACTGTAACACACCACACAGGTACCACAACTGTAACACAGCACACAGGTACCACAACTGTAACACAGCACACAGGTACCACAACTGTAACACAACACACAGGTACCACAACTGTAACACAACACACAGGTTTCACACTGTTGCACAACACACAGGTACCACAACTGTAACACAACACACAGGTACCACAACTGTAACACAGCACACAGGTACCACAACTGTAACACAGCACACAGGTACCACAACTGTAACACAGCACACAGGTACCACAACTGTAACACAACACACAGGTACCACAACTGTAACACAGCACACAGGTACCACAACTGTAACACAACACATAGGTACCACAACTGTAACACAGCACACAGGTACCACAACTGTAACACAACACACAGGTACCACAACTGTAACACAGCACACAGGTACCACAACTGTAACACAACACACAGGTACCACAACTGTAACACAACACACAGGTACCACAACTGTAACACAGCACACAGGTACCACAACTGTAACACAACACACAGGTACCACAACTGTAACACAACACACAGGTACCACAACTGTAACACAACACACAGGTACCACAACTGTAACACAACACACAGGTACCACAACTGTAACACAGCACACAGGTACCACAACTGTAACACAACACACAGGTTTCACACTGTTGCACAACACACAGGTACCACAACTGTAACACAGCACACAGGTACCACAACTGTAACACAACACACAGGTACCATAACTGTAACACAACACAGATACCACAACTGTAACACGCAGGTCCTACAACTGCAACACAACACACTGGTACCACAACTGTAACACAACACACAGATATCACAACTGTAACACAGCACACAGGTACCACAACTGTAACACACCACACAGGTACCATAACTATAACACAACAGAGGTACCACAACTGTAACACAACACACAGGTACCATAACTGCAACACAACACAGATACCACAACTGTAACACAACACGCAGGTCCTACAACTGCAACACAACACACTGGTACCACAACTGTAACACAACACACAGATATCACAACTGTAACACAACACACAGGTACCACAACTGTAACACAACACACAGGTACCACAACTGTAACACAACACACAGGTACCACAACTGTAACACAACACACAGGTACCACAACTGTAACACAACACACAGGTACCACAACTGTAACACAACACACAGGTACCACAACTGTAACACAACACACAGGTACCACAACTGTAACACAACACACAGGTACCACAACTGTAACACAACACACAGGTACCACAACTGTAACACAACACAGGTACCACAACTGTAACACAACACACAGGTACCACAACTGTAACACAACAGAGGTACCACAACTGTAACACAACACACAGGTACCACAACTGTAACACAGCACACAGGTACCACAACTGTAACACAACAGAGGTACCACAACTGTAACACAACACACAGGTACCACAACTGTAACACAACACACAGGTACCACAACTGTAACACAACACACAGGTACCACAACTGTAACACAACACACAGGTACCAAACTGTAACACAACACACAGGTACCACAACTGTAACACAACACACAGGTACCACAACTGTAACACAACACACAGGTACCACAACTGTAACACAGCACACAGGTACCACAACTCTAGCACAGCACACAGGTACCACAACTGTAACACAACACACAGGTACCACAACTGTAACACAACACACAGGAACCACAACTGTAACACAACACACAGGACCACAACTGTAACACAACACACAGGTACCACAACTGTAACACAACACACAGGTACCACAACTGTAACACAACACACAGGTACCACAACTGTAACACAACACACAGGTACCACAACTGTAACACAGCACACAGGTACCACAACTGTAACACAACACACAGAAACCACAACTGTAACACAACACACAGGTACCACAACTGTAACACAACACACAGGTACCACAACTGTAACACAACAGATGTACTACAACAGCTGTATCAAAGTCACATAATAATTAAAAGTTAATTACAAAAATTCTAATTTAATGAATACAAACAATAAATTATATAATTATATAATTACATAATAAATTATATATTGCTATACATTACTATGCTATACATTACTATGCTACACATTACTATGCTGTACATTACTATGCTATACATTACTATGTTATACATTACTATGCTGTACATTACTATGCTATACATTACCATGCTATACATTACTATGCTGTACATTACTATGCTATACATTACCATGCTATACATTACTATGCTGTACATTACTATGCTATACATTACCATGCTATACATTACTATGCTGTACATTACTATGCTATACATTACCATGCTATACATTACTATGCTGTACATTACTATGCTATACATTACCATGCTATACATTACTATGCTGTACATTACTATGCTATACATTACTATGCTGTACATTACTATGCTGTACATTACTATGCTATACATTACTATGCTATACATTACTATGCTATACATTACTATGCTATACATTACTATTCTATACATTACTATGCTATACATTACTATGCTATACATTACTAATCTATACATTACTATGCTATACATTACTATTCTATACATTACTATGCTATACATTACTATGCTATACATTACTATTCTATACATTACTATGCTATACATTACTATGCTATACATTACTATTCTATACATTAATATGCTATACATTACTATGCTATACATTAATATGCTATACATTACTATGCTATACATTACTATGCTATACATTACTATGCTATACATTACTATGCTATACATTACTATTCTATACATTAATATGCTATACATTACTATGCTATACATTACTATGCTATACATTACTATTCTATACATTAATATGCTATACATTACTATGCTATACATTACTATGCTATACATTACAAATGCTTATACATTACTATTCTATACATTAATATGCTATACATTACTATGCTATACATTACTATTCTATACATTAATATGCTATACATTACTATGCTATGCATTACTATGCTATACATTACTATGCTATACATTACTATGCTATACATTACTATGCTATACATTACTATGCTATACATTACTATGCCATGTGTGATGGGATACTGCAAGGTGTGATGGGATACTGCCAGGTGTGCTGGGGTACTGGCAGGCGTGCTGGGATACTGCCAGGTGTGCTGGGATACTGCCAAGTGTGGTGGTATACTATCAGGTGTGCTGGGATACTGGCAGGTGTGCTGGGGTACTGCCAGGTGTGCTGGGATACTGCCAGATGTGCTGGGATACTGCCAGATGTGCTGGGATACTGCCAGGTGTGCTGGAATACTGCCAGGTGTGCTGGGATACTGCCAGGTGTGTTAGGATAATGCCAGGTGTGCTGGGATACTGCCAGGTTTGCTGGGATACTGCCAGGTGTGCTAGGATACTGCCAGATGTGCTGGGATACTGCCAGGTGTGCTGGGGTACTGCCAGGTGTGCTGTGGTACTGCCAGGTGTGCTGGGATACTGCCAGGTGTGCTGGGATACTACCAGGTGTGCTGGGATACTGCCAGGTGTGCTGGGGTACTGCCAGGTGTGCTGGGATACTGCCAGGTGCGCTGGGTACTGCCAGGTGTGCTGGGATACCGTCAGGTGTGCTGGGGTACTGCCAGGTGTGCTGGGATACTGCCAGGTGTGCTGGTATGCTGCCAGGTGTGCTGCGATACTGCCAGGTGTGCTGGGATACTGCCAGGTGTGTTAGGATAATGCCAGGTGTGCTGGGATACTGCCAGGTTTGCTGGGATACTGCCAGGTGTGCTAGGATACTGCCAGATGTGCTGGGATACTTCCAGGTGTGCTGGGGTACTGCCATGTGTGCTGTGGTACTGCCAGGTGTGCTGGGATACTACCAGGTGTGCTGGGATACTGCCAGGTGTGCTGGGATACTGCCAGGGGTGCTGGGGTACTGCCAGGTGTGCTGGGATACTGCCAGGTGCGCTGGGTACTGCCAGGTGTGCTGGGATACCGTCAGGTGTGCTGGGGTACTGCCAGGTGTGCTGGGATACTGCCAGGTGTGCTGGGATGCTGCTAGGTGTGCTGCGATACTGCCAGGTGTGCTGGGATACTGCCAGGTGTGCTGGGTTACTGCCAGGTGTGCTGGGTTACTGCCAGGTGTGCTGGGTTACTGCCAGGTGTGCTGGGTTACTGACAGGTGTGCTGGGATACTGCCAGGTGTGCTGGGATACTGCCAGGTGTGCTGGGATACTGCCAGGTGTGCTGGGTTACTGCCAGGTGTGCTGGGTTACTGCCAGGTGTGCTGGGATACTGCCAGGTGTGCTGGGATACTGCCAGGTGTGCTGGGATACTGCCAGGTGTGCTGGGATACTGCCAGATGTGCTGGGATACTGCCAGGTGTGCTGGGATACTGCCAGGTGTGCTGGGGTACTGCCAGGTGTGCTGGGATACTGCCAGGTGTGCTGGGATACTGCCAGGTGTGCTGGGGGTACTGCAGGTGTGCTGGGATACTGCCAGGTGTGCTGGATACTGCCAGGTGTGCTGGGTACTGCCAGGTGTGCTGGGATACTGCCAGGTGTGCTGGGGTACTGCCAGGTGTGCTGGGATACTGCCAGGAGTGCTGGGATACTGCCAGGTGTGCTGGGTTACTGCCAGGTGTGCTGGGATACTGCCAGGTGTGCTGGGATACTGCCAGGTGTGCTGGGATAATGCCAGGCGTGCTGGGTTACTGCCAGGTGTGCTGGGTTACTGCCAGGTGTGCTGGGATACTGCCAGGTGTGCTGGGGTACTGCCATGTGTGCTGGGATACTGCCAGGTGTGCTGGGATACTGCCAGGTGTGCTGGGTTACTGCCAGGTGTGCTGGGTTACTGCCAGGTGTGCTGGGTTACTGCCAGGTGTGCTGGGATACTGCCAGGTGTGCTGGGATACTGCCAGGTGTGCTGGGATACTGCCAGGTGTGCTGGGTTACTGCCAGGTGTGCTGGGATACTGCCAGGTGTGCTGGGATACTGCCAGGTGTGCTGGGTTACTGCCAGGTGTGCTGGGATACTGCCAGGTGTGCTGGGATACTGCCAGGTGTGCTGGGATACTGCCAGGTGTGCTGGGATACTGCCAGGTGTGCTGGGATACTGTCAGGTGTGCTGGGATACTGCCAGGTGTGCTGGGATACTGCCAGGTGTGCTGGGGTACTGCCAGGTGTGCTGGGATACTGCCAGGTGTGCTGGGATACTGCCAGGTGTGCTGGGTTACTGCCAGGTGTGCTGGGTTACTGCCAGGTGTGCTGGGTTACTGCCAGGTGTGCTGGGTTACTGCTAGGTGTGCTGGGTTACTGCCAGGTGTGCTGGGATACTGCCAGGTGTGCTGGGTTACTGCCAGGTGTGCTGGGTTACTGCCAGGTGTGCTGGGTTACTGCCAGGTGTGCTGGGTTACTGCTAGGTGTGCTGGGTTACTGCCAGGTGTGCTGGGTTACTGCAAGGTGTGCTGGGTTACTGCCAGGTGTGCTGAGTTACTGCCAGGTGTGCTGGGATACTGCCAGGTGTGCTGGGATACTGCCAGGTGTGCTGGGATACTGCCAGGTGTGCTGGGATACTGCCAGGTGTGCTGGGATACTGCCAGGTGTACTGGGATACTGCCAGGTGTGCTGGGATACTGCCAGGTGTGCTGGGATACTGCTAGGTGTGCTGGGATACTGCCAGGTGTGCTGGGATACTGCCAGGTGTGCTGGATACTGCCAGGTGTGCTGGGATACTGCCAGGTGTACTGGGATACTGCCAGGTGTGCTGGGATACTGCCAGGTGTGCTGGGATACTGCCAGGTGTGCTGGGATACTGCCAGGTGTACTGGGATACTGCCAGGTGTGCTGGGATACTGCCAGGTGTGCTGGGATACTGCCAGGTGTGCTGGGATACTGCCAGGTGTACTGGGATACTGCCAGGTGTGCTGGGATACTGCCAGGTGTGCTGGGATACTGCTAGGTGTGCTGGGATACTGCCAGGTGTGCTGGGATACTGCCAGGTGTGCTGGGATACTGCCAGGTGTGCTGGGATACTGCCAGGTGTGCTGGGATACTGCCAGGTGTGCTGGGATACTGCCAGGTGTGCTGGGATACTGCCAGGTGTGCTGGGATACTGCTAGGTGTGCTGGGATACTGCTAGGTGTGCTGGGATACTGCCAGGTGTGCTGGGATACTGCTAGGTGTGCTGGGATACTGCCAGGTGTGCTGGGATACTGCCAGGTGTGCTGGGATACTGCCAGGTGTGCTGGGATACTGCCAGGTGTGCTGGGATACTGCCAGGTGTGCTGGGATACTGCCAGGTGTGCTGGGATACTGCCAGGTGTACTGGGATACTGCCAGGTGTGCTGGGATACTGCCAGGTGTACTGGGATACTGCCAGGTGTGCTGGGATACTGCCAGGTGTGCTGGGATACTGCCAGGTGTGCTGGGATACTGCCAGGTGTGCTGGGATACTGCCAGGTGTGCTGGGTTACTGCCAGGTGTGCTGGGATACTGCCAGGTGTGCTGGGATACTACCAGGTGTGCTGGGATACTGCCAGGTGTGCTGGGATACTGCCAGGTGTGCTGGGATACTGCCAGGTGTGCTGGGATACTGCCAGGTGTGCTGGGATACTACCAGGTGTGCTGGGATACTGCCAGGTGTGCTGGGATACTGCCAGGTGTGCTGGGATACTGCCAGGTGTGCTGGGATACTGCCAGGTGTGCTGGGTTACTGCCAGGTGTGCTGGGTTACTGCCAGGTGTGCTGGGATACTGCCAGGTGTGCTGGGATACTGCCAGGTGTGCTGGGATACTGCTAGGTGTGCTGGGATACTGCCAGGTGTGCTGGGATACTGCCAGGTGTGCTGGGATACTGCCAGGTGTGCTGGGATACTGCCAGGTGTGCTGGGTTACTGCCAGGTGTGCTGGGTTACTGCCAGGTGTGCTGGGATACTGCCAGGTGTGCTGGGATACTGCCAGGTGTGCTGGGATACTGCCAGGTGTGCTGGGATACTGCCAGGTGTGCTGGGTTACTGCCAGGTGTGCTGGGTTACTGCCAGGTGTGCTGGGATACTGCCAGGTGTGCTGGGATACTGCCAGGTGTGCTGGGATACTGCCAGGTGTGCTGGGATACTGCCAGGTGTGCTGGGATACGCCAGGTGTGCTGGGATACTGCCAGGTGTGCTGGGATACTACCAGGTGTGCTGGGATACTGCCAGGTGTGCTGGGATACTGCCAGGTGTGCTGGGATACTGCCAGGTGTGCTGGGATACTGCCAGGTGTGCTGGGTTACTGCCAGGTGTGCTGGGTTACTGCCAGGTGTGCTGGGATACTGCCAGGTGTGCTGGGATACTGCCAGGTGTGCTGGGATACTGCTAGGTGTGCTGGGATACTGCCAGGTGTGCTGGGATACTGCCAGGTGTGCTGGGATACTGCCAGGTGTGCTGGGATACTGCCAGGTGTGCTGGGATACTGCTAGGTGTGCTGGGATACTGCCAGGTGTGCTGGGATACTGCCAGGTGTGCTGGGATACTGCCAGGTGTGCTGGGATACTGCCAGGTGTACTGGGATACTGCCAGGTGTGCTGGGATACTGCCAGGTGTGCTGGGATACTGCCAGGTGTGATGGGATACTGCCAGGTGTACTGGGATACTGCCAGGTGTGCTGGGATACTGCCAGGTGTGCTGGGATACTGCCAGGTGTGCTGGGGATACTGCCAGGTGTGCTGGGATACTGCCAGGTGTGCTGGGATACTGCCAGGTGTTACTGGGATACTGCCAGGTGTGCTGGGATACTGCCAGGTGTGCTGGGATACTGCCAGGTGTGCTGGGATACTGCCAGGTGTACTGGGATACTGCCAGGTGTGCTGGGATACTGCTAGGTGTGCTGGGATACTGCTAGGTGTGCTGGGATACTGCCAGGTGTGCTGGGATACTGCCAGGTGTACTGGGATACTGCCAGGTGTGCTGGGATACTGCCAGGTGTGCTGGGATACTGCCAGGTGTACTGGGATACTGCCAGGTGTGCTGGGATACTGCTAGGTGTGCTGGGATACTGCCAGGTGTGCTGGGATACTGCCAGGTGTACTGGGATACTGCCAGGTGTGCTGGGATACTGCCAGGTGTGCTGGGATACTGCCAGGTGTACTGGGATACTGCCAGGTGTGCTGGGATACTGCCAGGTGTGCTGGGATACTGCTAGGTGTGCTGGGATACTGCTAGGTGTGCTGGGATACTGCTAGGTGTACTGGGATACTGCTAGGTGTGCTGGGATACTGCTAGGTGTGCTGGGATACTGCTAGGTGTACTGGGATACTGCTAGGTGTGCTGGGATACTGCCAGGTGTGCTGGGATACTGCTAGGTGTGCTGGGATACTGCTAGGTGTGCTGGGATACTGCTAGGTGTACTGGGATACTGCTAGGTGTGCTGGGATACTGCTAGGTGTGCTGGGATACTGCTAGGTGTACTGGGATACTGCTAGGTGTGCTGGGATACTGCTAGGTGTGCTGGGATACTGCTAGGTGTGCTGGGTTACTGCCAGGTGTGCTGGGATACTGCTAGGTGTGCTGGGATACTGCTAGGTGTGCTGGGATACTGCTAGGTGTGCTGGGATACTGCTAGGTGTGCTGGATACTGCTAGGTGTACTGGGATACTGCTAGGTGTGCTGGGATACTGCTAGGTGTGCTGGGATACTGCTAGGTGTGCTGGGTTACTGCCAGGTGTGCTGGGATACTGCTAGGTGTGCTGGGATACTGCTAGGTGTGCTGGGATACTGCTAGGTGTGCTGGGATACTGCTAGGTGTGCTGGGATACTGCCAGGTGTGCTGGGATACTGCTAGGTGTGCTGGGATACTGCTAGGTGTGCTGGGATACTGCTAGGTGTGCTGGGATACTGCTAGGTGTGCTGGGATACTGCTAGGTGTGCTGGGATACTGCTAGGTGTGCTGGGATATGAAAACAATAGTGTAATTTTTATGTAAAATTCGTGACTATACAGTTGTGTAGACTTTTGAAAAAAATTCAAGACAGTGAAACCCTCTCTAGATTCCCCTCTTCTAAACATAGTCCAGTGGAATCCTCTCTAGATTCCCCTCTTCTAAACATAGTCCAGTGGAATCCTCTCTAGATTCCCCTCTTCTAAACATAGTCCAGTGGAATCCTCTCTAGATTCCCCTCTTCTAAACATAGTCCAGTGGAACCCTCTCTAGATTCCCCTCTTCTAAACATAGTCCAGTGGAACCCTCTCTATATTCCCTCTTCTATGACCTAGTCTAGTGAAACCCTCTCTAGATTCCCCTCTTCTAAGACAGAGTCCAGTGGAACCCTCTCTAGATTCCCTCTTCTATGACATAGTCCAGTGGAACCCTCTCTAGATTCCCCTCTTCTAAGACATAGTCTAGTGGAACCTTCTCTAGATTCCCCTCTTCTAAGACATAGTCCGGTGGAACCCTCTGTAGATTCCCCCTTCTAAGACATAGTCCAATGGAACCCTCTCTAGATTCCTCTTCTGTGACATAGTCCAGTGGAACCCTCTCTAGATTCCCCTTTTCTAAGACAGTCTAGTGGAACCCTCTCTAGATTCCCCTCTTCTAAGACATAGTCCAGTGGAACCCTCTCTAGATTCCCATCTTGTGAGACATAGTCCAGTGGAACCCTCTCTAGATTCCCATCTTGTGAGACATAGTCCAGTGGAACCCTCTTTGGATTCCCTTCTTCTAAGACATACTGTAGTGAAACCCTCTCTAGATTCCCCTCTTGTAAGATATAATCTAGTGGAACCCTCTGTAGATTCCCCTCTTCTAAGACATAGTCCAGTGGTGTCCCGTTGGGTTCAGTAACGTGGACTGGGTAAAAAACACTCACTTAGGCTGTTAAGTACGTATATTAGACAGAATATATGGGAAGCACCAAGCCTGACCTGCCGCCTGTCTAATGCCTCTACTTGAACTGACTCTCCAGTGCCTCAGAGGGTGAGCGGTCTTCAAATCATGCTAGGTCAGCTGTAACAGTGAATAACAGTCAGTGATTCACGCAGGAGCAGAGGTTCAGTAACGGTAGGTGTATGAGTCATTACTAGTGACACTACTGGTAACTGGTTACTGGTAACTGGTACTACTGAGAGCTCGGCGATGCTAACATATGGCGTCCTGACATTCAGCTAATACAAACTAGAGACGGGAGGTGTACGGCTTGGGCTGATTCTATACAATGTCAAAGTACACAACAATTGATTATAACATACATAAGGAGATCATTGGAATGGAAGCTAACGTAACTTACTGTAATGAAACTGACTGTAATGCATTACAAGGTATAATATAGCACAACTCATAGAATGAGACTCAACATTGGGATTACACAACAGAAGTGATTAAAAAAATTTTTGATCGATCGATCTGTATTCATGTGATCTACGGATTCTGAGGAAGGAAGTGTTTAACAGAAAGGCAGACTTGGTGCACTCAAATCTACACTGTTAAATCTCAGAATTCGGAGAGAACGTGAACAAACAAAAAAGTTCTTGAATATTAATAAGTTGATATTGTAGCAGACAATAGAAATACATTTGAGACTAAATTATTCATCTATACAGGTTATTTACATTTAACCCCAACTCTGCTAGGGTGAGATTTACGTATGCAGAATGGGTGTCATCTCTGGGAGGATCAAACTCTGTTGCACTGACAAATGCATTTCGTGGTTGAGGCAGGTCTGAATTGGTAGTTACAAATGATACTTGAGGATTTCTCAATACCTGTCGTGTATGTAGGGAATAGCGACATTCAGGTTGATCATCTGATTGAGTATTAGAGGTAGAGGGAACAGAGTCAGGAGGATTGTCAGAGTCTGTCACATTAGTCTGGGTTGGAACATCGTTATCATCACATACTAACTTCATATGATCCAAATGCGATTCTTTATACTGACCAGTACTAATTTCTCTAACCTAATACTTATTGCCAATGATATGTTCGACTACTCGATAAGGACCAACAAACTTTTGATCAAGCTTAGGCATTGCAGACGTTTTGTTAAAATTAGTCAGCATAACTCTCGAACCTACTTTGATTTTGGACGGCTTTGGTTGAGTGTTTGCTACTCTTGTAAATTCTGCTGTTTATTTTTGAAGTGTTTCACGGATTCTTCTAAAAACACTTTGAACTAAGCTGGTACGAGTTGCTATGAAATCGTCAGGGTTGTAATTTGGTTTCAGGTTAGAGTATAGCAACTCATAAGGCAAACGTTTATCTACACCGTACAATGCATAATGTGGAGTGTCACCGATAGAAACATTGTAAGAAGAATTTATGGCACACTGCACATCAGGTATAACTTCATCCCAAGTTTCACTGTTGGGATTGATAGTGGCTCTCAAGACATCAAGTACTTTCTTATTGGTTCGTTCCGCTAACCCATTGCTGGCAGGATGATGAGGAACAATGGTGGATTTAGAGATCTTGTACAAGGTACACAAATTTTCAAGAATCTCATTACAGAATTCACCTCCATTATCTGTTACTAGGGACTTAGGGGTGGTATGCCTGCAGATAATGCGTTCTTTAAACGCTTTAGCTACTGTCTCTGCAGTCTTATCTGCAATAGGAACTAACTCACAATATCTGGTGAAATGGTCTACCATAACACACAGATGTTTGTTGCCCTGGAGGGAACATTGGAAATTAGTTAACAGATCTAGCGCAACTATTTCCCACAGTTCGCTAGTAGTTGGAAACACCTGGATTGGATTAGGCCCATTAACATTGCCTTTGTGTTGCATGCAGACACTACATTTCTTAACATACTCAGAAATATCAGTTGCCATACGAGGCCAAAAGTATTTCAATCTGGCTTGCTTTACAGAACGATCCATACCAGGGTGCGCAACACCTGGTACATCATGAACTAGCTGTAAGGCTATATTCACTAGTGACTGTGGAATTACTAGCTGGTATACCCTTCTGCTAGGAGTACCCAACTTGGCTGTTCAATACAGTAATTCTTGGTTTATGACAAAAGTCACTGATGGGTGCTGGTGGCTTCACAGTCAGAATAAGATCTTCCTGGAGCAGGAATCGAATCACACCAGACCACATGGGATCTGTTCTTCGAGCATTTTTTACATCCTTGGCAGTAAATGGAGGGTCTGCAGTTACTATACTAACACGTCGCAATAAAGCCTCTGCGACTACATTTGACTTGCCAGGTAAGTGTTCAAAGGTAGGATTGAACTCTTGGATAGTGAAGGTCCACCTGGCTAACCTTCCAGTAGATTGTTTGTTCTGGAATAAAGGTATCAGTGGAGCGTGGTCTGTCAAGACATGAATAGAGTATTGATAAATAATGTCTCGGAAGTGCTTTAAAGACCATACTATTGCTAAAGCTTCTTGCTCAGTTACTGTATAATTATGTTCAGCCTTCATAATGACTCGGCCAGCAAATGCAACTGCGTTGTACTTGCCATCAGTCTTCTGAGCTAGTACGGCGCCTATGCCAATTGAACTAGCATCAGTTGTCAGATAGAAGGGCTTAGAAAAATCTGGAAATTTCAAAATTGGAGCAGATGTTAGCTTTTCTTTTAAAGTTTGGAATGCTCTTTCTTGACGGAAGGTCCAAACAAAAGGAGCATCTTTCTTAAGCAACTCAGTTAGAGGAGCAGCTATGGAAGAAAAATTGGCAATGAAAGATCTATAAAAACCTGCTAAGCCCACAAAAGATCTTACGGCATCAGCAGTTCTGGGAGATGGAAAATTTAGTACTGCAGTTACTTTCGTAACCCCTCTAGGAGTGACTACGTGACCAAGAAACTTGATTTCTGATCTGAAAAATTTACATTTAGACAGTTTGATATTTAAAACTTCTTGAAGCTTACCAAATACTACATCAAGTCTATTCAAGTGTGCATCCACGTCTTCAGACATGACGATTACGTCATCTAAGTACACCATAAGTGCATTACCTATGAGACCTCTAAAGATATTAGTCATGAGCCTTGAGATCGTGATAGGGGAAGATCGTAACCCAAAGGCCATACAGAGGAAGTGATAATGACCTGTAGAAGTGGAGAATGCAGTTAGCTCTTGGCTGTCCTCGTGAAGAGGGACTTGCCAAGTCCAGGGTCGAAAAGACTTTATTCAGTGAAGCCCAATCTAAATTCCCCACTTCTAAGACATAGTCTAGTGAAACCCTCTCTAGATACCCCTCTTCTAAGACATAGTCTAGTGAAACCCTCTCTAGATTCCCCTCTTCTAAGACATAGACTAGTGAAACCCTCTCTAGATTCCCCTCTCCTAAGACAGACTAGTGAAACCCTCTCTAGATTCCCCTCTTCTAAGACATAGTCTAGTGAAACCCTCTCTAGATTCCCCTCATCTAAGACATAGTCCAGTGAAACCCTCTCTAGATTCCCCTCTTCTAAGTCATAGACTAGTGAAACCCTCTCTAGATACCCCTCTCCTAAGACATAGACTAGTCAAAAACCCTCTCTAGATTACCCTCATCTAAGACATAGTCTAGTGAAACCCTCTCTAGATACCCCTCTCCTAAGTCATAGACTAGTGAAACCCTCTCTAGATACCCCTCTCCTAAGACATAGACTAGTGAAACCCTCTCTAGATTCCCCTCTTCTAAGACATAGTCTAGTGAAACCCTCTCTAGATACCCCTCTCCTAAGACATAGACTAGTGAAACCCTCTCTAGATTCCCCTCTTCTAAGACATAGTCTAGTGAAACCCTCTCTAGATTACCCTCATCTAAGACATAGTCCAGTGAAACCCTCTCTAGATTCCCCTCTCCTAAGACATAGACTAGTGAAACCCTCTCTAGATTCCCCTCTTCTAAGACATAGTCTAGTGAAACCTTCTCTAGATTACCCTCATCTAAGACATAGTCCAGTGAAACCCTCTCTAGATTCCCTCTTCTAAGACATAGACTAGTGAAACCTTCTCTAAGACAAACACGTGTGAAATACATACATGCAGGCTAAGTATCTTGTGAAATAGTTGTATAAATACACTTAGTGCATACGTAGAACATAGAGTAGGTGTATACATACAGTAGATGTATACCTGGAGGGAGTTTCGGGGGTCAGCGCCCCCGTGGCCCAGTCTGTGACCATTCCTCATGGTGGATCAGGGCCTGATCAGCCAGGCTGTTACTGTTGGCCTCACGTAAACTGATGTACGAACCACAGCAGGCTGGTCAGGTACTGTATATACACAGCAGTATATATAGTGTATACATACATTAAATGTATGCATACAGTGTATATGTACAGTAGGTGTGTACATAGTAAGTATACATAAAGTACATAGAGTAAGTACACAATGAGTAAGTATACATAAAGTATACACAGAGTAAGTATACACAAATATACATAGAGTAAGTATACATACAGTAGGTGTATACAGAGTAAGTATACATACAGTAGGTGTATACAAAGTATACATACAGTAGGTGTATACAAAGTAGACATACAGTAGGTGTATACATAGAGTAAGTATACATACAGTAGGTGTATGTATAAAGTATATGTAGAGTAAGTATACATACAGTAGGTGTATGTATAAAGTATACATAGAGTAAGTATACATACAGTAGGTGTATGTATAAAGTATACATAGAGTAAGAATACATAAAGTATACATAGAGTAAGCATACATAAAGTATACACAGTAAGTATGCATAGAGTAAGTATACATAAATTATACATAGAGTAAGTATACATAAAGTAAATATACATAGATTATACATAGAGTAAGTATACATACATAAAGTATACATAGAGTAAACATACAGAGTAAATATACATGAAGTATACATAAAGTAAGTATACATAGAGTAAATATGCATAAAGTATACATAGAGTAAGTATACATACATACATACATAAAGTATACATAGAGTAAGTATACATAGAGTAAGTATACATTCATACATAAATTATACATATAGTAAGTATACATAGAGTAAGTATACATACATAAAGTATACATAGAGTAAGTATACATACATAAAGTATACATAGAGTAAGTATACATAAATTATACATAGAGTAAGTATACATACATAAAGTATACATAGAGTAAATATACAGAGTAAATATACATAAAGTATACATAAAGTAAGTATACATACATACATAAAGTATACATAGAGTAAGTATACATACATACATAAAGTATACATAGAGTAAGTATACATAGAGTAAGTATACATAAAGTATGCATAGAGTAAGTATACATATATAAAGTATACATAGAGTAAGTATACATAAATAAAGTATACATAGAGTAAGTATACATAAAGTGTACATAGAGTAAGTATACATAAAGTATGCATAGAGTAAGTATACATATATAAAGTATACATAGAGTAAGTATACATAAATAAAGTATACATAGAGTAAGTATACATAAAGTGTACATAGAGTAAGTATACATAAAGTATACATAGAGTAAAAATACATAAAGTATACATAGAGTAAGTATACATACATAAAGTATACATAGAGTAAGTATACATACATAAAGTATACATAGATTAAGTATGCATAGAGTAAGTATACATAAAGTATACATAGAGTAGGTATACATAAAGTATACATAGAGTAAGTATACATAAAGTATACATAGAGTGGGTATACATAAGTATACATAGAGTAAGTATACATAAAGTATACATAGAGTAAATATACATAAAGTATACACAGTAAGTATACATAAAGTATACATAGAGTAAGTATACATAAAGTATACATAGAGTAAGTATACATAAAGTATACATAGAGTAAGTATACATACAGTATACATAGAGTAAGTATACATACATACAGTATACATAGAGTAAGTATACACAGAGTAAGTATATAGAGTAAATATACATGAAGTATACACAGAGTAAGTATACATAAAGTATACATAGAGTAAGTATACATAAAGTATACATAGAGTAAGTATACATAAAGTATACATAGAGTAAGTATACATAAAGTATACATAGAGTAAGTATACATAAAGTATACATAGAGTAAGTATACATAAAGTATACACAGAGTAAGTATACATAAAGTATACATAGAGTAAGTATACATAAAGTATACATAGAGTAAGTATACATAAAGTATACATAGAGTAAGTATACATAAAGTATACATAGAGTAAGATACATAAAGTATACATAGAGTAGTATACATATAAAGTATACATAGAGTAAGTATACATAAAGTTTACATAGAGTAAGTATACATAAGTATACACAGAGTAAGTATACATAAAGTATACATAGAGTAAGTATACATAAAGTATACATAGAGTAAGTATACATAAAGTATACATAGAGTAAGTATACATAAAGTATACATAGAGTAAGTATACATAAAGTATACATAGAGTAAGTATACATAAAGTATACACAGAGTAAGTATACATAAAGTATACATAGAGTAAGTATACATAAAGTATACATAGAGTAAGTATACATAAAGTATACATAGAGTAAGTATACATAAAGTTATACATAGAGTAAGTATACATAAAGTATACATAGAGTAAGTATACATAAGTATACATAGAGTAAGTATACATAAAGTATACATAGAGTAAGTATACATAAAGTATACATAGAGTAAGTATACATAAAGTATACATAGAGTAAGTATACAAAAAGTATTACATAGAGTAAGTATACATAAAGTTACATAGAGTAAGTATACAATAAAGTATACATAGAGTAAGTATACATAAAGTTACACAGAGTAAGTATACATAAAGTATACATAGAGTAAGTATACATAAAGTATACACAGAGTAAGTATACATAAAGTATACATAGAGTAAGTATTACATAAAGTATACATAGAGTAAGTATACATAAAGTATACATAGAGTAAGTATACATAAAGTATACATAGAGTAAGTATACATAAAGTATACATAGAGTAAGTATACATAAAGTATACATAGAGTAAGTATACATAAAGTATACATAGAGTAAGTATACATAGAGTAAGTATACATAAAGTATACATAGATTAAGTATACATAAAGTATACATAGAGTAAGTATACATAAAGTATACATAGAGTAAGTATACATAAAGTATACATAGATTAAGTATACATAAAGTATAATAGAAGTAGTATACATAAAGTATACATAGAGTAAGTATACATAAAGTATACATAGAGTAAGTATACATAAGTATACATAGAGTAAGTATACATAAGTATACATAGAGTAAGTATACATAAAGTATACATAGAGTAAGTATACCTAAAGTATACATAGAGTAAGTATACATAAAGTATACATAGAGTAAGTATACATAAAGTATACATAGAGTAAGTATACATAAAGTATACATAGAGTAAGTATACATAAAGTATACATAGAGTAAGTATACATAAAGTATACATAGAGTAAGTATTACATAAAGTATACATAGAGTAAGTATACATAAAGTATACATAGAGTAAGTATACATAAAGTATACATAAAGTATACATAAAGTATACATAAAGTATACATAGAGTAAGTATACATAAAGTATACATAAAGTATACATAAAGTATACATAGAGTAAGTATACATAAAGTATACATAGAGTAAGTATACATAGAGTAAGTATACATAAAGTATACATAAAGTATACATAAAGTATACATAGAGTAAGTGTACATAAAGTATACATAAAGTATACATAGAGTAAGTATACATAAAGTATACATAAAGTATACATAGAGTAAGTATACATAAAGTATACATAAAGTATACATAAAGTATACATAGAGTAAGTATACATAAAGTATACATAAAGTATACATAGAGTAAGTATACATAAAGTATACATAGAGTAAGTATACATAAAGTATACATAGAGTAAGTATACATAAAGTATACACAGTAAGTATACATAAAGTATACATAAAGTATACATAGAGTAAGTATACATAAAGTATACATAGAGTATACATAAAGTATACATAAAGTATACACAGTAAGCATACATAAAGTATACATAAAGTATACATAAAGTATACATAGAGTATACATAACGTATACATAAAGTATACATAAAGTATACATAAAGTATACACAGTAAGTATACATAAAGTATACATAAAGTATACATAGAGTATACATAAAGTATACATAAAGTATACATAAAGTATACACAGTAAGTATACATAAAGTATACATAAAGTGTACATAAAGTATACATAGAGTATACATAAAGTATACATAAAGTATACATAAAGTATACATAGAGTATACATAAAGTATACATAAAGTATACATAGAGTATACATAAAGTATACATAAAGTATACATAGAGTATACATAAAGTATACATAAAGTATACACAGTAAGTATACATAAAGTATACATAAAGTATACATAAAGTATACACAGTAAGTATACATAAAGTATACATAAAGTATACATAAAGTATACATAGAGTAAGTGTGGAAGAGAGAAACAAGGTGTTGTCAGAGTAAGTATACATAAAGTATACATAAAGTATACACAGTAAGTATCATAAAGTATACTTAAATATACTAAAGTATACATAGAGTAGGGTGGAAGAGAGATCAAGGTGTTGTCAGAGGGTATTTTATAAACCTTTGTGAGTTGTATTGGAAAACAATTTTGTAGAAATGATCTGGACGTGTGGTGTCCAACCCCTAGGTTAAAAAACACAGGTTAAAGAAAAACGTTAACACCGAAAAGGTTAAAGAACTCAAGGTTCACGACAAAAAGTTCAACCACAACCGTTACCCAAAGTTAACCCCCTCCCCCTCCCCCTCCCCTTAACCCTCCCCCTCCCCTCCCCTTAACCCTCCCCCTTCCCTCCCTTAACCCCTCCCCCTTAACCCCTCCCCTTAAACCCCCTTAACCCCTCCCCCTTAACCCCTCCCCCTTAACCCCCCCCCTTAACCCCCTCCCCCTTTTAACCCCCCCCCCCTTAACCCTCCCCCCTTAACCCCTCCCCTTAACCCCCCCCCCTTTAACCCCCCCCCTTAACCCCCCCCCCTTTTAACCCCCCCCTTCCCCCCCCCTTCCCCTTTAAACCCCTCCTCCAGGCGATGATGTGACCCCTCCCCCTTAACCCCTCCCCTTAACCCCCTCCTCCAGGACGATGATGTGGACCCCCCCCTTAACCCTCCCCCTTAACCCCCTCCTCCAGGCGATGATGTGACCCCTCCCCCTTAACCCCCCTCCCCCTTAACCCCCTCCTCCAGGACGATGATGTGACCCCTCCCCCTTAACCCCTCCCCCTTAACCCCTCCCTTAACCCCCTCCTCCAGGACGATGATGTGACCCCTCCCCCTTAACCCCTCCCCTTAACCCCCCTCCTCCAGGACGATGATGTGACCCCTCCCCTTAACCCCTCCCCTTAACCCCCTCCTCCAGGACGATGATGTGACCCCCCCCCTTAACCCCTCCTCCAGGACGATGATGTGACCCCTCCCCCTTACCCCTCCTCCGCACGATGTGTGACCCCTCCCCTTAACCCCCTCCTCCAGCACGATGATGTGACCCCTCCCCCTTAACCCCTCCCCCTTAACCCCCTCCTCCAGGAGATGAAATGACCCCTCCCCCTAAACCCCCTCCTCCAGGACGATGATGTGACCCCCCCCCCTTAACCCCCTCCTCCAGGACGATGATGTGACCCCTCCCCCTTAACCCCCTCCTCCAGGACGATGATTTGACCCCTCCCCTTAACCCCTCCTCCAGGACGATGATGTGACCCCCCCCCTTTAAACCCCCCTCCTCCAGGACGATGATGTGACCACTCCCCCTTAACCCCCTCCTCCAGGACGATGATGTGACCCCTCCCCTTTAACCCCCTCCTCCAGGACGATGATGTGACCCCTCCCCCTTAACCCCCTCCTCCAGGACGATGTGACCCCTCCCCTTAACCCACTCCTCCAGGACGATGATGTGACCCCTCCCCTTAACCCCTCCCCCTTAACCCCCTCCTCCAGGACGATGATGTGACCCCTTCCCCTTAACCCCCTCCTCCTGGACGATGATGTGATCCCTCCCCCTTAACCCCCTCCTCCAGGATGATGATGTGACCCCTCCCCTTAACCCTCTCCTCCAGGACGATGATGTGACCCCTCCCCCTTAACCCCCTCCTCCAGGACGATGATGTGACCCCTCCCCTTAACCCCCTCCTCCACGACTATGATGTGACCCCTCCCCTTAACCCCCTCCCCCTTAACCCCTCCTCCAAGACGATGATGTGTCCCCTCCCCCTTAACCCCCTCCTCCAGGACGATGATGTGACCGCTCCCCTTAACCCCCTCCTCCAGGACGATGATGTGACCCCTCCCCTTAACCCCTCCCCCTTAACCCCTCCCCCTTAACCCCCTCCTCCAGAACGATGATGTGACCCCTTCCCCTTAACCCCCTCCTCCAGGACGATGATGTGACTCTGAGAGTATTACTCCCTTGACCCTCTCCGCCAGGACGATGATGTGAACGTAGGAGCAGAGTTACTCACAACACCAGTGATGCAACACCAGTGATACAATACCTGTGATACAACACCAGTGATACAACACCAGTGATACAATACCTGTGATACAACACCAGTGATACAACACCTGTGATACAACACCAGTGATACAACACCTGTGATACAACACCTGTGATACAACACCAGTGATACAACACCTGTGATACAACACCAGTGATACAACACCTGTGATACAACACCAGTGATACAACACCTGTGATACAACACCAGTGATACAACACCAGTGATACAACACCTGTGATACAACACCAGTGATCCAACACCTGTGATACAACACCAGTGATACAACACCTGTGATACAACACTAGTGATACAACACTTGTGATACAACACCAGTGATACAACACCTGTGATACAACGCTAGTGATACAACACTTGTGATACAACACCTGTGATACAACACTAGTGATACAACACCTGTGATACAACACTAGTGATACAACACCTGTGATACAACACTAGTGATACAACACCTGTGATACAACACCTGTGATACAACACTAGTGATACAACACCTGTGATACAACACTAGTGATACAACACCTGTGATACAACACCTGTGATACAACACTAGTGATACAACACCTGTGATACAACACTAGTGATACAACACTTGTGATACAACACACTACTGATACAACACTTGTGATACAACACCTGTGATACAACACTAGTGATACAACACCTGTGATACAACACCTGTGATACAACACCTGTGATACAACACCTGTGATACAACACTAGTGATACAACACCTGTGATACAACACTAGTGATACAACACCTGTGATACAACACCAGTGATACAACACCTGTGATACAACACTAGTGATACAACACTTGTGATACAACACTAGTGATACAACACCTGTGATACAACACCTGTGATACAACACTAGTGATACAACACCTGTGATAGAACACCTGTGATACAACACATGTGATACAACACTAGTGATACAACACCTGTGATACAACACTAGTGATACAACACCTGTGATACAACACCTGTGATACAACACTTGTGATACAACACTAGTGATACAACACCTGTGATACAACACATGTGATACAACACTAGTGATACAACACTTGTGATACAACACTAGTTATACAACACCTGTGATACAACACTACTGATACAATACTTGTGATACAACACTACTGATACAACACTTGTGATACAACACTAGTGATACAACACTTGTGATACAACACTAGTGATACAACACCTGTGATACAACACCTGTGATACAACACATGTGATACAACACTAGTGATACAACACTTGTGATACAACACTAGTGATACAACACCTGTGATACAACACTAGTGATACAACACCAGTGATACAACACTACTGATACAACACTTGTGATACAACACTAGTGATACAACACTTGTGATACAACACTAGTGATACAACACCTGTGATACAACACATGTGATACAACACTAGTGATACAACACCTGTGATACAACACTAGTGATACAACACCTGTGATACAACACCAGTGATACAACACCTGTGATACAACACCTGTGATACAACACTAGTGATACAACACATGTGATACAACACTTGTGATACAACACACTACTGATACAACACTTGTGATACAACACCTGTGATACAACACCTGTGATACAACACTAGTGATACAACACCTGTGATACAACACCTGTGATGCAACACTAGTGATACAACACCTGTGATACAACACTAGTGATACAACACCTGTGATACAACATCTGTGATACAACACTTGTGATACAACACCAGTGATACAACACCTGTGATACAACGCTAGTGATACAACACTTGTGATACAACACCTGTGATACAACACTAGTGATACAACACCTGTGATACAACACTAGTGATACAACACCTGTGATACAACACTAGTGATACAACACCTGTGATACAACACCTGTGATACAACACTAGTGATACAACACCTGTGATACAACACTAGTGAACAACACCTGTGATTACAACACCTGTGATACAACACTAGTGATACAACACCTGTGATACAACACTAGTGATACAACACTTGTGATACAACACACTACTGATACAACACTTGTGATACAACACCTGTGATACAACACTAGTGATACAACACCTGTGATACAACACCTGTGATACAACACCTGTGATACAACACCTGTGATACAACACTAGTGATACAACACCTGTGATACAACACTAGTGATACAACACCTGTGATACAACACCAGTGATACAACACCTGTGATACAACACTAGTGATACAACACTTGTGATACAACACTAGTGATACAACACCTGTGATACAACACCTGTGATACAACACTAGTGATACAACACCTGTGATAGAACACCTGTGATACAACACATGTGATACAACACTAGTGATACAACACCTGTGATACAACACTAGTGATACAACACCTGTGATACAACACCTGTGATACAACACTTGTGATACAACACTAGTGATACAACACCTGTGATACAACACATGTGATACAACACTAGTGATACAACACTTGTGATACAACACTAGTTATACAACACCTGTGATACAACACTACTGATACAATACTTGTGATACAACACTACTGATACAACACTTGTGATACAACACTAGTGATACAACACTTGTGATACAACACTAGTGATACAACACCTGTGATACAACACCTGTGATACAACACATGTGATACAACACTAGTGATACAACACTTGTGATACAACACTAGTGATACAACACCTGTGATACAACACTAGTGATACAACACCAGTGATACAACACTACTGATACAACACTTGTGATACAACACTAGTGATACAACACTTGTGATACAACACTAGTGATACAACACCTGTGATACAACACATGTGATACAACACTAGTGATACAACACCTGTGATACAACACTAGTGATACAACACCTGTGATACAACACCAGTGATACAACACCTGTGATACAACACCTGTGATACAACACTAGTGATACAACACATGTGATACAACACTTGTGATACAACACACTACTGATACAACACTTGTGATACAACACCTGTGATACAACACCTGTGATACAACACTAGTGATACAACACCTGTGATACAACACCTGTGATGCAACACTAGTGATACAACACCTGTGATACAACACTAGTGATACAACACCTGTGATACAACATCTGTGATACAACACTTGTGATACAACACCTGTGATACAACACCTGTGATACAACACTAGTGATACAACACCTGTGATACAACACCTGTGATACAACACTAGTGATACAACACCTGTGATACAACACCTGTGATACAACACTAGTGATACAACACCTGTGATACAACACTAGTGATACAACACCTGTGATGCAACACCTGGTCTCCAGGTATCACAGCTGCTCCTGATTAACACAAACAAGATATCAGACAGTGTTAAGATGTTACCTTGGCAACACACCGTCCCACAGTGTTGCCAACACACCATCAGTCAGTATTACAGTGTTGCCAACACCGTCTGTCAGTATTACAGTGTTGCCAACACACCATCAGTCAGTATTGCAGTACTGCCAACGCACCATTAGTCAGTATTACAGTGTTGCCAACACCATCATTCAGTATAACAGTGTTGCCAACACACCATCAGTCAGTATAACAGTGTTGCCAACACACCATCAGTATTGACCGTAATACATCAACATTGTGATACATCACTATTGACTCTATTTCAATATTGACTCTAATACATCAATAGTAACTCTGATACATCACTGCTGACTCTCGTACATCAATATTGACTCTGATACATCAATAGTAACTCTGATACATCACTGTTGACTATGATACATCAATATTTATCTGATATATCAATGTTGATTTTATACATCACTGTTGATTATAATACATCAATATTGATCTGATACATCAATGTTGACCGTGATACATTAATATTGATCTAATACATCAATGTTGACTGTGATACAACAATATTGATCTAAAACATCAATGTTGACTATGATACATCAATATTGATCTAATACATCAATGTTGACAGTGCTACATCAATACTGATCTGATACATCAATGCTGAGTCTGATGCATCAGTCTGGAGTTGATGTATTAATTTAATATTTATCACAATGAGCCCTGAGAGAAACACTGTGGTAGCGGTGCTAACAATGTGGAGATGATAGCAACACTGCGGTGGCAACACTGTGGTAGCGATGCTAACAATGTGGAGATGATGGCAACACTGCGGTGGCAACACTGTGGTAGCGATGCTAACAATGTGGAGATGATGGCAACACTGCGGTGGCAACACTGTGGTAGCGATGCTAACAATGTGGAGATGATAGCAACACTGCGGTGGCAACACTGTTAGCATGCTACAATGTGGAGTGATAGCAACACTGCGGTAGGCAAAGTGGTAGCGTGCTAACAATGTGGAGATGATGGCAACACTGCGGTGGGCAACACTGTGGTAGCGATGCTAACAATGTGGAGATGATGGCAACACTGCGGTGGCAACACTGTGGTAGCGAGTGCTAACAATGTGGAGATGATAGCAACACTGCGGTGGCAACACTGTGGTAGCGGTGCTAACAATGTGGAGATGATGGCAACACTGCGGTGGCAACACTGTGGTAGCGATGCTAACAATGTGGAGATGATGGCAACACTGCGGTGGCAACACTGTGGTAGCGATGCTAACAATGTGGAGATGATGGCAACACTGCGGTGGCAACACTGTGGTAGCGATGATAACAATGTGGAGATGATGCAACACTGCGGTGGCAACACTGTGGTAGCGATGCTAACAATGTGGAGATGATAGCAACACTGCGGTGGCAACACTGTGGTAGGGATGCTAACAATGTGGAGATGATAGCAACACTGCGGTGGCAACACTGTGGTAGCGATGCTAACAATGTGGAGATGATAGCAACACTGCGGTGGCAACACTGTGGTAGCGATGCTAACAATGTGGAGATGATAGCAACACTGCGGTGGCAACACTGTGGTAGCGATGCTAACAATGTGGAGATGATGGCAACACTGCGGTGGCAACACTGTGGTAGCGATGCTAACAATGTGGAGATGATAGCAACACTGCGGTGGCAACACTGTGGTAGCGATGCTAACAATGTGGAGATGACAGCAACACTGCGGTGGCAACACTGTGGTAGCGTGCTAACAATGTGGAGATGATAGCAACACTGCGGTGGCAACACTGTGGTAGCGGTGCTAACAATGTGGAGATGATGGCAACACTGCAGTGGCAACACTGTGGTAGCGGTGCTAACAATGTGGAGATGATAGCAACACTGCGGTGGCAACACTGTGGTAGCGATGCTAACAATGTGGAGATGATAGCAACACTGCGGTGGCAACACTGTGGTAGCGGTGCTAACAATGTGGAGATGATGGCAACACTGCGGTGGCAACACTGTGGTAGCGTGCTAACAATGTGGAGATGATGGCAACACTGCGGTGGCAACACTGTGGTAGCGATGCTAACAATGTGGGAGATGATGGCAACACTGCGGTGGCAACACTGTGGTAGCGATGCTAACAATGTGGAGATGATGGCAACACTGCGGTGGCAACACTGTGGTAGCGATGCTAACAATGTGGAGATGATGGCAACACTGCGGTGGCAACACTGTGGTAGCGATGCTAACAATGTGGAGATGATGGCAACACTGCGGTGGCAACACTGTGGTAGCGATGCTAACAATGTGGAGATGATGGCAACACTGCGGTGGCAACACTGTGGTAGCGGTGCTAACAATGTGGAGATGATGGCAACACTGCGGTGGCAACACTGTGGTAGCGGTGCTAACAATGTGGAGATGATGGCAACACTGCGGTGGCAACACTGTGGTAGCGATGCTAACAATGTGCAGATGACGGCAACACTGCGGTGGCAACACTGTGGTAGCGGTGCTAACAATGTGGAGATCATGGCAACACTGCGGTGGCAACACTGTGGTAGCGATGCTAACAATGTGGAGATGATGGCAACACTGCGGTGGCAACACTGTGGTAGCGGTGCTAACAATGTGGAGATGATAGCAACACTGCGGTGGCAACACTGTGGTAGCGGTGCTAACAATGTGGAGATGATAGCAACACTGCGGTGGCAACACTGTGGTAGCGATGCTAACAATGTGGAGATGATGGCAACACTGCGGTGGCAACACTGTGGTAGCGGTGCTAACAATTTGGAGATGATGGCAACACTGCGGTGGCAACACTGTGGTAGCGGTGCTAACAATGTGCAGATGACGGCAACACTGCGGTGGCAACACTGTGGTAGCGGTGCTAACAATGTGGAGATGATAGCAACACTGCGGTGGCAACACTGTGGGAGCGGTGCTAACATGTGGAGTGATAGAACACTGCGGTGGCAAACTGTGGTAAAGTGCTAACAATGTGGAGATGATAGCAACACTGCGGTGGCAACACTGTGGTAGCGATGCTAACAATGTGGAGATGATGGCAACACTGCGGTGGCAACACTGTGGTAGCGATGCTAACAATGTGGAGATGATGGCAACACTGTGGTGGCAACACTGTGGTAGCGGTGCTAACAATGTGGAGATGATAGCAACACTGCGGTGGCAACACTGTGGTAGCGATGCTAACAATGTGGAGATGATGGCAACACTGCGGTGGCAAACATGTGGTAGCGATGCTAACGATGTGGAGATGATGGCAACACTGCGGTGGCAACACTGTGGTAGCGGTGCTAACAATGTGCAGATGACGGCAACACTGCGGTGGCAACACTGTGGTAGCGGTCCTAACAATGTGGAGATGATAGCAACACTGCGGTGGCAACACTGTGGTAGCGGTGCTAACAATGTGGAGATGATAGCAACACTGCGGTGGCAACACTGTGTAGCGTTGCTAACAATGTGGAGATGATAGCAACACTGCGGTGGCAACACTGTGGTAGCGATGCTAACAATGTGGAGATGATGGCAACACTGCGGTGGCAACACTGTGGTAGCGGTGCTAACAATGTGGAGATGATGGCAACACTGCGGTGGCAACACTGTGGTAGCGATGCTAACAATGTGGAGATGATGGCAACACTGCGGTGGCAACACTGCGGTAGCGGTGCTAACAATGTGGAGATGATGGCAACACTGCGGTGGCAACACTGTGGTAGCGGTGCTAACAATGTGGAGATGATGGCAACAAATGCGGTGGCAACACCTGTGGTAGCGATGCTAACAATGTGGAGATGATGGCAACACTGCGGTGGCAACACTGTGGTAGCGATGCTAACAACGTGGAGATGATGGAACACGCGGTGGCAACACTGCGGAGCGGTGGCTAACAATGTGGGGATGGCAACACTGCGGTGGCAACACTGTGGTAGCGGTGTAACATGGATGTGGCAACACTGCGGTGGCAACACTGTGGTAGCGATGCTAACAATGTGGAGATGATGGCAACACTGCGGTGGCAACACTGTGGTAGCGATGCTAACAATGTGGAGATGATGGCAACACTGCGGTGGCAACACTGCGGTAGCGGTGCTAACAATGTGGAGATGATGGCAACACTGCGGTGGCAACACTGTGGTAGCGGTGCTAACAATGTGGAGATGATGGCAACACTGCGGTGGCAACACTGTGGTAGCGATGCTAACAATGTGGAGATGATGGCAACACTGCGGTGGCAACACTATGGTAGCGATGCTAACAATGTGGAGATGATGGCAACAAATGCGGTGGCAACACTGTGGTAGCGGTGCTAACAATGTGGAGATGATGGCAACACTGCGGTGGCAACACTGTGGTAGCGATGCTAACAATGTGGAGATGATGGCAACACTGCGGTGGCAACACTGTGGTAGCGGTGCTAACAATGTGGAGATGATAGCAACACTGCGGTGGCAACACTGTGGTAGCGGTGCTAACAATGTGGAGATGATGGCAACACTGCGGTGGCAACACTGTGGTAGCGATGCTAACAATGTGGAGATGATGGCAACACTGCGGTGGCAACACTGTGGTAGCGATGCTAACAATGTGGAGATGATGGCAACACTGCGGTGGCAACACTGTGGTAGCGATGCTAACAATGTGGAGATGATAGCAACACTGCGGTGGCAACACTGTGGTAGCGATGCTAACAATGTGGAGATGATGGCAACACTGCGGTGGCAACACTGTGGTAGCGATGCTAACAATGTGGAGATGATAGCAACACTGCGGTGGCAACACTGTGGTAGCGGTGCTAACAATGTGGAGATGATAGCAACACTGCGGTGGCAACACTGTGGTAGCGGTGCTAACAATGTGGAGATGATAGCAACACTGCGGTGGCAACACTGTGGTAGCGATGCTAACAATGTGGAGATGATGGCAACACTGCGGTTGCAACACTGTGGTAGCGGTGCTAACAATGTGGAGATGATGGCAACACTGTGGTAGCGGTGCTAACAATGTGGAGATGATGGCAACACTGCGGTGGCAACACTGTGGTAGCGATGCTAACAATGTGGAGATGATGGCAACACTGCGGTGGCAACACTGTGGTAGCAGTGCTAACAATGTGGAGATGATGGCAACACTGCGGTGGCAACACTGTGGTAGCGATGCTAACAATGTGGAGATGATGGCAACACTGCGGTGGCAACACTGTGGTAGCGGTGCTAACAATGTGGAGATGATGGCAACACTGCGGTGGCAACACTGTGGTAGCGGTGCTAACAATGTGGAGATGATGGCAACACTGCGGTGGCAACACTGTGGTGGTGACAACACTGTGATTGTGACAACACTGTGGTTGTGACAACACTGTGGTTGTGACAACACTGTGGTTGTGACAACACTGTGGTTGTGACAACACTGTGGTTGTGACAACAGTGTGGTTGTGACAACACTGTGGTTGTGAGAACTCTGTGGTTGTGACAACACTGTGGGTGTGACAACACTGTGGTGGTGACAACACTGTGGTGGAGACAACACTGTGGTGGTGACAACACTGTGGTGGAGACAACACTGTAGTGGTGACAACACTGTGGTGGGGGCAACACTGTGGTGGTGGCAACACTGTGGTGGTGACAACACTGTGGTGGTGACAACACTGTGGTGGAGACAACACTGTGGTTGTGACAACACTGTGGTTGTGACAACACTGTGGTGGTGACAACACTGTGGTGGTGACAACACTGTGGTGGAGACAACACAGGTGGTGACAACTCTGTGGTTGTGACAACACTGTGGTGGTGAGAACACTGTGGTGGTGACAACACTGTGGTGGTGACAACACTGTGGTGGTGACAACACTGTGGTGGAGACAACACTGTGGTTGTGACAACACTGTGGTTGTGACAACACTGTGGTGGTGACAACTCTGTGGTGGTGACAACACTGTGGTTGTGACAACACTGTGGTGGTGACAACACTGGTGGTGACAACACTGTGGTGGTGACAACACTGTGGTTGTGACAACACTGGTGGTGACAACACTGTGGTTGTGACAACGCTGGTGGTGACAACACTGTGGTTGTGACAACACTGTGGTGGTGACAACACTGTGGTGGTGACAACACTGTGGTGGTGACAACACTGTGGTTGTGACAACACTGGTGGCGACAACACTGTGGTTGTGACAACACTGGTGGTGACAACACTGTGGTTGTGACAACACTGGTGGCGACAACACTGTGGTTGTGACAACACTGGTGGTGACAACACTGTGGTGGTGACAACACTGGTGGTAACAACACTGTGGTTGTGACAACACTGGTGGTGACAACACTGTGGTTGTGACAACACTGGTGGTGACAACACTGTGGTTGTGACAACACTGGTGGTGACAACACTGTGGTTGTGACAACACTGGTGGTGACAACACTGTGGTTGTGACAACACTGGTGGTGACAACACTGTGGTTGTGACAACACTGGTGGTGACAACACTGTGGTTGTGACAACACTGGTGGTGACAACACTGTGGTTGTGACAACACTGGTGGTGACAACACTGTGGTTGTGACAACACTGGTGGTGACAACACTGTGGTTGTGACAACACTGGTGGTGACAACACTGTGGTCACACATTATTACATTTGCAGTTAAGAAATAATAATATAATATTAAGCTTAATTAATAATTTTTGCCACCATCAGAAATATTTAACAATATTTAACAATCATCGAACATTAACACTAAAAATACCTCGCCAATTTTACATTTTACAAATTAAATTTTATTGCTACAACTGACGAGTTTGGTGAAATTAAGAGTTAAAATGAAGCATTTAGCCAAGAATGGTGATACCACCACTGGTGATAGTTTGATACCACTGGTGGTGTTAGTATTGTGTTTATACCACCAGTGGTTGTGTTAGTATTGTGTTTATACCACCACTGGTGGTGTTAGTATTGTGTTTACATCACCACTGGTGATAGTATGATACCACTGGTGGTGTTAGAATTGTTTATATCACCACTGGTGATAGTATGACACTACCTGTGGTGGTATGATGCCACATATTACATATACGTACTTAATAATTCTTCTTTGACCAATATACTGACTTAAGACACTCCTTGCATGGGACTTAATTCATGCAACCAACAGATAAATTATCAGAGCAGAGTTATTAATTAGTTTGCAGACTTCACAGCAGTTCTTGAAAGCCAGATTTATATTAAGTTTTGAGAGTTTGTGAAATGCTTCTTTCGCTTCCGGGTTAACATCACATTTAAAAATATATTCACAATCTTGGAACACCAAAATGTAGCAGACACCTCGTAAATTCTGCCTATTTCATCAATATATTCAGATCTGCAGGCTCGTTATGCGGAATGTGAGCTGATTACAACCTGCACACATCAATAGACATTGGTTGGCAGGCGTCCTACACACGTTCAGTATGAGCCACCTCTTAAAGCCAGAATGTATGTATTTAGAATGAGCACGGGTACCTACCTTCCTGTCCCGTTCCTTGGTGAACTTAATGAGAAGTAAGTGTTAGTTGTGGCAAGTTGCTGCTGAGGCATAAAACATTTAACATGTCCTACTAGAACACAGCTCAAGTAAGACATAGATTGACCTTTAATCTAGCTGGACAAGAATTAGCTCTGCTCTAGCAGGACGAGACTAGGCTCTACTCTAACACGACGAGACTAAGCTCTACTCTAGCACGACGAGACTAGGTTCTTCTCTAACACGACGAGACTAGGCTCTGCTCTAACACGACGAGACTAGGCTCTGTTCTAACACGACGATACTAGGCTCTGCTCTAACACGACGAGACTAGGCTTTGTTCTAACACGACAAGACTAGGCTCTGATCTAACACGACGAGACTAGGCTCTGATCTAACACGACGAGACTAGGCTCTGATCTAACACGACGAGACTAGGCTCTGATCTAACACGACGAGACTAGGCTCTGATCTAACACGACGAGACTAGGCTCTGATCTAACACGACGAGACTAGGCTCTGATCTAACACGACGAGACTAGGCTCTGCTCTAACACGACGAGACTAGGCTCTGCTCTAACACGAGACTAAGCTCTGCTCTAACACGAGACTAGGTTCTGCTCTAACACGATGAGACTAGGCTCTGCTCTAACAAAACATGACTGAGCTGTCTTGGAAGGAAAGAGAGATGTTTCATGTCACTGTTAGGATCCTGTTCATTATTGTCCATTACTCCTTCTCTCATCTTTCCCTATGATTATTGTTTATCTCAATTTGCTTTACCAACCTCTCTCTTTCATTCACCATATGACTTTCTGCTTTTCATTCTCTTACAACTTTTTAATGAATCTAAGACAGCAGTGATGGTATACACTGAGTGTGATATACGGACCTCTACTGTTTTACCGTCACCGTCGGAGTTCTTGCGTGTTCTTTTGTACATTTTTCGTATAGTGCCACACGCTAAGTCTGCTACCTTATTTACACCACTCTGAGGTAAGACTTGCGGTCTGCTGCCTTGTTTACACCAGTCTGAGGTAACACTTGCGGTCTGCTGCCTTATTTACACCAGTCTGAGGTAACACTTGCGGTCTGCTGCCTTGTTTACACGTCTGAGGCAACACTTGCGGTCTGCTACCTTGTTTACACCAGTCTGAGGCAACACTTGCGGTTTGCTGCCTTGTTTACACCAGTCTGAGGTAACACTTGCGGTCTGCTGCCTTATTTACACCAGTCTGAGGTAACACTTGCGGTCTGCTGCCTTGTTTACACCAGTCTGAGGTAACACTTGCGGTCTGCTGCCTTGTTTGCACCAGTCTGAGGTAACACTTGCGGTCTGCTGCCTTGTTTACACTACTCTCAGGTAACACTTGCGGTCTGCTGCCTCGTTTACACCACTCTGAGGTAACACTTGCGGTCTGCTGCCTTGTTTACACCAGTCTGAGGTAACACTTGCGGTCTGCTGCCTTATTTACACCAGTCTGAGGTATCAATTGCGGTCTGCTGCCTTGTTTACACCAGTCTGAGGTAACACTTGCAGCCTGCTGCCTCGTTTACACTAGTCTGAAGTAACACTTGAAGTCTGCTGCCATCTGTACACCAGTTTGAGGTGACACTTGCAGTCTGCTGCCACCTTTACGTTAGCCTGAGGCAGAAACTCCTCACTGCCACTCTTGCATGTGAGTGTGCATTTTAAAGTCTACAGCCGTGTTCACCGTGTTACCCAGATCAGAGGTCACCGTGTCATCCAGGTCACAGGTCACCTCTCTCAAAATTAACTCTACGACTCGAAGTTTGAAGGAAGAAACAAGAAATAAATCCTTCTGTCTTCTACAGCATCAAATAAATGATTTGATGGAACCGTACAGAAACAAAAACAGGACAAATACCAATAGCAATGTATTATGAAAGCTGCTCTTATAAGGTCATGTAGAGGAGAACATCGATGTAGGAGAATACTTATGAGAGATGATCCATGTAAGACGGAGATGATCCATTTAACAGAAAACTTATAGTAGAAAATATGCGAAGGATACCTGAAGGATGCTTCTGGGGGTCAGCACCCCCTTGACCCAGTCCCAGACCAAGCCGCCTTGTGGATCAAGGCCTGATCAACCAGGCTTTTACAGCTCGTTGTAAACAGTCTAACGTACCAACCACAGCCCGGCTGGTCGGAAACTGATTTGTGGAAGTTGTCCAGTGACTTCTCGAAGACAGCCGGATGCTTGTTGGTAATATCCCTAATATATGGAGGGAAGGCGTTGAAGAGTCGAAGACCTCTGACACTCAACGAGTTATCTCTTGGTACACTCGTCGTGCTCCTGCTTTTTATTGTAGGTACTTTTCACCATCTGCCAAGTATCTTGCTTTCACATGGAGTGATTCTGGTGTGAAGGTTTGAGACCAATCTCTCTAGGATTTTCCATGATTAAATTATGATGTAGTTTCTCGCCTGAGTTCCAGAGATCACAGTTGAAGAGATTTCACGCGTTTCCAGCAGTTTAGATTTTTGAGTGTATACGAGAAGTGAAAGTTCTCTGTACATTTTTCCAGCTCAGAAATTTCACCTGCCTTGAATGGAGTCGTTAATATATAGCAGTATTCCAGCCTGGAGAAAACAAGTGACTTGAAGAGTATCATTGTCTCAGCATCCCTGGTCTTGAAAGCTCTAGTTGCCCAGCCTCATTTTCCTTGCTGCAGCAACAGCATCATTGTTGTGATCCTTGAATGAACATGGAATTTCACCTTATTGAATGATCTGAGTTCGTCCTGTACTCGGTTACAGTCTTTATTTCCTCCATTCTTCCATAACGGAGCAACTGCAACTTGTCCTCATTCAACTTCATATTGTTGCCTGAGGTCCACTGGAGGACTTGATTCATATTCACTTGAAGATTTGCCGTGTCTTTGACTGACGTCACTCTCGTAGAGATTCTGGTAACATTAACAAAGAATGTTACAGTGCCATGATTTGTCTTTGTCTATGTCGGATACAAGAATGAAAAACAGAAGCGGGGTTAGTACTGTGCCTTGAGGAACAGACCTTTTCACTGCATGCATCACCTTAATAACTAATAATACTATAGAAGACTACCACTTTGTATCGCCCTCTGTGCTCTCCGCCAAAATAATTCACTATCCTACAGTGAAATTCTTCACTGTCAGGAGGATTACAAGCAAGCTCGTGAGGTGCCTGAGGTAAGAAGAATAAGAGGCAGGCATTAGGATCAGCTGTAGCTGCAGAGTGCCAAAGGGAGCCATAATGTTGCCTTGGCAGCTAAAACAGTTCTGGAGCGAATAAGCGACCCAGGGTCAATAGTAAGTGGAGTAGGAGGAGACTAGTGGAGGATCTAGCAACGGAGGGAATTAAGAGGAGAGAGTGTCATTAGGAAGCTGTGTTTCAGCCTCTGACTTGGCTGGTATTGACTGTGATACCTGACAAAGCTGGTTGATGGTGCAGCTGCTTCTTGTGTTGCTGTTGTTCGTTGTGTTAGTGTAGCTGTTTTTTGTGTTGCTGCTGTTTCTTGTGTCGGTTCACCTGCTGTTGCTGTTGTTTCTTGCATTACTGTTGCTGTTTTTTTGAGTTGGTACAGTTGTTTTTTGAGTTGGTTCTCGCTGTTGATGCTCCTGTTTCTTGTGTTGATGCAGCTGTTGGTTCTACTGTTGGTGCCACTGCTTCAAGTGTTGATGCTGCTTCTTCCGGTGTTATACGGTTTAATAAGAAAAAAGGCCACAGTTGTAAACTGACAGGAAGTAGCAGCAGTTGTAAACTGACAGGAAGTAGCAGCAGTTGTAAACTGACAGGAAGTAGCAGCAGTTGTAAACTGAGGAGAAAAGTTGTGCTAAAGAGATACAGTAAAAATGTTCTTCACGGTGAAGTAGACCAATGTAAATACTTACAAGAGGAAGTTGTAGGTGCTGCAACCAGTTAATTACAAGTGGAAATAGTTAACCATACAACCAATTAACTACAAGAGGAAACAGTCAGTGCTACAACCAATGGTGGACAAGCAGGTGGATAACACTGCTGGTGTGACTAGCAGGAGGATAACACTGCTGGTGTGACTAGCAGGTGGATAACACTGCTGGTGTGACTAGCAGGAGAATAACACTGCTGGTGTGACTAGCAGGTGGATAACACTGCTGGTGTGACTAGCAGGTGGATAACACTGCTGGTGTGACTAGCAGGTGGATAACACTGCTGGTGTGACTAGCAGGAGAATAACACTGCTGGTGTGACTAGCAGGTGGATAACACTGCTGGTGTGACTAGCAGGTGGATAACACTGCTGGTGTGACTAGCAGGTGGATAACACTGCTGGCGTGACTAGCAGGAGAATAACACTGCTGGTGTGACTAGCAGGTGGATAACACTGCTGGTGTGACTAGCAGGAGAATAACACTGCTGGTGTGACTAGCAGGAGGATAACACTGCTGGTGTGACTAGCAGGTGGATAACACGGCTGGTGTGACTAGCAGGTGGATAACACTGCTGGTGTGACTAGCAGGAGGATAACACTGCTGGTGTGACTATCAGGTGGATAACACTGCTGGCGTGTCTAGCAGAAGGATAACACTGCTGGTGTGACTAGCAGGTGGATAACACTGCTGGTGTGACTAGCAGGAGGATAACACGGCTGGTGTGACTAGCAGGTGGATAACACTGCTAGTGTGACTAGCAGGTGGATAAAACGGCTGGTGTGACTAGCAGGTGGATAACACTGCTGGTGTGACTACCAGGAGGATAACACTGCTGGTGTGACTAGCAGGTGGATAATACTGCTGGTGTGACTAGCAGGTGGATAACACTGCTGGTGTGACTAGCAAGTGGATAACACTGCTGGTGTGACTAGCAGGAGGATAACACTGCTGGTGTGACTAGCAGGAGGATAACACGGCTGGTGTGACAAACAGGTGGATAACACTGCTGGTGTGACTAGCAAGTGGATAACACTGCTGGTGTGACTAGCAGGAGGATAACACTGCTGGCGTGACTAGCAGGTGGATAACACTGCTGGTGTGACTAGCAGGTGGATAACACTGCTGGTGTGATTAGCAGGAGGATAACACTGCTGGTGTGACTAGCAGGTGGATAACACTGCTGGTGTGACTAGCAGGTGGATAACACTGCTGGTGTGACGAGAAGGTGGATAACACTGCTGGTGTGACTAGCAAGTGGATAACACTGCTGGTGTGACTAGCAGGAGGATAACACTGCTGGTGTGACTAGCAGGTGGATAACACTGCTGGTGTGACTAGCAGGAGGATAACACTGCTGGTGTGACTAGCAGGTGGATAACACTACTGGTGTGACTAGCAGGTGGATAACACTGCTGGTGTGACTAGCAGGTGGATAACACTGCTGGTGTGACTAGCAGGTGCATAACACTGCTGGTGTGACTAGAGGAGGATAACACTGGGTGGTGTGACTAGCAGGTGGATAACACTGCTGTTGTGACTAGCAGGTGGATAACACTGCTGGTGTGACTAGCAGGAGGATAACAGTGCTGGTGTGACTTGCAGGAGGATAACACTGCTGGTGTGACTAGCAGGTGGATAACACTGCTGGTGTGACTAGCAGGTGGATAACACTGCTGGTGTGACTAGCAGGTGGATAACAGTGCTGGTGTGACTAGAAGGAGGATAATACTGCTGGTGTGACTAGCAGGTGGATAACACTGCTGGTGTGATTAGCAAGTGGATAACACTGCTGGTGTAACTAGAAGGAGGATAACACTGCTGGTGTGACTAGCAGGAGGATAACGACTAGCATGGTTGTTGACTAGCAGGAGGATAACACTGCTGGTGTGACTAGCAGGAGGATAACACTGCTGGTTTGACTAGCAGGAGGATAACACTGCTGGTGTGACTAGCAGGTTGATAACACTGCTGGTGTAACTAGAAGGAGGATAACACTGCTGGTGTGACTAGAAGGAGGATAACACTGCTGGTGTGACTAGCAGGTGGATAAACGGCTGGTGTGTACTAGAAGGATGGATAACACTGCTGGTGTGACTAGCAGGTGGATAACACTGCTGGTGTGACTAGAAGGAGGATAACACTGCTGGTGTGACTATACCTGCTGGTGTGACTAGCAAGTGGATAACACTGCTGGTGTGACTAGAAGGAGGATAACACTGCTGGTGTGACTAGAGGAGGATAACACGCTGGTGTGACATACAGGTGGATAACACTGCTGGTGTGACTAGCAGGTGGATAACACTGCTGGTGTGACTAGAAGGAGGATAACACTGCTGGTGTGACTAGCAGGTGGATAACACTGCTGGTGTGACTAGCAGGAGAATAACTCTGCTGGTGTGACTGACAACTGGTATTTACGATTGTGTGTAGAGTTACGCTCTCTGCATTAAATCTCACTCTCACACATCACTCTCTTACTCTCACTCTCACACATCTCATTCTCACACACTCACTACACTCTACTCTCACGAGTATACTACACTCGTTACTCTCAACACTCACTCTACTTCACTCACACTCACATTACGACTCACAGTGATCACACTGCGCACGTACACCACACACACACACACACACACAACACAACCACTACACACACACACTCACAACACACAACACACTCAACACACTGAAACACTCAGTTTCGACAGCAGTTCCATAAGTGGTTACTGCAAAAGCTAGGGGGATTCAGGCAAATAACAGGAAAGGACTGCAATGGATCAAAATTGTCTGACAGAGGGGCAAACACGGTCTGGTACTGACAGATGTCAGAGTGGGCGCTTGTGACAAACGGGGTTCCACAGGGGTCAGTCCTAGGACCTGTGCTGTTCTGTGGTATATGTGAATGACTAAACGGAAGGATAGACTCAGAAGTGTCCTGTGTTTGCGGACGGTATGTGAGTTTGATGAGAGAAACAAATCGGATGAGGATCAGGCAGGACTACTAAAGATTGGACAGGCTACAAGCCTGGCCCAGCAACTGGCTTCCTTGAGTTTAACCCGTCAAATGCAAAGTCATGAAGATTGGGGAAGGGCAAGAAGACCGCAGACACAAATATAGTTTTAGATGGCCAAAGTCTGAAACTCATCAGGAAAAAGATCTGGGGGTGAGTATAACACCGAGAATCTCGCTGAGGCGCGTAATCATAACTGCTGCAGCTATCAGGGGCCTGGCAAACCTACGGATAGCGTTCCGATACCTCAGTAAGGAGTCGTTCAAGAATCTGTACCATTTACGTCGGGCCCCATACTGGAGTATGCTGCACCAGTTTGGAATTCACACCTAGTCAAGCACGTCAAGAAATCAGAGAAAGTGCAAAGGTTTGCAACAAGACTAGTGCCAGAGCTACGGGGATTGTCCTACAAAGAAAGGTTGAGGGAAATCGGCCTGACGACACTGGGGCCAGGAGGGTCAGGGGAGACTGAAAAACGACATATAAAATACTGCGCGGAATAGACGAGGGGGACAAAGACGGGATGTTCCAGAGATGGGACACAGACACAAAAAGGTACAATTGGAAGTTGAAGACTAGATGAATCAAAGGGATATTAGGAAGTATTTCTTCAGTCATAGAGTAGTCAAGCCGTGGAATAGCCTATAAAGTGAAGTAGTGGAGGCAGGAACCATACATAGTTTTAAGGCGAGGTATGATAAAGCTCATGGAGCAGGGAGGAGAGGGGCCTAGTAGCAATCAGTGAAGAGGCGGGTCAGGAGCTATGACTCGGGCCCCTGCAACCACAAATAGGTGAGTACAAATAGGTGAGTACACACACACCCCACCAAAACACCACACACACCCCACACACACACACACACACACCACACTCACACACACACACAAAACCCCACACACCACACACACGCACACACCCCACACACACACATACCCCACACACAAAACACACACACACCACACACACACACCACAAAACAACACACACCCCACACATACACACTCACACACACACACACACAAAACACACACACACACACACACACACACACACACACACACACACACACACACACACACACATACACAAATCACACACACACACCCACTCACCTCAAAAACACACCACACACAAAACACACACACACACACACACAACACACACCCCACACACACACACACAGTAGGACTCCAAGAAATCAGAACAGGGGGAACACCAGCAAGTGCTGGATGAGGGTACATATAACCAAGGAGGAGGTGAAGAAGCTGCTATGCGAACTTGACACCTCAAAGGCGGTGGGACCAGACAACATCTCTCCATGGGTCCTTAAAGAGGGAGCAGAAATTGTGTGAGCCATTAACAAAGATCTTCAACACATCATTTGAAACTGGGCAACTCCCTGAGGTATGAAAATGGCAAATGTAGTCCCAATTTTTAAAAAGGGAGACAGACATGAGGCACTAAACTACAGACCTGTATCACTAACGTGTATAGTATGCAAGGTCATGGAGAAGATCATCAGGAGCAGAGTGGTGGGGCACCTGGAAAGAAACAAGTGTATAATTGACAACCAGCACGGTTTCAGGGAAGGAAAATCCTGTGTCACAAACCTACTAGAGTTTTATGACAAGGTGACAGAAGTAAGACAAGAGAGAGAGGGGTGGATCGACTGCATATTTTTTTGGACTGCAAGAAGGCCTTCGACACAGTTCCTCACAAGAGGTTACTGCAAAAGCTAGAGGACCAGGCACACATAACAGGAAAGGCACTGCAATGGATCAGAGAATATCTGACAGGGAGGCAACAACGAGTCATGGTACGCGTCGAGGTGTCAGAGTGGGGGCCTGTGACAAGCGGAGTTCCACAGGGGTCAGTCCTAGGACCTGTGCTGTTCTTGGTATATGTGAACGACATAACGGAAGGGATAGACTCAGAAGTGTCCTTGTTTGCAGATGATGTGAAGTTAATGAGAAGAATCAAATCGGACGAGGATCAGGCAGGACTACAAAGAGACCTGGACAGGCTACAAGCCTGGTCCAGCAACTGGCTCCTTGAATTTAACCCTGCCAAATGCAAAGTCATAAAGATTAGGGAAGGGCAAAGAAGACCGCAGACATAATATAGTTTAGATGGCCAAAGACTGCAAACCTCACTCAAGGAAAAAGATCTGGGGGTGAGTATAACACCGAGCATATCTCCTGAGGCGCACATCAATCAGATAACTGCTGCAGCATACATAAGAACATAAGAACATAAGAAAGGAGGAACGCTGCAGGAGGCCTGCTGGCCCATACTAGGCAGGTCCTTTACAATTCATCCCACTAACAAAACATTTGCCCAACACAATTTTCAATGCCACCCAAGAAATAAGCTCTGATGTGAAAGTCCCAATCAAATCCAACCCCTCCCACTCATGTACTTATCCAACCTAGATTTGAAACTACCCAAAGTCCCAGCCTCAATAACCCAACTAGGTAGACTGTTCCACTCATCAACTACCCTATTTCCTAACCAATACTTTCCAATGTCCTTTCTAAATCTAAACTTATCTAATTTAAATCCATTACTGCGGGTTCTCTCTTGGAGAGACATCCTCAAGACCTTATTAATATCCCCTTTATTAATACCTATCTTCCACTTATACACTTCGATCAGGTCTCCCCTCATTCTTCGTCTAACAAGTGAATGTAACTTAAGAGTCTTCAATCTTTCTTCATAAGAAGATTTCTAATGCTATGTATTAATTTAGTCATCCTACGCTGAATGTTTTCTAACGAATTTATGTCCATTTTGTAATACGGAGACCAGAACTGAGCTGCATAATCTAGGTGAGGCCTTACTAATGATGTATAAAGCTGCAGTATGACCTCTGGACTTCTGTTGCTTACACTTCTTGATATAAATCCCAGTAATCTATTTGCCTTATTACGTACGCTTAGGCATTGCTGTCTTGGTTTAAGGTTGCTGCTCACCATAACCCCCAAGTCCTTTTCGCAATCTGTATGGCTAAGTCCTACATCATTTAACTTATAAGTACTAGGGTTATGGGCACTTCCAAGCTTCAGAACCTTGCATTTATCTACATTGAACTGCATCTGCACTTTTTCTGACCAAGAATAGAGTTTGTTTAAATCCTCCTGAAGTTCCATAACATCTACGTTTGAATCAATTATCCTACCTATCTTTGTGTCATCGGCGAATTTGCTCATATCACTAGTAATTCCCTCATCAAGATCATTGATATATATTATAAACAAACAACGGGCCAAGACTGATCCCTGTGGAACGCCACTTGTTACAGATCCCCACTCGGACTTAACCCCATTTATGGACACTCTCTGCTTCCTGTCAGTGAGCCATGACTCGATCCACGAGAGCACCTTTCCCCCAATGCCATGAGCTGCCACTTTCTTTAACAGTCTATTGTGCGGAACTCTATCAAAAGCCTTACTAAAATCTAAGTAAATAATATCAAATTCTTTATTGTGGTCAACAGCTTCAAAAGCTTTACTGAAGAAAGTTAATAAATTAGTTAGACAAGACCGGCCTCTTGTGAATCCATGCTGAGTATACATTAATCAAGCTATGCTTATCGAGATGGCTTTTATAATCTCAGCTATAATTGACTCTAGTAATTTGCTACAGTTGAGGTCAGGCTTATTGGGCGTAATTTGACGGTAACGACTTGTCCCTGTTTTAAAAATAGGAATTACATTAGCCATCTTCCACATATCAGACATTACAACCTGTTTGAGAGATAATTAAAAATATTAGTTAATGGTTCACAGAGTTCCATTTTGCATTCTTAAGAACCCTTGAAAAAAACCTCATCAGGACCCGGCGACTTATTTGCTTCAGTCTGTCTATCTGCTTCACAACCATTTCACTAGTGACTGTGATGTTACATAATTTATCTTCTTCTAGCCCACTGTAAAAATTAATTACTGGAATTATTGTTAGTGTCTTCCTGTGTAAAAACTGAGAGAAATAATTATTTAAAATCAAGCACATTTCATTCTCTTTGTCAGTAAGGTGCCCATAGTTATTTTTAAGGGGACCTATCTTATCTCTAACTTTTGTTCTATAGACTGGAAAAAACTTTTTGGGTTAGTTTTAGAATCCCTAGCAACTTTAATTTCATAGTCCCTTTTAGCTTTTCTTATCCCCTTTTTAATGTCCCTCTTAATGTCAATATACTGATTCATAAGATGACCCTCACCTCTTTTGATACGCCTATAATTCCTTTCTTATGCCCTAGTAGATATTTGAGCCTATTATTCATCCATTTTGGGTCATTTCTATTTGATCTAATTTCTTTATATGGGATAAACGCTCTTTGAGCAGCATGTATAGTGTTCAGAAAACTGTCATATTGATAGCTCTCTTCGTTACCCCAGTCAACAGATGATAAGTGTTCTCTAAGCCCATCGTAATCTGCTAAGCGAAAATCTGGGACTGTTACTGAGTTATTCGCTATTATCGTACTTCCATTCAATGGCTAAATGTAATTGATTTGTGGTCGCTAGCACCAGTTCCTCTGAAATTTCTAAATTATTAACAAGGGATTCATTGTTTGCCATAACTAAGTCAAGCAGGTTATTTCCCCTTGTAGGTTCTGTCACAAACTGCTTTCAAAAAACAATCCTGAATACTTCTAAGAAGTCGCTATGATTCTAAATTCCCAGTCAAGAAATTCCAATCAACATGACTAAAGTTAAAGTCTCCTAGAATTACTACATTATCGGCCTTGTGGCCTTAACAATTTCCTCCCATAGTAGTCTCCCTTGGTCCCTATCTAAGTTTGGGGGACGGTATATCACTCCTAAAATCAGTTTTTTTTTGCCCCCCTGAAAATTCTATCCAAACAGGGCTCTGTATGTGTTTACTTCAGATTAATACCCCTTTTTATGCAAACAGTTCAAGCGATTTGGAATACAAGCAAATCCCCCACCAAACTTTTTCCCAACCCCCCTTACCTTTAATCCTCCCCCCCCCTTTTCCCCCATCACTCCCCACTTGCCAAAAACCCCCAAAAAAACCCCCCCAACCCTAAAAACCTCCCACCTAAAACCTCCCCCTTAACCACCCCCATAACCCCCCCCTTTAACCCCACCAAACCTAAAAACCCCCCCCTTTCCCCATTACACTCACCACCTAAATAAACCCCCCCCCCAACACTCCCCACTCTGCCAAAAACCCCCAACCTCCCCCCTCTGACCTATCCCCCCCAAAACATCCCCACTCTCCAAAACCTCCCCCACCAATTAACCCCCCAAACTCCCAAAAAACCTCCCCCCCCAACCCCTTAATCCTTCCTTTGCATCCCCCAACACTCCCCTCCCAAATCCCAAACTCCCCCTTACAACCCCAAAACCTTTCCCCTTAAATTTCCCCTAATCCCCCCCCTTTCCCCCCCCCTTTTCCCATTTATTTTAAATCCCCAACCTTGGGTTTCCCCCCCACCCCTTTTTCCTTCCTCCCCCAAAAATTTTCCTTTTTTTTTTATTTTTCCTTTCCCCCCCCTTTAAAAATTTTTTTTTTAAACCCCCTTTACCTTTATTTTCTTTCCCCTTCCCTTAAAATTTCCCCTTTTTTTTTTTTTTTTTTTTCCCCCCCCCTTTTTCCCCCCCCTTTTTAAACCCCCCCTTTTTTCCCCCCTTTTCGCAAACCCCCCCCCCCCCCCCCCAAACCACTTTCTTAACAATTTTAAAAACCAAAAATTTTTTCCCACTTTGCCATTTTTAAAAAACCCCTTTTTTAAAACAAAATACTAAATTTCCCTATACTTACTCATTTTCCCATTTACCTACCTCCCAAAATTACCAAAAAACTTTAAGCCTTCCTTTTCTTTCCCTTTTTTCCCTTTTCTTCTTTCGTCCATCCCAATTTTGGCTTTTAAACAAATCTTTTAAAAATTTAGCCCCCTAAAAATCTTTTATACAGGGGATTTTTTTTCCTCCCAAAACATCGGGCCCTAAACCTGGATTTCCCCTTCCTTTTAAAATTCTTTTTTTTTATCCTCTGTACCCTCTAGTTCGGTTTGGCCCCCGTAAGCCTGTTGGAAAAGTAAAATTTAAAAACTCCCCCCTACATTGTCCTATAAAATTGAGAAATGGCCTAGACAGGGGGGACGGGAGGGTCGGGAGACTGAAAACGACTATAAAATACTGCGCGGAATAGACGAGGGGGACAAAGAGGGGATTTTCCCAGAGATGGGCCCAGGGACACAAGGGTCAAAATTGGGAAAGTTGAAGCCAGTAAAATCAAGGGATTTTGGGAAAGTATTTTTCGTCATGGGGTAAGGCCAGGAAATACCCTAAAAGGGATGTAGTGGGGGCGGGGAACCATACAATTTTTTAAGGGCAGGTAGATAGAGCTCATGGGGCGGGGAGAGAAAACCTAGTGCAATCAGCAAAGAGGGGGGGGCCGGGGAGTGTGAATCGACCCCGCAACCACAAATAGGGAGTAAAAAAGGTGATACAGTCACTCTGTCGTGTTTTAACAACCAGGTACCCCGATTTTTTGGGTGGTATAAAGTTGAGAGCGAAAAGGTGGAATGTGTTGTATTTTCGTAATTATTCACAAAGTATCAGTTCAAATAGCATGAATGAAGGCATGAATAATTCAATACTGAATGAAGCACTAAAACACGATCTACAATAGCTACTCCCAATTAATACTGTTACCTGACCATAATATGTTACAGACAAAATACTGTTACACTGACCAAAATACTGTTAACTGACCTACAATTTTTAAACTGACATAATACTTTTACCTGATCTAAAATATTGTTACACTGACCTAAAATATTTTTTCAGCCCTTTAAAATATTTTTTAAATGACCTATTATATTTTTACACTAAACTATAAACGTTACCTGACCTCTAAATTTTTTCAATGCCCAAAATTTACTGTTACACTGAACTATAATACTGTTACATGATCTATAAATTGTTACACTGACCAAAATTTATTGTTACACTGCCCTTAAAAATTTTGTTACACTGCCCTTTATACTGTTCACTGAACATAATACGTTACACAGCCCTTAATATTTTTACATGACCTATTATACTTTTCAGTGAACTTTTTAATATTTACACTGACCTCTAATATTTTTACACGACCTATTATACTGTTACAGTGAACTATAATACTGTTACACTGCCCTCTAATTTTGTTAACTGCCCATTATACTGTTACAGTTTGAATTTAAAAATACTGTTACACGACCAAAAATATTTTTCACTGACCTAAAATACTGTTACATGAACTAAAAACTGTTACACTGCCCTACTATTTTACAGTGATCTACAATACGTTACACTGAACTTTAATACTGTTACACAACTGTAATACTTTTTCCTGACCTACAATCTTTTCCTGAACTTTAATACGTTACACGAAAAAAATACTGTTACACTGAACTATAAACGTTACATGCCCTTTAAAATACGTTAACGACCTACAATACTTTACACTAAACATAATACTGTTACCTGCCCTACAATACTGTTACAGTGACATAAACTGTACATGAATTATTTTGTTACACTACTTAATTTGTTACACTGACATCAATATTATCGACCTAAAAATTACTGTTACACTGACCTATAAACTGTTACATGACCTAAAAATACTTTTACACTGACCTGTAATACTGTTCACTGAATATAATACTGTTTACACGCCCTATAAACTGTTAACCCGATACAAAACTTTTTCATGACCTTTTATATGTTCACGCCTAAATACTGTTTTTACACTGCCCTATAATACTGTTACACTGATTTTAATACTGCACTGAACGAAATTACGTTAAAAGACCTAAAATACTGTTACACTACCTCAATACTGTTCCTGACCTTATTAGTTATACTGACCTATAATCCTTTTTTCCTGACCTATTTTTAATGTTCCTGAACTATAATATTTCCCTGCCCTAAATACTGTTAACGACCACAATACGTTACACTGACCTATAATACTTTTACACTGACCTATAATTTTTACACTGAATATAATACTTTTTGCACTGACCTATAATATTTACAGCCCTACAATATTTTAATAAACTATAATACGTTCAGACCTACAATACTATTACAGACCAAATATGTTAAGAACTATAAACTGCACTGCCTAAAATATTTTTCAGGATTTTAATACTGTTACATGATTATAATCTGTTACACGTATAAATACTGTTCACGCCTACAAAAAACTGTTCATGAACTATAATATGTTACATGCCCTAAAAAATGTTACACTGCCCCTCAATACTTTAACTGAACTTTAATACTGTTCACTCACCTAAAAATACTTTTTCAGTGTTCTAAAAAAACTTTTAAAATGAAAAATATGTTACCTGAACTGTAATATGTTACACTGACCTACAATATTTTACCTGACCAAAATATGTTACACGCCCATAATACTGTTCACTGCCCTAAAATACTGTTAAAAAGACCTATAATACTGTACACTGACCTAAATACTGTTACCGCCCTTTTAAAATACTGTTACACGAACTTAAAATGCTGTTCACTGCCTAAAACTTTTACATGACTACAATATTTTTTCATAAACTTTAATACTGTTACATGCCCCTACAATACTTACCGAACGTGCAAGATTGTGAACTTTAAAAAAATACTGTTACTGAATTTTAATAGTTACACTGAATTTAAAATACGTACACTAAACTATAATAGTTACACTGAACTATAAAACTGTTACACGACCTTAATACTGTTAAAAATGAACTAAAATACTTTTTACAGACCTACAATACTTACACGGACCAAAAAACTTACATGCCTATAATACTTTTTACAGTGAACTATATAGTTACAGAATATAATCTTTTTTCGTAAAATTAATAGTTCATGAAATAATACTGTTACATGACCTATAATACTGTTCATGAATAAATACGTTACACTGAACTAAAATACTGTTACACTGACCTGTAATTGTTCACGAAACTATAAACTGTTCACTGACCTAAATACTTTTTCACTGCCTACAATATGTTACACTAAACCTTAAAACTGTTACATGACCTATATACGTTCACTGACCTATAATACTGTTACACTAAACTATAAACTGTTACACGAACTAAAATATGACACTGCCCACAAACTTTTTTAACTGCCTACAAATACTGTTACACTGACCTTAATATGTTATACGCCCTTTTAAAAATGTTTACATCCCTAAACTTTTACCGAAAAATCTTTACATGACTAAATACTTTTAACACTGACCTCAATACTTTTACCGCCCTAAAACTTTTACACTGCCCAAAAATACATTAACGAACTAAAATATTTTCCCTGACCTTAATACTGTTCACTGACCTACAATACGTTAACTGACTATAATACTGTTACACTGACCTACAATACTATTACACTGACATAAAACTTTTACATAAACTATAATACTGTTCCCCTGCCCTACAATACTTTACAGTGATCTATAATCTGTCACGATCTATAATACTTTTACACTTATATATACGTTACACTGACCTACAATACTGAAAACCTAAACTATAATACTGTTACATGACCTACAATATGTTACACTGACCTACAAAAATTTTACATGAACTATAAACTGTTACCCCCACCTACAATACGTTTCAGTGATCTTTTAATCTTACCGAACTAAATCGTTCACTGAACGAATACTGTTACATGCCCTAAAATACTGTTACCGCCCTTAAATATGTTACACGACCTTTTTACTGTTAATGACCTCAATACTTTTTACCTGAAAAATTAACTGTTCCTGACCTATAATACTGTTACACTGCCCTTTAAAATTTCTGTTACACTGAACTTTTTACTTTTAACTGACCTATAATCTTTTTTACACTGACCTACAATACTGTTCATGAACTAAATACTGTTACCTGGCTAAATACTTACACTGAACAGTGCAAGTATTGTGAAAGTGAACTATAATACTGTTACAGTGAACTAAAAGTTACACTGAACTATAATTGTTCACGAATATAATTGTTCACTGAATTGATACTGTTACACTGACCTTAATACGTTACCTGAACTTAAACTTTTACCTGACCTACAAACTTACACTGCCCTACAAACTTACACTGCCCAAAATTTTGTTACAGGAACTTAATAGTTACACTGAACTATAAAACTGTTACAGTGAATTATAATATTACACTAAATTAAAATTATGTTACACTGCCCTATAATCTTTCCCATGAATTTTAAAATACTGTTACACTAACTATAATACTTTTAACTGACCTACAATCTTACATAAACATAATATGTTACACTCCTAAAATACTTTTACACTGAACAAAAATACTGTTACATGAACTATGATACGTTACACTCCCAAATTTTATGTTCACTAACTAAAATACTGTTACACTGAACATAATACATTACATGCCCTACAACTTACACGCCCTACAATACTTACCTGCCCTAAAATTTTACGGAACTAAATGTTCTGAAAAAATTACGTTACAGTGACCATAAACGTTACATAAAATAAAATTTATGTTACCTGACCTAAAATACTGTTCACTGACCTACAATACTGTTACCAAAAACTTAATCTGTTACACTGCCACAATACTTACCTGAACAGGAAAGTTTTGTGAACAGGGTAACTATAAACTGTTACGTGAACTTAATAGAAAACCTGAACTATAATACTGTTAAAATGAACTATAAATGTTACATGAACTATGTACGTTCCCGCCCTTAAAATTATTTTACACTGAACTATAATACTATTACATGCCCTACAATACTTAATCCCTACAATATTCACTGCCCTTAATCGTTCAGTGAACTATAATAGTTACACTGAATATAAACTGTTACGGAATTTTAATAGTTAACTGAACTATAATAAGTTACACTGACCAAAATACTGTTACACTAACTTTATTCTTTCACTGAACTTTATACTATTACACTGCCCTAAAATACTTACAGACCTATAATACTTTTTACATGACCTTAATACTATTACACTGAACTAAAATACTTTTACATGTTTTGTACTGTTACCGAACTAAAATACTGTTACACTGCCCTAATTACTTTACCTGAACTATAATACTGTTACACGAATATTTTTACTGTTCACTGAACTTAATACTGACCGACCTATAATATGTTCACTGAACTATATACTGTTACACTGCCCTTAAAAAACTTTACCTGAAAAAAAATGTTACACTAATATAATACTGTTCCCTGAACTTTAATCTGTTCCCCAAAAATTTACTGTTACACAACATGATTTTAAAAAATTTCTCCCACACTGACAAACTTCCCCAACAGCCTACTTAAAAACCCCCCTCCATACACTGCCCCTTGACCTATAACCCCCTCCTACACTGCCCACTCTGACCAAAACCCTCCCCCCAAAACCTCCCCCTCTGCCCTATAACCCCCCTCCATCACTGCCCACTCTGACCTAAAACCCTCCCCCATCACTCACCACTTGACCTAAACCCCCCCTCCTCACTCACCCCCTTGACCTAAAACCTCCCCCCAAAACACTGCCCACTCTGCCATAACCTCCTCCTACACTCCCCTCTGCCCTTTTTAACCCCCCCCAAACATGCCCACTCTGCCTAAAACCTCCCTCCTTCACTCACCCCCACTTACCTATAACCTCCCTCCATACACTCCACTCGGACCTATAACCTCCCCCCTTCATCCCACTCTGACCAAAAAACCCCCCTCCAACACTCCCACTCTACCTAAAAACCCCCTCCTACACTCACCACCTGCCCTATAACTCCCCCTACACCACCCACTCTGCCCTCCCCTTAAACCCTCCCACCATACACTCCCACTCTGACCTTAACCCCCTCCATACACTCCCCACTCTGCCCTAAAACCCTCCCTCCGTACACTACCACTCTGCCTAAAACCCCCCTCCTACACCCCACTTGCTATAACCTCCCCCTTACACCCCCTTGCCCCATAACCTCCCTCCTACACTCCCACTTGACCTATAACCTCCCCCCATACATCCCCCCTCGACCTAAAACCTCCCCCATACACCCCCCACTCGACCTTAACCTCCCCCATACACTCCCCACCTGACCTAAAAACCTCCCCATACATCCCCACTTTTTCCTTTACCCCCCAACCATACCCCCCCCCTTGACCTAAAACCCCTTCCCACCATACCTCCCCCAATTGCCTATAACCTCCCCCATACCCCCCACTCGACTATAACCCCCCCCTACACTCCCACTTGACCTATAAACCCCACCATACATCCCCACTCTGCCCTTTAAAACCTCCCCCATACACTCCCCCCCTTGACCTTCCCTCCCTCCTACACTCCCCACTCTGACCTTAACCACCACCATACCTCCCCACTCTGCCCTAAACCTCCCACCTACACCCCCCTCTGCCTAAAACCTCCCTCCGTACACCACCACTCGCCTATAACCCCCACCATCACTCCCCCCTCTGACCTATAACCCCCATCCTTTTCACTCCCCCTCTAAACCTAACCTCCCTCTACACTCCCCCTCTGCCCTAAAACCTCCACCAACACCCCCCTGGGACCTAAAAACCTCCCTCCATCACTCCCCCTTGCCTAAAACCCCTCCCCCATCACCCCCACTCTGCCTTAACCTCCACCATAACCCCCACTCGCCTATAACCTCCCCCATCACCACCACCTGCCTATAACCCCCCCTTCTTACACTCTTAAACTCTGCCTATAACCCCCCCATCACTCCCACTCTGTATAATAATAATAATTGAAAAAAATAATTTAAGAAAAAAAAAAAAAATTAAATTTAAAAAACCAACAACTCAAAAAAAAAAAACCTCCACCATACCCCCCAAACTTGACTATAACCCCCCACCAGCACTCCCACTTGAGTATAACCTCCCCCAAACATCCCCAACTCTGCCCTTAACCCCACCATACACCCCCCACTCTGCCCTATAACCCCACCATCATCCTATTTCTGACCTAAACCTCCCCAAACACCACCCACCTGCCCTTTAAAAACCTCCACAAGCACTCCCACCAAAATTTAACCCCCCCATTCACTCACCACTCTGACCTAAAACCCACCATACCTCCCCCCCTTGACCTTAAACCTCCCCCAAAACACCTCCACTGTCCCTTACCTCCACCAAAACCCCCCCCACCTGCCTAAAACCCTCCACCATTCCCCCCCACTCTCCCTTAACCTCCCCCCAGCATCACCACTCGACTATAACCTTCCAAATCATCACCCCCTTGCCCTTCCCCACCATACACCCCCCATTTTGCCCATAACCTCCACATACACTCCCCACTCTGACTTAACCCTCCCCCATACAACCCCACCTGACTAAACCTCCCTCATACACTCCCACTTGCCCAAAACCCTCCCCCCATCCTCACCACTCTGACCTAAACTCCCACAACACCACCCCCTTGACCATAACCTCCACATACACCCCCCCTTGACCTTAACCTCCCAATACACCCCACTCTGCCCTATACCTCCCCCACCAACTCACCACTCTGACTATAACCCCCCATCAACACTCCCACTCTGACCTATAAACCTCCCACCATCACTCACCCTTTGCCTAAAACCCCCACCATACATCCCACTTGACCTATAACCTCCCACCTACATCACCACTCTGCCCCATAACCCCCACCATACACTCCCCACTTGCCTATAACCTCCCCATACATCCCACTTGCCCTAAAACTCCCCCCATACACTCCCCCCCTCTGTCTATAATCTCCACCATACACTCCCCCCACTCTGCCCTTTAAAACCCTCTCTCTATAAATCCCCCATCTACCATAACCCCCCTCCTACACCCCACTTGCCTAACCTCCCTCCTACACCACCCCCTTAACTTTTTCCCTCCCCAACACTACCTTGACCTATAACCCCCCTCCATAAAATCACCATTTAAACCCTTTTAAAACCCCCCTCCATACACTCACCACTCTGCCCTAAAACCTCCACCTTCATCCCCCACTCTGCCCTATACCCCCACCTACACACACCATCTGACCTATAACCTCCCACCATCACTCTCCACTCTGACCTATAACCTCCACCATCATCCCCCTCTGACCTATACCTCCCCCATACACTCACCATCTGACCTTAACCCCCACCATTCACTCCCCACCTGACTTAACCTCCCCCTTTCATCCCCACCTGCCTAAAAACCTCCCCCATACACCCCCCACTCGCCCTATAACCCCACATACAAACCACTCTGACCTATAACCCCCACAATGCCTCCCCCCTTGTTTTAAACCCTCCCATCATACATCCCCACTCTGCCCTATAACCTCCCACCATACACTCCCCCACTTCCCCAAACCCCACCATACACTCCCCTGGACCAAAACCTCCCCCCCAAAAACTCCCCATTTGCCTAAACCCTCCACCTTTTCCTCCCCCTCTCCCCAAAAACCTCCCCCAGCACTCACCACTTGACAAACCTTCCCCCAACACTCACCATTGACCTATAACCTCCCCTACACCCCCACCTGACCAAACCCCCACCATACACTCCCCATCTGACCTAAAACCCTCCACCATACACACACCACTCTGCCCTAAACCCCCCCATCAACCCACCATTTGCCCATACCCCCCCACAACACACCACTTGACTATAACCTCCCACCTTACACACACCACTTGCTATAACCTCCCATCATACACCCCCCCCTTCCCTTTTCCCTACCATCCCACCCTTGACCTATAACCTCCACCATGCCTCAACTCTGCTATAACCCCCCATCATACATCACCACTCTGATTAACCCCCCCAACACTCACCACTTTGCCCTATAACCCCCCACATACACTCACCACTCGACCTAAAACCTCCACCAACACTCCCATCTGACCTAAACCTCCCACCATACACCCCCCTCTGACCTATAAACCTCCACCATACACTCCCACTCGACCTTTTTCCCCCCACCTACACTCCCCACTTGATCTATAATCTCCACCATCATCACCCCCTTGACCTATAACCTCTCTCTTTACATCCCCACTCTACCCTAAACCTCCCCCTCACTCCCACTTGCCTAAAACCTCCCCCCATACCTCACCACCTAACTAAACCCCCTCCATCACTCACCACTTGCCCTTTAAAACCCTCCCTTTCACTCACCACTCAACCCTATAACCTCCCTCCATACCTCACCACTTGCCATAACCCCCACCATTCCTCCCCACCTGACCTAAACCTCCACCATACACCACCACTCTGACCATAACCTCCCAAATACACCTCCACTTGACCTATAACCTCCACCAACACCCCCCACTCTGACCTAAAACCCTCACCACACTCCCACTCTGACCTATAACCCCCACCTTTCACCCCCCACTCTGCCTAAACCCTCCCCTACACCCCCACTCTGACAAACCCCCCAAAAACCTCCCCCTCGCCTATAACCTCCACCATACACACACCCTTGCCCTATAACCTCCCACATCCTCACCACTCGCTATAACCCCCATATACATACCATTTGACCAAAACCCCCCCCAATACCTCCCCATTGCCCTATACCCCCCACTTACACTCTCACTGTGACCTAAACCTCCACCATCACTCCCCACTCGACCTAAAACCCCCCCATTCTCCCCACTTGCCCTATAAACTCCCCCATGCCTCCCCACTCTGACAAACCTCCCACCTTCACTCACCACTCTGCCCTTAACCTCCCCCTTTCACTCCCCATCTGCCCTTTTAACCTCCCCCATACACTCCCACTCTGCCCTTAACTCACCTCCACACCACCTGCCTATAACCCCCATCATAACTCACCACTCGACCTAAAAACCTCCCCCCATCATCACCACTCTGACCTTAACCTCCCCCCAACACACACCCTCGACCTATAACCTCCTCAAAAATCCCCACTTGACCTTAACCTCCCACCTAAAACCACCACTTGACCTAAAACCCTCCCACCTTTTTTGCACTCACCACTAGATTTAAACCCCATCTACATCACCACTTGACCTATAACCTCCCCCCTACACTCACCCTTTTACCTATAACCTCCCCCATACACTCACCATCTGCCTAAACCCTCCCACCATACACTCACCCTCTGACCTAAACCTCCCACCATACACTCACCACTTCCCCTATAACCTCCCACCATACACTCACCACTTGCCCTAAAACCCTCCCCCATACACTCCCCACTCTGTCTTAAAAACCTCCACCATACACTCACCACTTGACCTTTAACCTCCCTCTATACATCACCACTTACCCTATCCTCCCTCCATACACTCACCATTTGCCTATAACCCCCTCCATACACTCCCCTTTAACCTTAACCTCCCTCCTACACTCACCACTCTGCCCTTTTCCCCTCCAAACCACCACTCAAAACTATCCCCCCTCCATCACTCACCACTCTGCCAAAACCTCCCCCCATTCCTCCCCACTCTGACCTATAACCCCACCAACACACACCACCTGCCCTATCCCCCCACCATACATCTCCCCCGACCTATACCTCCACCATTCACTCCCCACTCTGACCTTAACCTCACCTACCTCCATCTGCCCTTTAACCTCCCCCACCCTCACCACTCTGATTTTAAAAAAAAACCTCCCCATACATCACCACTCTGCTAAAACCTCCACCAACACCCCCACTCTGACCTAAAAACCTCCCCATCCCACCCATTTGCCCTAAAACCTCCCACCTACACTCCCACTCTGACTAAAAACTCCCCCACAACTCCCACTCGCCTATCCCTCCACCATACACTCACCATTTGCCCTTTAAAAACCCCCCCTACATCCCCTTGCCCTAAAACCTCACCTACACCCCCCCACTCTGACCTATAACCTCCACCTCATCCCCACTTGACCTAAACCTCCCCCCATTCACTCCCACTCGCCTAAAACCCTCCACCACACTCACCACTCTGACCTTAACCCCCCACACACTACCACTCTGACCTAAAAACCCCACCACAAAACCCCCACTCTGCCCTTTAAACCCTCCCCCAACACTCCCCACCGACCTAAAACCTCCCCCATACACTAAACCCTTGCCTATAACCCCCACCTACACTAAACCACCGACCAAAAACCTCCACCATACACTCCCATCTGACCTTTTACCTCCACCTACCTCACACCTGACCAAAACCTCCACCTTCATCCCCACTTGACCTTAACCTCCACCACCCTCCCCACTCTGCCCTAAACCCCTCCCCATCACTCACCCCCTTGCCCTTAACCTCCCCCATACATCACCCTTGACCTTAACCTCCACCTACCTCCCACTCTGCCTATAACCTCCACCATACCTCACCACTCGACCTATAAAACCTCCCCCTACACTCCCCCTTGCCCTTTAAAACCCTCCCTCCAACACTCACCACTCTGCCTATAACCCCACATCACTCCCACTCTGCCTATAACCCTCCACCAACACTCACCACTCTCCCTATTCTCCCCCATACATCCCACTCTGCCCTATAATCCCCCCTTACTCACCCCCGCCCTATAACCTCCACCAAACACTCACCATCTGACCTAAAAACCTCCCCTACACCACCCTCGACCTAAAAAACCTCCACCATACCTACCACCTGCCCTATAACTCCACCAACCCCACTCTGACCTTTTAACCTCCACCATCACTCCCCACTCTACCATAACCCCCTCCTACACTCACCATCTGACCTATAACCTCCCCATACATACCACTTGACCTATAACCTCCCACCATACACTACCACTTGCCTTAACCTCCCTCCTACATACCCCCGCCCTAAAAACCTCCCCCCATACACCCCCCACTCTGCCCATAACCTCCCTCCAACCTCACCACTTGACCTATAACCCCACCAAAACCTCACCACTTGACCTAAACCTCCACCATAACTACCCTTGACCATAACCCCCCACCATACACTCCCCACTCTGCCCTATAACCTCCACCATAAAACTCCCCATTTTGAAAACCCCACCAAAACACCACTTTTCCTAAAACCCTCCCCATACACTCACCACTCTGACCTTAAACTCCACCATAACTCCCACTCTAAACCCTTAAAACCTCCCACCTACCTCACCACTCTGACCTATAACCCCCCATCACTCACCACTCTGACCTATAACCTCCACCATCCTTTCCCACTCTGCCCTAAAACCTCCACCAACTCACCCTCTGACCAAAAACCTCCACCTTACACCACCACTCTGACCTATAACCCCCACCTCCCTCCGCTCGCCCTATAACCCCCCTCCATACACACACCATTTGAAAACCCCCACCATCACCCCCCACTTGACCATAACCCCCCCATACATCACCACTCACCATAACCTCCACCATACCCCCCCCACTCTGCCCTTAAAACCTCCCCCATACATCCCCACTCTGAACCTTTTCCTCCACCATACACCACCCTTGCCTAAACCCCCCCCCTACATCCCACTCGACCTTTTAACCTCCACCACACTCCCCACTCGACCTTAACCTCCCCCTCCTCACCCCTGACCTATAACCTCCACCATCATCACCATCTGACCTAAACCCTTTCCACCATCACCACCCCCTTGCCTTTCCTCCCCCACCCTCCCCCCCTCTCCCTATAACCCCACCATCACTCACCATCGACCTAAAACCTCCCCCCCATACACTCACCACTCTACCTAAAACCTCCCCCTTTACACTCCCCACTTGACCATAACCTCCCACCTACCTCACCACTCTCCTTAACCCCCCCTACCCCTCCCCCTTGACTATACCCCCCTTCATCACTCACCACTCTGACCTTAACCTCCACCATACACTCACCCTCTGACCTATACCTCCCCAAAACCTCCCCCTCTGACTTAAAACCCTCCACCTACACTCACCACCTGACCTAAAAACTCCAATACACCACCCTCTGACCTTAAAACCCTCCCCCTACACTCACCATCGGCCCTTTAAAACCTCCCCCATACACTCACCATTTGCCTAAAACCCCACCATAACTCCCCACTCTGCCTATAACCTCCACATACACTCACCACTCTGACCTATCCTCCACCATCACCACCACTTGCCCTTTTTAAAAACCCCCCCTACACTCCCACTTGACCTTAACCTCCACCAACACTCCCCACTCTGCCCTAAAACCCCCACCAACATCACCAAATCACCTAAAACCCTCCCCCACACACTCCCACTCTGACCTAAACCTCCACCATACACTACCATCTGACCTATAAACTCCCTCCATACACTCACCCCCCCGACAAAATTACCCCACCATAAAACCACCACTTGACCTTAACCCCCCACCATACACTCCCACTTGACCTATAACTCCACCATACCTACCATTGACCCAAAAACTCCCTCCAAAACTCCCCACTTGACTATAACCCCCCAACACTACCACTCGACTATAACCTCCACCAACACCCCCCACTCTGATTTATAACCTCCCAAACTCACCCCCTTGACCTAAACCTCCACCTTACATCACCACTTGACCTAAAACCCCCCACCATACACTCCCACTCTGACCTAAAAACCTCCACCATACACTCACCACCTGACCATAACCTCCCCCAAACACTCCCCTCTGACCTAAAACCCTCCCCCTTACACCACCCTCGGGACCTATAACCCCCCAACACCCCCCTTGCCCTTAAAAACCTCCACCATACACCCCCCACTCTGCCCTAAAACCTCCCCATACACTCCCACTCTGACCTAAAAACCTCCCCCATACACTCACACTTGCCTATAACTCCCCCATAACCTCACCACTCTGACTATAACCTCACCATAAAACCCCCACCTGCCCTTTAAAACCCTCCACCATCACTCACCACTCGACCTAAACCTCCCCCATAACTCCCCACTTGACCTATAACCTCCCTCCATACACTCCCCACTCTGACCTATAACCTCCACCATACACTCACCACTCTGACCTATAACCTCCACCATACACTCACCACTCTGACCTATAACCTCCACCATACACTCCCCACTCTGACCTATAACCTCCACCATACACTCACTACTCTGACCTATAACCTCCCACCATACACTCACCACTCTGACCTATAACCTCCACCTCACTGACACATAACATAGTCATCCTAGTGACTAGTGCTCTGCTAAAACTGTTTACACTACTTGTGTCGTCACAGTCGCCATCTTGTTGAGGCTTCCTTTACACACAACTTTCCTTGTATAAATCTTAGTCGTGTCTATGTAGATGCCTTCCTCTCTTATTACATTGTTAAATGCTCCAAACTTCACAACACTCGTGACTTAACCTGATCCTTTCTTCTCCTCTCTCTACCTCTTCACCCTTCATTTTTTTTTTTTATCTTTTTCTTGTTTTCCCTCTCAGTTTTTTTCGTGTGTTTTTGGCCCTACCGCTTGTGAGTTCTTTGCTCTTCTGCAATGTTCCCTTTTTTTATCCTCTGACTGACCCCACATCTGCTACTACTACTACTACTACCATTCCTACTACCGCTTTTTCTTGGTTCCCTGCACTCTCCTTTTTATCTCTTGTTCCACTAAACTATTTTCCCTACTTTCTACTACTACTACTATTTCCACTATCAGCCTTACCGCTACCATTACTTCTTTTCCTTCCTCTCTTGGTCCCAATCTGTCCACCTCGCCTATATATATATAGTGGCTCCTTTTCTCTTTTGTGTTAGTGTGACTTTGTAAATGGAACAAGTCGGACCGAAACGTCGCCGTAAGCTCCCCTCATGTACGGGTTATTTATGTATTGTTTCCTTTTCTTAGCTATCTTGGGCCAGTTGACGTACTGCTCTTCTTTGCTAACTTGATGATATTTCAGTCTCCACCGCCATGACATGTAAGTCACTCTCATTACTGTATCACTAAACTCGCCTGTCCTGCAGAGCTCCTCTGTTATTTTGGTGAGTTCTTTTGGGTGAGTTTAGGCACCAGGTAGTGTCGAAGGCGTGTAATCTGATACTGCTGCTTGATAAGCCTTCTTGATGTTGTGGTGACCCTCCTAGAGTACGAGTTATTGGGAACTCGGGCAGTAAATGGCCTGTGAGACCTGGTCGTAATGGGAATTGGAGCAAACAAACTCAGCAGTAGACTATAAAGTATATTTTGCCTTTACCCACTATATACAGGTATGTACACTGTGTACAGATAGAATAATAAGTGTACACCACTGTGACAGACGGCAAAGCAGAAGCCAGAGAGAGTGCACCGTGCTCAACCAGCAGGCAGGCAAGTCTGCCAATACTTACTGCAAATGAACCACGCTGCTTCAGCTTTACGGGGCTTGCCTGTCGATGATCAGTGAACCAAGGTACTGATTTAACGACGGATACCCTACTGATCGTTAAACCCTTAGCACCCGGTTCGCCGGTTGGAAGGCAGCCTATATGGGAGTGTGACATACGCCGAATAAATTGTAACATACTCTTTACATGCCACAGGAGTCACAGGAGAATTTCCTGCTGCTGGGTTCGACAAGTACCCCCAAGTACTTGTACTCTTTGTGGGACCCAGAGTGCGCATGTCATTAGTTTAAAATGGTTGGCCACTATTGACATTATTTCTTTCTGTGTCCACCACACTTAAATTTCTATAAGTGATACTTTTCACTGTTGATTTCAAGACAACCGCCGGCAAAGGGACTTCACAGTGTCAATAACCTTCTGCAGACTGCCAACAATATCGCTAGCAAACGTCAGTATGCATAATTTCTCATCACCTAAATCCGCTCGTTTCCCCCAATTCCTTGGCCTTTATGATCGCCTCATCAATCATAAGGTCAGAAAGAATAAGGGACAGATGATCACCTTGTTTCAGACCTCGGAGGAAAGAGATCTTTTTCTGGACAGTGATGACAGTCGAGGTTTCACTATATCCCCAGATTATCAGTATCCTGACTGGCACTGGAATGCGTTTCCTCGACACGCATCAGCTAACAGTGTGATGCGACACATTCCTGGTTTTACCCAGGAGTGCGTCCTGTATCCTCAGGTTTTCAGCGCACCCGTCCATAGTAACGAATGCTTTCTGCCTCCTGTTGATATTGACGGCTCATTAGATTGTCTACCAGAATCTAATGGGACAGCTAGAAAAAGATTGTTGACGTGGTGACTGGTCTATAGTCATTAGCCTCCGAAGGGTTGAGTAAGAGTACTCTTCCATTAATCCGACAAGGTTCTAGCAACAATCCCGTGACGGTCCATACATTATACGTCTTCTATAGAACTCTGGTCAGGATTACTGTCATCATCAGGTGAATAATACTATTAAAGCCCAAGGTGGGAGGGAGAGTAGGAGGAGGAGGTTTTAGAACCCTAATACGGACTCAGAACCTCTTTGAGTGTTCTCCGGTTCCCTGATTATATCATAACATTAAAGAACACCGGATGACAATAATAATAATAATAATAATAATAATAATAATAATAATAATAATAATAATAATAATAATAATAATAATAATAATAATAATTATTATTATTATTATGATTATTATTATTATTATTATTATTATTATTATTATTATTCATAATGATAATTACGTTAAAGATAAAATTAAACCTATATTGGAAAATATTACAATAAAAATTGTATTTGCAGCTGGCCGCTGCCTGGCCAGAGCTTGGCCACTGCCGGGCATCTGCCAGGTAGCTGCCTGGCCAGAGCTTGGCCACTGCCTGGCCACTATGATAAATATTTAAAATATTTCACTACGTCTCACGCCCCGAAAATTCTCCATGGTAATATTTATGAAATTCATGAATTGTCCAGAATTACTGCTTACACAATTGTGCTGAGTCACTGTTTACACTTGTGCTGCGTTACTGTTTACACTGTATTAGCTGATAACCCGTGTGTTGTGTGTGTCATCAGTAGCGCAGTGTTGTTATAGTTGTTCCAGTGTGTGTCATCAGTAGCGCAGTGTTGTTATAGTTGTACCAGTGTGTGTCATCAGTAGCGCAGTGTTGTTATGGTTGTACCAGTGTGTGTCATCAGTAGCGCAGTGTTGTTATGGTTGTACCAGTGTGTGTCATCAGTAGCGCAGTGTTGTTATGGTTGTACCAGTGTGTGTCATCAGTAGCGCAGTGTTGTTATGGTTGTACCAGTGTGTGTCATCAGTAGCGCAGTGTTGTTATAGTTGTACCAGTGTGTGTCATCAGTAGTGTTGTTATAGTTGTACCAGTGTGTGTCATCAGTAGCGCAGTGTTGTTATGGTTGTACCAGTGTGTGTGATCAGTAGCGCAGTGTTGTTATAGTTGTACCAGTGTGTGTCATCAGTAGCGCAGTGTTGTTATAGTTGTACCAGTCTGTGTGATCAGTAGCGCAGTGTTGTTATAGTTGTACCAGTCTGTGTGATCAGTAGCGCAGTGTTGTTGTGGTTGTACCAGTGTGTGTGATCAGTAGCGCAGTGTTGTTATAGTTGTACCAGTGTGTGTCATCAGTAGCGCAGTGTTGTTATAGTTGTACCAGTCTGTGTGATCAGTAGCGCAGTGTTGTTATAGTTGTACCAGTGTGTGTCATCAGTAGCGCAGTGTTGTTATAGTTGTTCCAGTGTGTGTCATCAGTAGCGCAGTGTTGTTATAGTTGTACCAGTGTGTGTCATCAGTAGCGCAGTGTTGTTATAGTTGTACCAGTGTGTGTCATCAGTAGCGCAGTGTTGTTATAGTTGTTCCAGTGTGTGTCATCAGTAGCGCAGTGTTGTTATAGTTGTTCCAGTGTGTGTCATCAGTAGTGCTGTTATAGTTGTTCCAGTGTGTGTCATCAGTAGCGCAGTGTTGTTATAGTTGTACCAGTGTGTGTCATCAGTAGCGCAGTGTTGTTATAGTTGTACCAGTGTGTGTCATCAGTAGCGCAGTGTTGTTATAGTTGTTCCAGTGTGTGTCATCAGTAGCGCAGTGTTGTTATAGTTGTACCAGTGTGTGTCATCAGTAGCGCAGTGTTGTTATAGTTGTTCCAGTGTGTGTCATCAGTAGTGCTGTTATAGTTGTTCCAGTGTGTGTCATCAGTAGCGCAGTGTTGTTATAGTTGTACCAGTGTGTGTCATCAGTAGTGCTGTTATAGTTGTTCCAGTGTGTGTCATCAGTAGCGCAGTGTTGTTATAGTTGTTCCAGTGTGTGTCATCAGTAGCGCAGTGTTGTTATAGTTGTTCCAGTGTGTGTCATCATTTAGCGCAGTGTTGTTATAGTTGTTCCAGTGTGTGTCATCAGAAGTGTTGTTATAACTGACTTAAGAAATCGTAATGACACGATTGCAAATAAACCATACCCCCGGCCGGGATTGAACCCGCGGTCATAGAGTCTCAAAACTCCAGCCCGTCGCGTTAGCCACTAGACCAGCTAGCCACAATAAGATTCATCCAACTAGGTATATTTCTACACCATAGGAAGGTTAGCACAGGCACCTCTGTGACCACAAATGCAAGTGTTGTTATAGTTGTACCAGTGTGTGTGATCAGTAGCGCAGTGTTGTTATAGTTGTACCAGTGTGTGTCATCAGTAGCGCAGTGTTGTTATAGTTGTACCAGTGTGTGTCATCAGTAGCGCAGTGTTGTTATGGTTGTACCAGTGTGTGTGATCAGTAGCGCAGTGTTGTTATGGTTGTACCAGTGTGTGTCATCAGTAGCGCAGTGTTGTTATGGTTGTACCAGTGTGTGTCATCAGTAGCGCAGTGTTGTTATAGTTGTACCAGTGTGTGTGATCAGTAGCGCAGTGTTGTTATGGTTGTACCAGTGTGTGTCATCAGTAGCGCAGTGTTGTTATAGTTGTACCAGTCTGTGTGATCAGTAGCGCAGTGTTGTTATAGTTGTACCAGTGTGTGTCATCAGTAGCGCAGTGTTGTTATAGTTGTTCCAGTGTGTGTCATCAGTAGCGCAGTGTTGTTATAGTTGTACCAGTGTGTGTCATCAGTAGCGCAGTGTTGTTATGGTTGTACCAGTGTGTGTGATCAGTAGCGCAGTGTTGTTATGGTTGTACCAGTGTGTGTCATCAGTAGCGCAGTGTTGTTATGGTTGTACCAGTGTGTGTCATCAGTAGCGCAGTGTTGTTATGGTTGTACCAGTGTGTGTGATCAGTAGCGCAGTGTTGTTATGGTTGTACCAGTGTGTGTCATCAGTAGCGCAGTGTTGTTATAGTTGTACCAGTGTGTGTCATCAGTAGCGCAGTGTTGCTATGGTTGTACCAGTGTGTGTGATCAGTAGCGCAGTGTTGTTATGGTTGTACCAGTGTGTGTGATCAGTAGCGCAGTGTTGTTATGGTTGCACCAGTGTGTGTCATCAGTAGTGTTGTTATAGTTGTACCAGTGTGTGTCATCAGTAGCGCAGTGTTGTTATAGTTGTACCAGTGTGTGTCATCAGTAGTGTTGTTATAGTTGTACCAGTGTGTGTGATCAGTAGCGCAGTGTTGTTATAGTTGTACCAGTGTGTGTCATCAGTAGCGCAGTGTTGTTATGGTTGTACCAGTGTGTGTCATCAGTAGCGCAGTGTTGTTATAGTTGTACCAGTGTGTGTCATCAGTAGTGTTGTTATAGTTGTACCAGTGTGTGTCATCAGTAGCGCAGTGTTGTTATGGTTGTACCAGTGTGTGTCATCAGTAGCGCAGTGTTGTTATGGTTGTACCAGTGTGTGTGATCAGTAGCGCAGTGTTGTTATGGTTGTACCAGTGTGTGTCATCAGTAGCGCAGTGTTGTTATGGTTGTACCAGTGTGTGTCATCAGTAGCGCAGTGTTGTTATAGTTGTACCAGTGTGTGTGATCAGTAGCGCAGTGTTGTTATTGGTTGTACCAGTGTGTGTCATCAGTAGCGCAGTGTTGTTATAGTTGTACCAGTGTGTGTGATCAGTAGCGCAGTGTTGTTATGGTTGCACCAGTGTGTGTCATCAGTAGTGTTGTTATAGTTGTACCAGTGTGTGTGATCAGTAGCGCAGTGTTGTTATAGTTGTACCAGTGTGTGTCATCAGTAGCGCAGTGTTGTTATAGTTGTACCAGTGTGTGTCATCAGTAGCGCAGTGTTGTTATAGTTGTACCAGTGTGTGTCATCACTAGCGCAGTGTTGTTATAGTTGTACCAGTGTGTGTCATCAGTAGTGTTGTTATAGTTGTACCAGTGTGTGTCATCAGTAGTGTTGTTATAGTTGTACCAGTGTGTGTGATCAGTAGTGTTGTTATAGTTGTACCAGTATGTGTGATCAGTAGTGTTGTTATGGTTGTACCAGTGTGTGTCATCAGTAGCGCAGTGTTGTTATAGTTGTACCAGTGTGTGTCATCAGTAGCGCAGTGTTGTTATAGTTGTACCAGTGTGTGTCATCAGTAGCGCAGTGTTGTTATAGTTGTACCAGTGTGTGTCATCACTAGCGCAGTGTTGTTATAGTTGTACCAGTGTGTGTCATCAGTAGTGTTGTTATAGTTGTACCAGTGTGTGTCATCAGTAGTGTTGTTATAGTTGTACCAGTGTGTGTGATCAGTAGCGCAGTGTTGTTATAGTTGTACCAGTGTGTGTCATCAGTAGTGTTGTTATAGTTGTACCAGTGTGTGTCATCAGTAGTGTTGTTATAGTTGTACCAGTGTGTGTCATCAGAAGTGTTGTTATAGTTGTACCAGTATGTGTCATCAGTAGTGTTGTTATAGTTGTACCAGTGTGTGTCATCAGAAGTGTTGTTATAGTTGTACCAGTGTGTGTCATCAGCAGTGTTGTTATAGTTGTACCAGTGTGTGTCATCAGTAGTGTTGTTATAGTTGTACCAGTGTGTGTCATCAGTAGTGTTGTTATAGTTGTACCAGTGTGTGTCATCAGTAGCGTAGTGTTGTTATAGTTGTACCAGTGTGTGTCATCAGTAGTGTTGTTATAGTTGTACCAGTGTGTGTCATCAGTAGTGTTGTTATAGTTGTTCCAGTGTGTGTCATCAGTAGTGTTGTTATGGTTGTACCAGTATGTGTGATCAGTAGTGTTGTTATGGTTGTTCCAGTGTGTGTCATCAGTAGCGCAGTGTTGTTATAGTTGTACCAGTGTGGGTCATCAGTAGCGCAGTGTTGTTATAGTTGTACCAGTGTGTGTGATCATCAGTGTTGTTATGGTTGTACCAGAATGTGTGATCATCAGTGCTGTCATGGTTGTACCAGTATGTGTGATCATCAGTGCTGTCATGGTTGTACCAGTATGTGTGATCATCAGTGTTGTTATGGTTGTATCAGTATGTGTGATCATCAGTGTTGTTATGGTTGTACCAGTATGTGTGATCATCAGTGTTGTTATGGTTGTACCAGTATGTGTGATCATCAGTGTTGTTATGGTTGTACCAGTATGTGTGATCATCAGTGTTGTTATGGTTTATTCTCTATAAGGGTTACAATGTGGGGTTTGATAAATTAGACACATGTGCAACTCTTGGGTATCTTTATTGAGGAAACGTTTCGCCACACAGTGGCTTCATCAGTCCATACAAAGGAGAATCTTGAAGAACAGGAGGAGAATGAGGTAAGAGTTGCACATGTGTCTAATTTATCAACATGTCGGTTCTCTGAACCATTCATCTAATGTGGGGTTTACAGGTTTTGGGTATTGTGTGGTTTACATGTTATAAAATACTAATTACAGAGGGGCCACTAGGACACCTAGCATGGCTAGGCATTTCGAGCAGACTTAGATATAGATTGCACAGTAGTAAGTGGGGATGCTCTGAACAGGGAGTAAGTTTAGATCTATGAAGAGTGGGGGGGGGGTGTTGCCAGGGATGGGATTTAGTGATTATTCCTACTGCGGCTTTGTGTTGGGTTATTATTGGCTTTAGATGTGTTGCTGCAGTTGATCCCCAAGCACAGATAGCTTAGGTGAGGTATGGACAAATAAGTGAATGGTATAGTGTGAGAAGGGCAGTTTGCGGTACGTAGTATCGTATCTTGGAGAGGATCCCCACCGTTTTGGATACTTTTTTTTGTTATGTGTTGGATATGGGTGCTGAAATTTAGGTTGTTGTCGAGGTATAGGCCAAGAAATTTGCCCTCATTATGTCTGGCAGAGTGTTGTCGATCTTAATGTTAAGTTGCGCAACACCTGCTCTGCTACCAAACATAATATAGTAGGCTTTTCCAGTGTTAAGTGTAAGTTTATTGATTGTACCAGTATGTGTGATCAGTAGTGTTGTTATGGTTGTACCAGTATGTGTGATCATCAGTGTTGTTATGGTTGTACCAGTGTGTGTGATCATCAGTGTTGTTATGGATGTACCAGTGTGTGTGATCATCAGTGTTGTTATGGTTGTACCAGTGTGTGTGATCATCAGTGTTGTTATGGTTGTACCAGTGTGTGTGTGTGTGAACAGTTCCTTCAAATATTAAGTCTGGAGCTGAGATGTATTTCTTCACGGTGTATTTTTCAATAACGTCAGGAATCCATTTCCCTTTCAGAGTGTTGAAAGTGGGTTTTGTCTCGCTTAGGTCAGCTTCACTTGTTTTCCTCTAGTGCCTGTGTTCTCTTATGTCTACAGTTTCAGCACTGTCCTAATATATTCTATGTTGATGATTGTTGTAGTGTTGGTACAAGACTGTTCTCTCGTCCGTGTTGATGATTGTTGGAGTGTTGGAACAAGACAGTGTTCTCTCGTCCGTATTGATGATTGTTGGAGCGTTGGAACAAGACAGTGTTCTCTCGTCCGTGTTGATGATTGTTGGAGCGTTGGAACAAGACAGTGTTCTCTCGTCCGTGTTGATGATTGATGGAGTGTTGGAACAAGACAGTGTTCTCTCGTCCGTGTTGATGATTGTTGGAGCGTTGGAACAAGACAGTGTTCTCTCGTCCGTGTTGATGATTGATGGAGTGTTGGAACAAGACAGTGTTCTCTCGTCCGTGTTTCATTGAATTACTGTGTTCTACAACTCTGGTTGAAAGTTGTCTCCCTGTTTTCCATGTGTACACAAGGCTGCAGTTTTTGCAAGCAATTTGGTATACTGCATCTCTTTTCTCTCTCTCTCTCTCTCTCTCTCTCTCTCTCTCTCTCTCTCTCTCTCTCTCTCTCTCTCTCTCTCTCTCTCTCTCTCTCTCTCTCTCTCTCTCTCTCTCCTCTCTCTCTCTCTCTCCTCTCTCTTTCTCTCTCTCTGTATTTTGTACAGATAACAAAAAGTATGTTGGTCAAATATTTCGTCACACACACACACACGCCTATATAGGAGTATGCAGCGCCAGTTTGGAACCCTCTCCTAGCCAGGCACGTAAGGAAATTAGAGAAATTGCAAAGGTTTGCAACAAGACTAGTCCCGGAGCTAAGGGGTATGTCCTACAAGGAGAGGTTAAGGGAAATCGACCTGACGATACTGGAGAACAGGAGAGATAGGGAGGATATGATAACGACATAAAAATACTGAGAGGAATTGACATGGTGGACAGAGACAGGATGTTCCAGAGATGGGACACAGTAACAAGGCGTCACAATTGGAAGTTGAAGACTCAAATGAATCACATGGATGTTAGAAAGTATTTCTTCAGTCACAGAATTGTCAGAAAGTGGAATAGTCTGGCAAGTGACGTAGTAGAGGCAGGATCCATACATAGCTTTAAGAAGAGGTATGATGAAGCTCATGGAGCAGGAAAAGTGACCTAATAGAGACCAGCGAAGAGGCGGGGCAAGGAACTGTGACTCGACCCCTGCAACCACAACTAGATGAGTACAACTAGGTGAGTATACACACATATACACATACAACATTACTGATGGCTGCTGCATCGAGGATAATCTTGACACAAATTACCAGGTTGTGAACAAAATCTAAATTGTACCCTGACGCAGTGCGTTAATTGTACCCTGGTGCAATGCGTTAATTGTACCCTGGTGCAGTGCGTTAATTGTCTCGTTATCTGCGCCCTCAGAGCAAAATAAATACCTTTACCTAACCTGCAATTACTGGTTTTTAAAACACAGGTAAACCAAAAATACGACAGAGGACTAAAAACGGGAATGATAATGACTTACCTTGGAGTTTGGTCTGTATACTGCAGCAAAACCATCTAGGGTAATGCTGGAGGCATCACACACACACACACACACACACACACACACACACACACACACACACACACACAGCAATACTAAAAAAAAAATCTCATTGCAGTGAGTGAAGGCCTCTGGCCTGGGTCAGTGCTCAGTGTTAATTGTGCCAGGCCTTAATTACCTGGTGCCACGAGCTGTGTGCTGATGCTGCATCCAGTCAGTGCTGTGTGTGTGCTGATGCTGCATCCAGTCAGTGCTGTGTGTGTGTGGATGCTGCATCCAGTCAGTACTGTGTGTGTGTGGATGCTGCATCCAGTCAGTGCTGTGTGTGTGTGGATGCTGCATCCAGTCAGTGCTGTGTGTGTGTGGATGCTGCATCCAGTCAGTGCTGTGTGTGTGTGGATGCTGCATCCAGTCAGTACTGTGTGTGTGTGGATGCTGCATCCAGTCAGTGCTGTGTGTGTGTGGATACTGTGTCTGGTGGATGTTGTGTATTCACCTAATTTTGGTTGCAGGGGTCGAGACTCAGCTCCTGGCCCCGCCTCTTCACTGATCGCTACTACGTCCTCTCTCTCTCTCTCTGCTTCCAGAGCTTTGTCATACCTCGTCTTAAAGCTATGTATGGTTCCTGCCTCCACTACATCACTTGTTAGGCTATTCCACTTCCTGACGACTCTATGACTGAAGAAATACTTCCTAACATCCCTCTGACTCGTCTGAGTCTTCAGCTTCCAATTGTGACCCCTTGTTTCTGTGTCCCCTCTCTGGAGCAACCTGTCTGTCTACCTTATCTATTCCACGCAGTATTTTGTATGTTGTTATCATGTCTCCCCTGACCCGCCTGTCCTCCAATGTCGTCAGTCCTATTTCCCTCAACCTTTCTTCGTAGGACATACCCCTGAGCTCCGGAACTAACCTTGTTGCAAACCTTTGCACTTTCTCTAATTTCTTGACGTGTTTGACCAGGCGTGGGTTCCAAACTGGTGCTGCATACTCCAGTATGGGCCTGATGTACACAGTGTACAGTGTATTGAACGATTCCTTACTAAGGTATCGGAACGCTATTCTCAGGTTTGCCAGGTGCCCATATGCTGCAGCAGTTATCTGGTTGATGTGTGCCTCCGGAGACATGCTCGGTGTTATGGTCACCCCAAGATCTTTCTCCTTGAGCGAGGTTTGCAGTCCTTGGCCACCTAGTCTATACTCTGCAGTCTTCTTTGCCCTTCTCCGATCTTCATGACTTTGCACTTGGCAAGGTTGAATTCAAGAAACCAGTTGCTGGACCAGGTGTCCAGCCTGTCCAGGTCTCTTTGAAGTCCTGCCTGGTCCTCATATGATTTAATTCTCCTCATTAACTTCACATCCTCCAGTGTGTGTGTGTGTGTGTGTGTGTGTGTGTGTGTGTGTGTACTCACGTAGTTGTACTCACCTAGTTGAGGTTGCAGGGGTCGAGTCCAAGCTCCTGGCCCCGCCTCTTCACTGGTCGCTACTAGGTCACTCTCCCTGAACCGTAAGCTTTATCATACCTCTGCTTAAAGCTATGTATGGATCCTGCCTCCACTACATCGCTTCCCAAACTATTCCACTTCCTGACAACTCTGTGGCTGAAGAAATACTTCCTAACATCCCTGTGATTCATCTGTGTCTTCAACTTCCAACTGTGTCCCCTTATTGCTGTGTCCCATCTCTGGAACATCCTGTCTTTGTCCACCTTGGCAATTTCTCTCAGTATTTTGTATGTCGTTATCATGTCCCCTATCTCTCCTGTCCTTCAGTGTCGTCAGGTTGATTTCCCTTAACCTCTCCTCGTAGGACATACCTCTTAGCTCTGGGACTAGTCTTGTTGCAAACCTTTGCACTTTCTCTAGTTTCTTTACGTGCTTGGCTAGGTGTGGGTTCGAAACTGGTGCCGCATACTCCAATATGGGCCTAACGTACACCGTGTACAGGGTCCTCTGTGTATGTGTATGTATGCGTGCGTGCGCGCGCGCGCGCGCGCGCGTGTGTGTGTGTGTGTGTGTGTGTGTGTGTGTGTGTGTGTGTGTTGTGTTTGTGTGTGTGTGTGTGTGTCTGTGTGTTTGTGTGTGTGTGTGTGTGTGTGTGTGTGTGTGTGTGTGGATACTGTGTCTAGTGGATGTTGTGTGCGTGTGTGTGGATGCTGCGTCTAGTGGATGTTGTGTGTGTGCATGTTGTGTGTGTGTGTGTGTGTGTGTGTGTGTGTGTGTGTGTGTGTGTGTGTGTGCTTGTGTGTGCTTGTGTGTGTGTGTGTGTGTGTGTGTGTGTGTGTGTGTGTGTGTGTGTGTGTGTGTGTGTGTGTGTGGATGCTACGTCTAGTGGATGTTGTGTGTGTGGATGCTGCGTCTAGTGGATGTTGTGTGTGTGGATGCTGCGTCTAGTGGATGTTGTGTGTGTGGATGCTACGTCTAGTGGATGTTGTGTGTGTGGATGCTGCGTCTAGTGGATGTTGTGTGTGTGGATTCTGCGTCTATTGGATGTTGTGTGTGTGGATGCTGCGTTTAGTGGATGTTGTGTGTGTGGATGTTGCGTCTAATGGATGTTGTGTGTGTGGATGCAGCGTCTATTGGATGTTGTGTGTGTGGATGCTGCGTCTAGTGGATGTTGTGTGTGTGGATGCTGCGTCTAGTGGATGTTTTGTGTGGGGATGCTACGTCTAGTGGATGTTGTGTGTGTGGATGCTGCGTCTAGTGGATGTTATGTGTGTGGATGCTGCGTCTAGTGGATGTTGTGTGTGTGGATGCTGCGTCTAGTGGATGTTGTGTGTGTGTGGATGCTGCGTCTAGTGGATGTTGTGTGTGTGGATGCAGCGTCTAGTGGATGTTGTGTGTGTGTGGATGCTGCGTCTAGTGGATGTTGTGTGTGTGGATGTTGCGTCTAGTGGATGTTGTGTGTGTGTGGATACTGCGTCTAGTGGATGTTGTGTGTGTGGATGCTGCGTCTAGTGGATGTTGTGTGTGTGTGGATGCTGCGTCTAGTGGATGTTGTGTGTGTGTGGATGCTGCGTCTAGTGGATATTGTGTGTGTGTGGATGCTGCGTCTAGTGGATGTTGTGTGTGTGTGGATGCTGCGTCTAGTGGATGTTGTGTGTGTGGATGCTGCGTCTAGTGGATATTGTGTGTGTGTGTGGATGCTGCGTCTAGTGGATGTTGTGTGTGTGTGGATGCTGCGTCTAGTGGATGTTGTGTGTGTGGATGCTGCGTCTAGTGGATGTTGTGTGTGTGTGGATGCTGCATCTAGTGGATGTTGTGTGTGTGTGGATGCTGCGTCTAGTGGATGTTGTGTGTGTGGATGCTGCGTCTAGTGGATGTTGTGTGTGTGGATGCTGCGTCTAGTGGATGTTGTGTGTGTGGATGCTGCGTCTAGTGGATGTTGTGTGTGTGTGGATGCTGCGTCTAGTGGATGTTGTGTGTGTGGATGCTGCGTCTAGTGGATGTTGTGTGTGGATGCTGCGTCTAGTGGATGTTGTGTGTGTGGATGCTGCGTCTAGTGGATGTTGTGTGTGTGTGGATGCTGCGTCTAGTGGATGTTGTGTGTGTGTGGATGTTGTGTGTGTGTGGATGCTGCGTCTAGTGGATGTTGTGTGTGTGGATGCTGCGTCTAGTGGATATTGTGTGTGTGTGGATGCTGCGTCTAGTGGATGTTTGTGTGTGTGTGGATGCTGCGTCTAGTGGATGTTGTGTGTGTGGATGCTGCGTCTAGTGGATGTTGTGTGTGTGTGGATGCTGCGTCTAGTGGATGTTGTGTGTGTGGATGCTGCGTCTAGTGAATGTTGTGTGTGTGGATGCTGCGTCTAGTGGATGTTGTGTGTGGTGATGCTGCGTCTAGTGGATGTTGTGTGTGTGTGGATGCTGCGTCTAGTGGATGTTGTGTGTGTGTGGATGCTGCGTCTAGTGGATGTTGTGTGTGTGGATGCTGCGTCTAGTGGATGTTGTGTGTGGATGCTGCGTCTAGTGGATGTTGTGTGTGTGGATGCTGCGTCTAGTGGATGTTGTGTGTGTGTGGATGCTGCGTCTAGTGGATGTTGTGTATGTGTGGATGTTGTGTGTGTGTGGATGCTGCGTCTAGTGGATGTTGTGTGTGTGGATGCTGCGTCTAGTGGATGTTGTGTGTGTGTGGATGCTGCGTCTAGTGGATGTTGTGTGTGTGTGGATGCTGCGTCTAGTGGATGTTGTGTGTGTGTGGATGCTGCGTCTAGTGGATGTTGTGTGTGTGGATGCTGCGTCTAGTGGATGTTGTGTGTGTGGATACTGCGTCTAGTGGATGTTGTGTGTGTGGATGCTGCGTCTAGTGGATGTTGTTGTGTGTGTGGATGCTGCGTCTAGTGGATGTTGTGTGTGTGGATGCTGCGTCTAGTGGATGTTGTGTGTGTTGATGCTGCGTCTAGTGGATGTTGTGTGTGTGGATGCTGCGTCTAGTGGATGTTGTGTGTGTGTGGATGCTGCGTCTAGTGGATGTTGTGTGTGTGGATGCTGCGTCTAGTGGATGTTGTGTGTGTGTGGATGCTGCGTCTAGTGGATGTTGTGTGTGTGGATGCTGCGTCTAGTGGATGTTGTGTGTGTGTGGATGCTGCGTCTAGTGGATGTTGTGTGTGTGTGGATGCTGCGTCTAGTGGATGTTGTGTGTGTGGATGCTGCGTCTAGTGGATGTTGCGTGTGGATGCTGCGTCTAGTGGATGTTGTGTGTGTGGATGCTGCGTCTAGTGGATGTTGTTGTATGTGTGGATGTTGTGTGTGTGTGGATGCTGCGTCTAGTGGATGTTGTGTGTGTGTGGATGCTGCGTCTAGTGGATGTTTTGTGTGTGTGGATGCTGCGTCTAGTGGATGTTGTGTGTATGTGGATGCTGCGTCTAGTGGATGTTGTGTGTGTGGATGCTGCGTCTAGTGGATGTTGTGTGTGGATGCTGCGTCTAGTGGATGTTGTGTGTGTGGATGCTGCGTCTAGTGGATGTTGTGTGTGTGTGGATGCTGCGTCTAGTGGATGTTGTGTATGTGTGGATGTTGTGTGTGTGTGGATGCTGCGTCTAGTGGATGTTGTGTGTGTGTGGATGCTGCGTCTAGTGGATGTTTGTGTGTGTGGATGCTGCGTCTAGTGGATGTTGTGTGTATGTGGATGCTGCGTCTAGTGGATGTTGTGTGTGTGTGGATGCTGCGTCTAGTGGATGTTGTGTGTGTGTGGATGCTGCGTCTAGTGGATGTTGTGTGTGTGGATGCTGCGTCTAGTGGATGTTGTGTGTTGTGTGGATGCTGCGTCTAGTGGATGTTGTGTATGTGTGGATGTTGTGTGTGTGTGGATGCTGCGTCTAGTGGATGTTGTGTGTGTGTGGATGCTGCGTCTAGTGGATGTTGTGTGTGTGGATGCTGCGTCTAGTGGATGTTGTGTGTGGATGCTGCGTCTAGTGGATGTTGTGTGTGTGGATGCTGCGTCTAGTGGATGTTGTGTGTGTGTGGATGCTGCGTCTAGTGGATGTTGTGTATGTGTGGATGTTGTGTGTGTGTGGATGCTGCGTCTAGTGGATGTTGTGTGTGTGTGGATGCTGCGTCTAGTGGATGTTGTGTGTGTGTGGATGCTGCGTCTAGTGGATGTTGTGTGTATGTGGATGCTGCGTCTAGTGGATGTTGTGTGTGTGTGGATGCTGCGTCTAGTGGATGTTGTGTGTGTGTGGATGCTGCGTCTAGTGGATGTTGTGTGTGTGTAGATGCTGCGTCTAGTGGATGTTGTGTGTGTGGATGCTGCGTCTAGTGGATGTGTGTGTGTGGATGCTGCGTCTAGTGGATGTTGTGTGTGTGTGGATGCTGCGTCTAGTGGATGTTGTGTGTGTGTGGATGCTGCGTCTAGTGGTGTTGTGTGTGTGTGGATGCTGCGTCTAGTGGATGTTGTGTATGTGTGGATGTTGTGTGTGTGTGGATGCTGCGTCTAGTGGATGTTGTGTGTGTGTGGATGCTGCGTCTAGTGGATGTTGTGTGTGTGGATGCTGCGTCTAGTGGATGTTGTGTGTGGATGCTGCGTCTAGTGGATGTTGTGTGTGTGGATGCTGCGTCTAGTGGATGTTGTGTATGTGTGGATGTTGTGTGTGTGTGGATGCTGCGTCTAGTGGATGTTGTGTGTGTGTGGATGCTGCGTCTAGTGGATGTTGTGTGTGTGGATGCTGCGTCTAGTGGATGTTGTGTGTGGATGCTGCGTCTAGTGGATGTTGTGTGTGTGGATGCTGCGTCTAGTGGATGTTGTGTGTGTGTGGATGCTGCGTCTAGTGGATGTTGTGTATGTGTGGATGTTGTGTGTGTGTGGATGCTGCGTCTAGTGGGTGTTGTGTGTGTGTGGATGCTGCGTCTATTGGATGTTGTGTGTGTGTGGATGCTGCGTCTAGTGGATGTTGTGTGTATGTGGATGCTGCGTCTAGTGGATGTGTGTGTGTGTGGATGCTGCGTCTAGTGGATGTTGTGTGTGTGTGGATGCTGCGTCTAGTGGATGTTGTGTGTGTGGATGCTGCGTCTAGTGGATGTTGTGTGTGTGTGGATGCTGCGTCTAGTGGATGTTGTGTGTGTGTGGATGCTGCGTCTAGTGGATGTTGTGTGTATGTGGATGCTGCGTCTAGTGGATGTTGTGTGTGTGTGGATGCTGCGTCTAGTGGATGTTGTGTGTGTGTGGATGCTGCGTCTAGTGGATGTTGTGTGTGTGTAGATGCTGCGTCTAGTGGATGTTGTGTGTGTGGATGCTGCGTCTAGTGGATGTTGTGTGTGGATGCTGCGTCTAGTGGATGTTGTGTGTGTGTGGATGCTGCGTCTAGTGGATGTTGTGTGTGTGTGGATGCTGCGTCTAGTGGATGTTGTGTGTGTGTGGATGCTGCGTCTAGTGGATGTTGTGTGTGTGTGGATGCTGCGTCTAAGTGCTGCCAATCTGACAGATTACTGGTAAAAATGTTACTTGGTGCTATGTAAAAATGTGAATACTCTCACGATAACTAATTTATCGGATGTGATAGCCATTAAATCTTTAATATACTCAAAGGAGATTACAACTTAGAGATATCACAACTTAGAGATATCACAACTTAGAGATATCACAACTTAGAAATATCACAACTTAGAGATACTTGGAGAAAGTCGTGTTGAATCTATGCTGTTCAACAGGTGTCTAACAACAGAGTGAGAGTTGACGCATGTTAAGGACAGGTGTTATCAAACTCCTGGGTCCCACTCTATCGTGTACCAGTCTAGAACACCTGCGTCAATGACGGAGTCTAGGTGCACCCAAATACACTCAAAGTTCACAAAGGTTATTATAAATGCGCCCACAAATGTTGGTTGCCTCTGTAGCAACCCAACACACATGCTGGTTGCCTCTGTTGCAACCCAACACACATGCTGGTTGCCTCTGTAGCAACCCAACACACATGCTGGTTGCCTCTGTTGCAACCCAACACACATGCTGGTTGCCTCTGTTGCAACCCAACACACATGCTGGTTGCCTCTGTTGCAACCCAACACACATGCTGGTTGCCTCCGTATCAACCCAACACACATGCTGGTTACCTCTGTTGCAACCCAACACACATGCTGGTTGCCTTTGTAGCAACCCAACACACAGATATTGAGTTGCTACTGAGGCACCACAGATGTAGGTTACGACAGCGGTTCAGACACCTGGAGTATACCTGGAGAGGATTTCGCAGGGTCAACGCCTCCGCGGCCCAGTCTGTGACCAGGCCTTATGGTGAATCAGGGCCTGATCAACCAGGCTGTTACTGATGCTGGTTGTTCCATAAAATTCAAACGAAGAAATATTCTGAGTCTCAGACAAAGGCAGCCTTCTACAAAGGTTCAAACAGAGGTGCACAAAAGACAACAAGGGACACAAAGGCATCCTACTCACAGCAACAAACATGTCTCTGCCAACATATAAATTACAAGATCAGAAAAACTCACGAAGATTTTTGGTCGAATCTCAGATTTTCTATGAAAAGGAGTTATTGTGTCACAAGTTGTAGAGGGGACTGAGCTGGGGACTGAACTGGGGACTGAACTGGGGACTGAACTGGGGACTGAACTGGGGACTGAACTGGGGACTGAACTGGGGACTGAACTGGGGACTGAACTGGGGACTGAGCTGGGGACTGAGCTGGGGACTGAGCTGGGGACTGAACTGGGGACTGAACTGGGGACTGAACTGGGGACTGAGCTGGGGACTGAGCTGGGGACTGAACTGGGGACTGAACTGGGGACTGAACTGGGGACTGAACTGGGGACTGAACTGGGGACTGAACTGGGGACTGAACTGGGGACTGAACTGGGGATTGAACTGGGGACTGAGCTGGGGACTGAGCTGGGGACTGAACTGGGGACTGAACTGGGGACTGAACTGGGGACTGAACTGGGGACTGAACTGGGGACTGAACTGGGGACTGAACTGGTGTCCTCGCAGTTACAAACACAGCTACAAAGTGTAAATATTGATGTGGGTAGATTCAACTACTGTTCAACCTACTTTTGAAGATACTGGCACTGCACAGGCCTTGTGGAACAACTGCACATCACTTTGGAAGATACTGGCACTGCACAGGCCTCGTGGAACAACTGCACATCACTTTGGAAGATACTGGCACTGCACAGGCCTCGTGGAACAACTGCACATCACTTTGGAAGATACTGGCACTGCACAGGCCTCGTGGAACAACTGCACATCACTTTGGAAGATACTGGCACTGCACAGGCCTCGTGGAACAACTGCACATCACTTTGGAAGATACTGGCACTGCACAGGCCTCGTGGAACAACTGCACATCACTTTGGAAGATACTGGCACTGCACAGGCCTCGTGGAACAACTGCACATCACTTTGGAAGATACTGGCACTGCACAGGCCTCGTGGAACAACTGCACATCACTTTGGAAGATACTGGCACTGCACAGGCCTCGTGGAACAACTGCACATCACTTTGGAAGATACTGGCACTGCACAGGCCTCGTGGAACAACTGCACATCACTTTGGAAGATACTGGCACTGCAAAGGCCTCGTGGAACAACTGCACATCACTTTGGAAGATACTGGCACTGCACAGGCCTCGTGGAACAACTGCACATCACTTTGGAAGATACTGGCACTGCACAGGCCTCGTGGAACAACTGCACATCACTTTGGAAGATACTGGCACTGCACAGGCCTCGAGGAACAACTGCACATCACTTTGGAAGATACTGGCACTGCACAGGCCTCGTGGAACAACTGCACATCACTTTGGAAGATACTGGCACTGCACAGGCCTCGTGGAACAACTGCACATCACTTTGGAAGATACTGGCACTGCACAGGCCTCGTGGAACAACTGCACATCACTTTGGAAGATACTGGCACTGCACAGGCCTCGTGGAACAACTGCACATCACTTTGGAAGATACTGGCACTGCACAGGCCTCGAGGAACAACTGCACATCACTTTGGAAGATACTGGCACTGCACAGGCCTCGTGGAACAACTGCACATCACTTTGGAAGATACTGGCACTGCACAGGCCTCGTGGAACAACTGCACATCACTTTGGAAGATACTGGCACTGCACAGGCCTCGTGGAACAACTGCACATCACTTTGGAAGATACTGGCACTGCACAGGCCTCGTGGAACAACTGCACATCACTTTGGAAGATACTGGCACTGCACAGGCCTCGAGGAACAACTGCACATCACTTTGGAAGATACTGGCACTGCACAGGCCTCGAGGAACAACTGCACATCACTTTGGAAGATACTGGCACTGCACAGGCCTCGTGGAACAACTGCACATCACTTTGGAAGATACTGGCACTGCACAGGCCTCGTGGAACAACTGCACATCACTTTGGAAGATACTGGCACTGCACAGGCCTCGTGGAACAACTGCACATCACTTTGGAAGATACTGGCACTGCACAGGCCTCGTGGAACAACTGCACATCACTTTGGAAGATACTGGCACTGCACAGGCCTCGTGGAACAACTGCACATCACTTTGGAAGATACTGGCACTGCACAGGCCTCGTGGAACAACTGCACATCACTTTTGAAGATACTGGCACTGCACAGGCCTCGTGGAACAACTGCACATCACTTTGGAAGATACTGGCACTGCACAGGCCTCGTGGAACAACTGCACATCACTTTTGAAGATACTGGCACTGCACAGGCCTCGTGGAACAACTGCACATCACTTTGGAAGATACTGGCACTGCACAGGCCTCGAGGAACAACTGCACATCACTTTGGAAGATACTGGCACTGCACAGGCCTCGTGGAACAACTGCACATCACTTTGGAAGATACTGGCACTGCACAGGCCTCGTGGAACAACTGCACATCACTTTGGAAGATACTGGCACTGCACAGGCCTCGTGGAACAACTGCACATCACTTTGGAAGATACTGGCACTGCACAGGCCTCGTGGAACAACTGCACATCACTTTGGAAGATTCTGGCACTGCACAGGCCTCGAGGAACAACTGCACATCACTTTGGAAGATACTGGCACTGCACAGGCCTCGTGGAACAACTGCACATCACTTTGGAAGATACTGGCACTGCACAGGCCTCGTGGAACAACTGCACATCACTTTGGAAGATACTGGCACTGCACAGGCCTCGTGGAACAACTGCACATCACTTTGGAAGATACTGGCACTGCACAAGCCTCGTGGAACAACTGCACATCACTTTGGAAGATACTGGCACTGCACAGGCCTCGAGGAACAACTGCACATCACTTTGGAAGATACTGGCACTGCACAGGCCTCGAGGAACAACTGCACATCACTTTGGAAGATACTGGCACTGCACAGGCCTCGTGGAACAACTGCACATCACTTTGGAAGATACTGGCACTGCACAGGCCTCGTGGAACAACTGCACATCACTTTGGAAGATACTGGCACTGCACAGGCCTCGTGGAACAACTGCACATCACTTTGGAAGATACTGGCACTGCACAGGCCTCGTGGAACAACTGCACATCACTTTGGAAGATACTGGCACTGCACAGGCCTCGTGGAACAACTGCACATCACTTTGGAAGATACTGGCACTGCACAGGCCTCGAGGAACAACTGCACATCACTTTGGAAGATACTGGCACTGCACAGGCCTCGTGGAACAACTGCACATCACTTTGGAAGATACTGGCACTGCACAGGCCTCGTGGAACAACTGCACATCACTTTGGAAGATACTGGCACTGCACAGGCCTCGTGGAACAACTGCACATCACTTTGGAAGATACTGGCACTGCACAGGCCTCGTGGAACAACTGCACATCACTTTGGAAGATACTGGCACTGCACAGGCCTCGTGGAACAACTGCACATCACTTTGGAAGATACTGGCACTGCACAGGCCTCGTGGAACAACTGCACATCACTTTGGAAGATACTGGCACTACACAGGCCTCGTGGAACAACTGCACATCACTTTGGAAGATACTGGCACTGCACAGGCCTCGTGGAACAACTGCACATCACTTTGGAAGATACTGGCACTGCACAGGCCTCGTGGAACAACTGCACATCACTTTGGAAGATACTGGCACTGCACAGGCCTCGTGGAACAACTGCACATCACTTTGGAAGATACTGGCACTGCACAGGCCTCGTGGAACAACTGCACATCACTTTGGAAGATACTGGCACTGCACAGGCCTCGTGGAACAACTGCACATCACTTTGGAAGATACTGGCACTGCACAGGCCTCGTGGAACAACTGCACATCACTTTGGAAGATACTGGCACTGCACAGGCCTCGTGGAACAACTGCACATCACTTTGGAAGATACTGGCACTGCACAGGCCTCGTGGAACAACTGCACATCACTTTGGAAGATACTGGCACTGCACAGGCCTCGTGGAACAACTGCACATCACTTTGGAAGATACTGGCACTGCACAGGCCTCGTGGAACAACTGCACATCACTTTGGAAGATACTGGCACTGCACAGGCCTCGTGGAACAACTGCACATCACTTTGGAAGATACTGGCACTGCACAGGCCTCGTGGAACAACTGCACATCACTTTGGAAGATACTGGCACTGCACAGGCCTCGTGGAACAACTGCACATCAGTTTTGCTCATGATATGTATCTCATTTCACTGTATAATTATTAACATCACAGGTACACTGTAGGTTTGAGGTGTTCCTGGTAGTAAATGCTTCACTGTACCTGGCCGTCTACACCAAACAGGTGCGCTAAACAACTGCAGGTGTGCTAGACGGCTGTACGTATGGAGCTAGGTGTGCTGCACACCTGTGTGGAACAGGTGTGCTATGCAACTGTAGGTGTGGAGCCAGGCGTGCTACCCTACAGCTGTAGACGTGAGGACAGGTATGCAAGACAGCTGTAGATGTCATGACAGGTGTGCTACACAGCTGCAAGTGTGGAGACAGGTGTGCTACAAAAGCTGCAAGTGTGGACACAGGTGTGCTAGACAGCTGCAGGTGTGCTAGACAACTGCAGGGTCCACAGCGTCTGGTCCAGGCAGCTCATACCATCTCCTTGAAAGCGGAAAAAACACAAGAGGGGAGGGGAGTGGGGGGTACACAGTGTTTCACTCAATATTGTGTGAAACATTGATAAAGGGACGCATGTACCTCCGCCGTGACGCAAGATGTTAGTGATGCTAACGTCAGGTGTTGACGTAAGATGTTGACGACAAGATGCTGGCGATGCTGACAAAAGATGCCACCCACACCTGCCAAACACACAGGTGTGGGTGGCAGGTGTCTAGTCTGGATTTCTCTAACCAATCAGCCAAGTTGTTCCATGCATTTCTGAGACGGTGGAGCAGTTGTTAGTGGAGCATGTGGTGATAGAGCAGTTGTTAGTGGAGCATGGGGTGGTAGAGCAGTTGTTAGTGGAGCATGTGGTGGTAGAGCAGTTGTTAGTGGAGCATGTGGTGGTAGAGCAGTTGTTAATGGAGCATGGGGTGGTAGAGCAGTGTTAGTGGAGCATGTGGTGGTAGAGCAGTTGTTAGTGGATCATGTGGTGATAGAGCAGTTGTTAGTGGAGCATGTAGTGGTAGAGCAGTTCTTAGTGGAGCATGGGGTGGTAGAGCAGTTGTTAGTGGAGCATGTGGTGGTAGAGCAGTTGTTAGTGGAGCATGCGGTGGTAGAGCAGTTGTTAGTGGAGCATGTGGTGGTAGAGCAGTTGTTAGTGGAGCATGTGGTGGTAGAGCAGTTGTTAGTGGAGCATGTAGTGGTAAAGCACTTGTTAGTGGAGCATGTGGTGGTAGAGCAGTTGTTAGTGGAGCATGTGGTGGTATAGCAGTTGTTAGTGGAGCATGTGGTGGTAGAGCAGTTGTTAGTGGAGCATGTGGTGGTAGAGCAGTTGTTAGTGGAGCAAGTGGTGGTAGAGCAGTTGTTAGTGGAGCATGTAGTGGTAGAGCACTTGTTAGTGGAGCATGTGGTGGTAGAGCAGTTGTTAGTGGAGCATGTAGTGGTAGAGCACTTGGTAGTGGAGCATGTGGTGGTAGAGCAGTTGTTAGTGGAGCATGTAGTGGTAGAGCACTTGCTAGTGGAGCATGTGGTGGTAGAGCAGTTGTTAGTGGAGCATGTAGTGGTAGAGCACTTGGTAGTGGAGCATGTGGTGGTAGAGCAGTTGTTAGTGGAGCAAGTGGTGGTAGAGCAGTTGTTAGTGGAGAATGTGGTGGTAAAGCAGTTGTTAGTGGAGCATGTAGTGGTAGAGCAGTTGTTAGTGGAGCAAGTGGTGGTAGAGCAGTTGTTAGTGGAGCATGTGGTGGTAGAGCAGTTGTTAGTGGAGCATGTAGTGGTAAAGCACTTGTTAGTGGAGCATGTGGTGGTAGAGCACTTGGTAGTGGAGCATGTGGTGGTAGAGCAGTTGTTAGTGGAGCATGTGGTGGTAAAGCAGTTGTTAGTGGAGCATGTAGTGGTAGAGCAGTTGTTAGTGGAGCAAGTGGTGGTAGAGCAGTTGTTAGTGGAGCATGTAGTGGTAGAGCAGTTGTTAGTGGAGCAAGTGGTGGTAGAGCAGTTGTTAGTGGAGCATGTGGTGGTAGAGCAGTTGTTAGTGGAGCATGTGGTGGTAGAGCAGTTGTTAGTGGAGCATGTAGTGGTAGAGCAGTTGTTAGTGGAGCAAGTGGTGGTAGAGCAGTTGTTAGTGGAGCATGTGGTGGTAGAGCAGTTGTTAGTGGAGCATGTGGTGGTAGAGCAGTTGTTAGTGGAGCAAGTGGTGGTAGAGCAGTTGTTAGTGGAGCATGTGGTGGTAGAGCAGTTGTTAGTGGAGCATGTAGTGGTAGAGCACTTGTTAGTGGAGCATGTGGTGGTAGAGCAGTTGTTAGTGGAGCATGTAGTGGTAGAGCACTTGTTAGTGGAGCATGTGGTGGTAGAGCAGTTGTTAGTGGAGCATGTGGTGGTAGAGCAGTTGTTAGTGGAGAATGTGGTGGTAGAGCAGTTGTTAGTGGAGCATGTGGTGGTAAAGCAGTTGTTAGTGGAGCATGTAATGGTAGAGCAGTTGTTAGTGGAGCAAGTGGTGGTAGAGCAGTTGTTAGTGGAGCATGTAGTGGTAGAGCAGTTGTTAGTGGAGCAAGTTGTGGTAGAGCAGTTGTTAGTGGAGCATGTGGTGGTAGAGCAGTTGTTAGTGGAGCATGTGGTGGTATAGCAGTTGTTAGTGGAGCATGTAGTGGTAGAGCAGTTGTTAGTGGAGCATGTGGTGGTAGAGCAGTTGTTAGTGGAGCATGTGGTGGTAGAGCAGTTGTTAGTGGAGCAAGTGGTGGTAGAGCAGTTGTTAGTGGAGCATGTGGTGGTAGAGCAGTTGTTAGTGGAGCAAGTGGTGGTAGAGCAGTTGTTAGTGGAGCATGTGATGGTAGAGCAGTTGTTAGTGGAACATGTGATGGTAGAACAGTTGTTACTAGAGCATGTGGTGGTAGAGCAGTTGTTAGTGGAGCATGTGGTGGTAGAGCAGTTGTTAGTGGGGCATGGGGTGGTAGAACAGTTGTTACTGGAGCATGTGGTGGTAGAGCAGTTGTTAGTGGAGCATGGGGTGGTAGAACAGTTGTTACTGGAGCATGTAGTGGGAGCAGTTTACACAATCCGCCAATGTTTACACAGAACGTCAGCATTTACACCAAGTCAGTCAATATTTACATTAAATCAGTATGTATTTACAGCAAATCAGTCAGTATTTATAGCAAATTCTTCAGTATTTACATAAAATCTGTCAGTATTTACATCAAATCCGTCAGTATTTACAGCAAATCTGTCAGTATTTACAGCAAATCCGCCAGTATTTATATTAAATGTCAGAATTTACATCAAATCTGTCAGCATTTACAGCAAATCGGTTAGTATTTACAGCTAATCCGTCATTATTTACCACAAATCCGTCAGTATTTACAGCAAATCTATCAGTATTTACAGCAAATCCGTCAGTATTTGCAGCAAATCTGTCAGTATTTACAGCAAATCCGTTAGTATTTACAGAAAATCCGTCAGTATTTACAGCAAATCTGTCAGTATTTACAGCAAATCCGTCAGTATTTACAGCAAATCTGTCAGTATTAACAGCAAATCCATTAGTATTTACAGCAAATCCGTCAGTATTTACAGAAAATCTGTCAGTATTTACAGCAAATCTGTCAGTATTTACAGCAAATCCGTTAGTATTTACAGCAAATCTGTCAGTATTTACAGCAAATCCGTCAGTACTTGCAGCAAATTTGTCAGTATTTACAGAAAATCCATCGGTATTTACAGCAAATCTGCCAGTATTTACAGCAAATCCGTCAGTATTTACAGAAAATCTGTCAGTATTTACAGCAAATCCGTTAGTATTTACAGCAAATCTGTCAGTATTTACAGCAAATCCGTCAGTATTTACAGCAAATCCGTCAGTATTTACAGCAAATCCGTCAGTATTTACAGCAAATCTGTCAGTATTTACAGCAAATCCGTCAGTATTTACAGCAAATCCGTCAGTATTTACAGCAATCTGTCAGTATTTACAGCAAATCCGTCAGTATTTACAGCAAATCTGTCAGTATTTACAGCAAATCCGTTAGTATTTACAGCAAATCTGTCAGTATTTACAGCAAATCCGTCAGTACTTGCAGCAAATCTGTCAGTATTTACAGCAAATCCGTCAGTATTTACAGCAAATCTGTCAGTATTTACAGCAAATCCGTCAGTATTTACAGCAAATCTGTCAGTATTTACAGCAAATCCGTCAGTATTTACAGCAAATCTGTCAGTATTTACAGCAAATCCGTCAGTATTTACAGCAAATCCGTCAGTACTTACAGCAAATCCGTCAGTATTTACAGCAAATCTGTCAGTATTTACAGCAAATCCGTCAGTATTTACAGCAAATCTGTCAGTATTTACAGCAAATCCGTCAGTATTTACAGAAAATCCGTCAGTACTTACAGCAAATCCGTCAGTATTTACAGCAAATCCGTCAGTACTTACAGCAAATCCGTCAGTATTTACAGCAAATCTGTCAGTATTTACAGCAAATCCGTCAGTATTTACAGCAAATCTGTCAGTATTTACAGCAAATCCGTCAGTATTTACAGCAAATCCGTCAGTTACTTACAGCAAATCCGTCAGTATTTACAGCAAATCCGTCAGTACTTACAGCAAATCCGTCAGTATTTACAGCAAATCCGTCAGTATTTACAACAAATCTGTCAGTATTTACAGCAAATCCGTCAGTACTTACAGCAAATCCGTCAGTATTTACAGCAAATCCGTCAGTATTTACAGCAAATCTGTCAGTATTTACAGCAAATCCGTCAGTATTTACAGCAAATCCGTCAGTACTTACAGCAAATCCGTCAGTATTTACAGCAAATCCGTCAGTATTTACAGCAAATCTGTCAGTATTTACAGCAAATCCGTCAGTATTTACAGCAAATCCGTCAGTATTTACAGCAAATCTGTCAGTATTTACAGCAAATCCGTCAGTATTTACAGCAAATCCGTCAGTATTTACAGCAAATCCGTCAGTATTTACAGCAAATCCGTCAGTATTTACAGCAAATCCGTCAGTATTTACAGCAAATCCGTCAGTATTTACAGCAAATCCGTCAGTATTTACAGCAAATCCGTCAGTATTTACAGCAAATCCGTCAGTATTTACAGCAAATCCGTCAGTATTTACAGCAAATCCGTCAGTATTTACAGCAAATCCGTCAGTATTTACAGCAAATCCGTCAGTATTTACAGCAAATCTGTCAGTATTTACAGCAAATCCGTCAGTATTTACAGCAAATCCGTCAGTATTTACAGCAAATCCGTCAGTATTTACAGCAAATCCGTCAGTATTTACAGCAAATCCGTCAGTATTTACAGCAAATCTGTCAGTATTTACAGCAAATCCGTCAGTATTTACAGCAAATCCGTCAGTATTTACAGCAAATCCGTCAGTATTTACACCAAATCCGTCAGTATTTACAGCAAATCCGTCAGTATTTACAGCAAATCTGTCAGTATTTACAGCAAATCCGTCAGTATTTACAGCAAATCCGTCAGTATTTACAGCAAATCCGTCAGTATTTACAGCAAATCCGTCAGTATTTACAGCAAATCCGTCAGTATTTACAGCAAATCTGTCAGTATTTACAGCAAATCCGTCAGTATTTAGTATAAAAAATCTACGGAAAACTTTACGAACATTTCATATTTTGAACTTGGAGTCTAAAATAGTTTGTGCTCTCTCTCTCTGTCTCCATCTATCTCTCTCTCCGTCTCTCTCTTTCTCTCTCTCATTCTGCTTGTAAGAGAGACATTAAGTGAGCAAAAACTTGCTGATCTATCGCCCGGTTTTAAAGTTCAAATACTGGCACTCGGGCAAAAAAGAACAGCTGCAGTTTATGGCTGAACTTTGACCACATTACAACGTTAGTTTTTACCTCTGACGTCTTTACTCCCTGAGGACCTATTGTACGTGATGCTTTAGAGTAAGGAACGAGTGTACGTGATGCTTTATAGTAAGGGACGAGTGTACATGATGCTTTATAGTAAGGAACGAGTGTACGTGATGCTTTATAGTAAGGGACGAGTGTACGTGATGCTTTATAGTAAGGAACGAGTGTACGTGATGCTTTATAGTAAGGAACGAGTGTATGTGATGCTTTATAGTAAGGAACGAGTGTACGTGATGCTTTATAGTAAGGGACGAGTGTACGTGATGCTTTATAGTAAGGAACGAGTGTACGTGATGCTTTATAGTAAGGAACGAGTGTACGTGATGCTTTATAGTAAGGAGCGAGTGTACGTGATGCTTTATAGTAAGGAACGAGTGTACGTGATGCTTTATAGTAAGGAACGAGTGTACGTGATGCTTTATAGTAAGGAACGAGTGTACGTGATGCTTTATAGTAAGGAACGAGTGTACGTGATGCTTTATAGTAAAGAGCGAGTGTACGTGATACTTTATAGTAAGGAAAGAGTGTAAGTAATGCTTTACAGTAAGGAACGAGTGTACGTGATGCTTTATAATAAGGAACGAGTGTACGTGATGCTTTATAGTAAGGAGCGAGTGTACGTGATGCTTTATAGTAAGGAACGCGTGTACGTGATGCTTTATAGTAAGGAACGAGTGTACGTGATGCTTTATAGTAAGGAGCGAGTGTACGTGATCCTTTATAGTAAGGAACGAGTGTACGTGATGCTTTATAGTAAGGAACGAGTGTACGTGATGCTTTATAGTAAGGAACGAGTGTACGTGATGCTTTATAGTAAGGAACGAGTGTACGTGATGCTTTATAGTAAAGAGCGAGTGTACGTGATACTTTATAGTAAGGAACGAGTGTACGTGATGCTTTATAATAAGGAACGAGTGAACGTGATGCTTTATAATAAGGAACGAGTGTACGTGATGCTTTATAATAAGAAACGAGTGTACGTGATGCTTTATAATAAGGAACGAGTGTACGTGATGCTTTATAATAAGAAACGAGTGTACGTGATGCTTTATAATAAGGAAAGAGTGTAAGTAATGCTTTATAGTAAGGAACGAGTGTACGTGATGCTTTATAATAAGGAACGAGTGTACGTGATGCTTTATAATAAGGAACGAGTGAACGTGATGCTTTATAATAAGGAACGAGTGTACGTGATGCTTTATAATAAGAAACGAGTGTACGTGATGCTTTATAATAAGGAACGAGTTTACGTGATGCTTTATAATAAGGAACGAGTGTACGTGACGCTTTATAATAAGGGACGAGTGTACGTGATGCTTTATAATAAGGACCGAGTGTACGTGATGCTTTATAATAAGGAACGAGTGTACGTGATACTTTATAATAAGGAACAAGTGTACGTGATGCTTTATAATAAGGAACGAGTGTACGTGATGCTTTATAATAAGGAACGAGTGTACGTGATGCTTTATAATAAGGAACGAGTGTACGTGATGCTTTAATAATAAGGAACGAGTGTAACGTGATGCTTTATAATAAGGAACGAGTGTACGTGATGCTTTTATAATAAGGAACGAGTGTACGTGATGCTTTATAATAAGGAAACGAGTGTACGTGATGCTTTATAATAAGGAACGAGTGTACGTGATGCTTTATAATAAGGAACGAGTGTACGTGATGCTTTATAATAAGGAACGAGTGTACGTGATGCTTTATAATAAGGAACGAGTGTACGTGATGCTTTATAATAAGGAACGAGTGTACGTGATGCTTTATAATAAGAAACGAGTGTACGTGATGCTTTATAATAAGGAACGAGTGTACGTGATGCTTTATAACAAGGAACGAGTGTACGTGATGCTTTATAATAAGGAACGAGTGTACGTGATGCTTTATAACAAGGAACGAGTGTACGTGATGCTTTATAATAAGGAACGAGTGTACGTGATGCTTTATAATAAGGAACGAGTGTACGTGATGCTTTATAATAAGAAACGAGTGTACGTGATGCTTATAATAAGGAACGAGTGTACGTGATGCTTTATAATAAGGAACGAGTGTACGTGATGCTTTATAATAAGGAACGAGTGTACGTGATGCTTTATAATAAGGAACGAGTGTACGTGATGCTTTATAATAAGGAACGAGTGTACGTGATGCTTTATAATAAGGAACGAGTGTACGTGATGCTTTATAATAAGGAACGAGTGTACGTGATGCTTTATAATAAGGAACGAGTGTACGTGATGCTTTATAATAAGGAACGAGTGTACGTGATGCTTTATAATAAGGAACGAGTGTACGTGATGCTTTATAATAAGGAACGAGTGTACGTGATGCTTTATAATAAGGAACGAGTGTACGTGATGCTTTATAATAAGGAACGAGTGTACGTGATGCTTTATAATAAGGAACGAGTGTACGTGATGCTTTATAATAAGGAACGAGTGTACGTGATGCTTTATAATAAGGAACGAGTGTACGTGATGCTTTATAATAAGGAACGAGTGTACGTGATGCTTTATAATAAGGAACGAGTGTACGTGATGCTTTATAATAAGGAACGAGTGTACGTGATGCTTTATAATAAGGAACGAGTGTACGTGATGCTTTATAATAAGGAACGAGTGTACGTGATGCTTTATAATAAGGAACGAGTGTACGTGATGCTTTATAATAAGGAACGAGTGTACGTGATGCTTTATAATAAGGAACGAGTGTACGTGATGCTTTATAATAAGGAACGAGTGTACGTGATGCTTTATAATAAGGAACGAGTGTACGTGATGCTTTATAATAAGGAACGAGTGTACGTGATGCTTTATAATAAGGAACGAGTGTACGTGATGCTTTATAATAAGGAACGAGTGTACGTGATGCTTTATAATAAGGAACGAGTGTACGTGATGCTTTATAATAAGGAACGAGTGTACGTGATGCTTTATAATAAGGAACGAGTGTACGTGATGCTTTATAAATAAGGAACGAGTGTACGTGATGCTTTATAATAAGGAACGAGTGTACGTGATGCTTTATAATAAGGAACGAGTGTACGTGATGCTTTATAATAAGGAACGAGTGTACGTGATGCTTTATAATAAGGAACGAGTGTACGTGATGCTTTATAATAAGGAACGAGTGTACGTGATGCTTTATAATAAGGAACGAGTGTACGTGATGCTTTATAATAAGGAACGAGTGTACGTGATGCTTTATAATAAGGAACGAGTGTACGTGATGCTTTATAATAAGGAACGAGTGTACGTGATGCTTTATAATAAGGAACGAGTGTACGTGATGCTTTATAATAAGGAACGAGTGTACGTGATGCTTTATAATAAGGAACGAGTGTACGTGATGCTTTATAATAAGGAACGAGTGTACGTGATGCTTTATAATAAGGAACGAGTGTACGTGATGCTTTATAATAAGGAACGAGTGTACGTGATGCTTTATAATAAGGAACGAGTGTACGTGATGCTTTATAATAAGGAACGAGTGTACGTGATGCTTTATAATAAGGAACGAGTGTACGTGATGCTTTTATAATAAGGAACGAGTGTACGTGATGCTTTATAATAAGGAACGAGTGTACGTGATGCTTTATAATAAGGAACGAGTGTACGTGATGCTTTATAATAAGGAACGAGTGTACGTGATGCTTTATAATAAGGAACGAGTGTACGTGATGCTTTATAATAAGGAACGAGTGTACGTGATGCTTTATAATAAGGAACGAGTGTACGTGATGCTTTATAATAAGGAACGAGTGTACGTGATGCTTTATAATAAGGAACGAGTGTACGTGATGCTTTATAATAAGGAACGAGTGTACGTGATGCTTTATAATAAGGAACGAGTGTACGTGATGCTTTATAATAAGGAACGAGTGTACGTGATGCTTTATAATAAGAAACGAGTGTACGTGATGCTTTATAATAAGGAACGAGTGTACGTGATGCTTTATAATAAGGAACGAGTGTACGTGATGCTTTATAATAAGGAACGAGTGTACGTGATGCTTTATAATAAGGAACGAGTGTACGTGATGCTTTATAATAAGGAACGAGTGTACGTGATGCTTTATAATAAGGAACGAGTGTACGTGATGCTTTATAATAAGGAACGAGTGTACGTGATGCTTTATAATAAGGAACGAGTGTACGTGATGCTTTATAATAAGGAACGAGTGTACGTGATGCTTTATAATAAGGAACGAGTGTACGTGATGCTTTATAATAAGGAACGAGTGTACGTGATGCTTTATAATAAGGAACGAGTGTACGTGATGCTTTATAATAAGGAACGAGTGTACGTGATGCTTTATAATAAGGAACGAGTGTACGTGATGCTTTATAATAAGGAACGAGTGTACGTGATGCTTTATAATAAGGAACGAGTGTACGTGATGCTTTATAATAAGGAACGAGTGTACGTGATGCTTTATAATAAGGAACGAGTGTACGTGATGCTTTATAATAAGGAACGAGTGTACGTGATGCTTTATAATAAGGAACGAGTGTACGTGATGCTTTATAATAAGGAATGATTGAAGGTGGTTCACAGGTTCTTTTGTGCGTGCAACTGATGAAGTTCAGAAATTATGTTCATCCAGAGGCAGAGAGAGAGAGAGAGAGAGAGAGAGAGAGAGAGAGAGAGAGAGAGAGAGAAGAGAGAGAGAGAGAAGAGGAGAAGAGAGAGAGAGAGAGAGAGAGAGAGAGAGAGAGAGAGGAGAGAGAGAGAGAGAGAGAGAGAAGAGAGAGAGAGAGAGAGAGAGAGAGAGAGAGAGAGAGAGGAAGAGAGAGAAGAGAGAGAGAGAGAGAGAGAGAGAGAGAGAAGAGAGAGAGAGAGGGGAGAGAGAGAGAGAGAGAGAGAGAGAGAGAGAGAGAGAGAGAGAGAGAGAGAGAGAGAGAGAGAGAGAGAGAGAGAGAGAGAGAGAGAGAGAGAGAGAGAGAAGAGAGAGAGTAGAGAGAGAGAGAGAGAGAGAGAGAGAGATGAGAGAGAAGAGAGAAGAGAGAGAGGAGAGAGAGAGAGAGAGAGAGAGAGAGAGAAGAGAGAGAGAGAAGAGAGAGAGAGAGAGAGAGGAGGAGAGAGATGAGAGAGAGAGAGAGAGAGAGAGAGAGAGAAGAGAGAGAAGAGAGATAGGAGAGAGAGAGGAGAAGAGAGAGAGGAGAGAGAAGAGAGAGAGAGAGAGAGAGAGAGAGAGAGAGAAGAGAGAGAGAGGAGAGAGAGAGAGAGAGAGAGAGAGAGAGAGAGAGAGAGAGAGAGAGAGAGAGAGATGTTGCCACCCCTACACATCTTGAAATGATGTTCTTCAAGCTCTGTATAAACACTAGCACCTCTGTACTAGCATGTGCAATGTACAGACCTCAGTGGCAACATGCAGACCCTATCAACTTCCTAATGGAAAATATTGACTCCCTTCTGCTACAACACAACTGTCAACATATTATAATTGTTGGTGACCTCAACCAGCACCTTATACAGAGGGACTTTGATGACCTTCTTGCAGTGTTTGACATGAGAAACTTTGTTGATTTCCCTACTCATATCTCTGGCTCCTCCCTTGACCCAGTAGTGAGTGATCTGGCAGAAGGCATAGTCACTTGTCAACCCCTCGGGTACGTTGGATCGTCCTGACCACAAGGCTGTTTTTATTTTATACCACACTTAAGATCCCAACAGAACGAGGTGAGGAGTCCACACGCAACAACCTGGCTATGGGAAAGAGGTAATTGGCCAGCCCTTTGCTCTGAGCTCGCCACCACCGACTGGAATGCTCTTCTCCAGGGGGATGTTGACAACCAAGTGAAAGCCTTCACTGGACACATCCTTAATCTGCAACAAGAACACATTCCTCACCGGCAATATGTGACAAAGCCTACAGATCAGCCTTGGTTTGGCTTTCGTTGTAGAGAGGCTTGCTACTGCTAAGTACAAAGCATGGCGAAGGTATAAGAGACATCCTACCACCTATAACAGGAACTTGCACATGCAAGCCTGTAGGCATATGGGTGATGTTCAAAAGTGGGCCATTGCTAAATGGGAGGTGGACACTAAAAGAAAGTTAGCATCAGGTAGGGTAGGCTCCAAAACCTGGTGGTCCCTGGTCAAGGACAGACAAGGTTATCTGCCTGATGAACTTATTCCACCTCTAAATCGACAGGATGGGACCACCTCTACTAGTAGTCAAGAGAAGGCGGACCTCTTTGCTGAACACTTTGCTACCAAAATGCAAGTTCCTGATCCAGCAAGGGACCCTCGTTGGCTAGCTGCCAAAAAGGCAGGAGGAGGTGCATTTCCTTCTTAAATCACTTGACCAAGAAAAGGCTGTGGGCCCAGACAAGTTGACCCAAGATTGTTGAGAAGATGTGCAGACCAGCAGCAGCACCTCTAACTCGCATCTTTCAGCACTGCCTAGTACAGTGTAAATGGCCCTCTCCATGGAAAGAGGCAAATGTAGTCCCTGTTCACAAAAAGAAGAGCAGAGCAGAAATCAGCAACTACAGACCAGTGTCACTCCTGTCAATCACTGGTAAGATGCTTGAGACAATAATCTCAAGACAAATGACAGATTTTTTTTGACTACCACTCACTACTTTGTGATCGTCCAATGTGACTTCAGGAAAGGTTAACTCTGCTGCTGACTGTTGTTAAACCTCTCCACTAAGTGGCAACCAGTCACTGGATGAATCCAAAGTCAGCTGTGTGGTAGCACTGGACATTGCTGGCGCTTTCGACCGGGTGTGGCACCAGGCCTCTTAGCAAAACTTCAAGCACTGGGAATTGCAGGCTCTAACTACGCTATGTCTCCTCAGTGATTACCTTCATGGAAGATCTCTAAGTGTAGTCCTCAATGGAACGGAATCAGCAAGGCATCCTATTGGGGCAAGCGTTCCACAAAGAAGCGTGCTGGGTCCACTGTTAATAGGAATGTCTACTTCAACCGACCTTCTTCATCTCATCCCAGAATCACATGCATATGCAAGACGACTGTACACTGACATTCACTTATCCAAGAGAAGAAATGCCAGCTGCTCTAAGCTACATCAATCACCAGCTGAGAGCTATATCAGCTTGGGGAAATAGATGGCAAGTAACATTTGCACCTGAGAAAACGCAAATGATGATCGTCTCTAGCACCATGATGTAATGCTGGTGTAGTAGTAAGGATGAATGGGACATGTTGGCACCTGGAGAAGAAGTTGATATCCTTGGGGTGAAATTTGACTCCAAACTAACCATGAAGAACCATGTTGTAAATCTTGCCAAACAAGGCAGCCAGGAAGCTTACAGCACTTCGCCGTATCTCGCATCTGCTTGACATAGGGGTGCAAGATCCTGTATGAGGCACAAGTACGGCTCACACCTTGAGTATGCTCCACTTTCTCTTGGTTTGCCTGTTTCCCCCCCCCCCCCTCTCATCTGCGACTTGCTTGACAGAGTAGAGAACAGAGCAAGACGTCTCATCTCTCGCCTGGACCCATCCTGGATAGATCTGTCATTTCAGCAGAGCCTTCAACATAGGAGGGATGTGGGTGGCCTTACTGTTATGTACAAGGCCAATATTGTCAAAATACCACACTTGGATCCACTTCGAGGACAGCGTGAAACAAGCTTTTATGCCACAAGACGGGCAGAAAGCAGCAACTTCACTCTGGCTGTACCCTTCTCCAGATCATCACTCCATCTGAGATCATACATACCCAGGATGACTCGAGTATGGAACACATTCGTACAGCATAATGATGTCAACGAGATAAAGTCAGTTGATCAAATGAAAATGCTGGCCCACAGATGGCTCCAACTTCATCCTGTTCCCTACTTGTATGTCTCATAACAATAAAAATGCTTTCGAATGAGCTGATGTAGGTAACAGCTCTTAGCTTGCCAATAAAGTTAGGAATCCTTAACCTGTAAATAGCTGTCAATAAAACTAGGGATCCTTAACCTTGTCAAACCCTGTGTAAAAAAAAAAAAAAAAAAAAAAAAAAAAGAGAGAGAGAGAGAGAGAGAGAGAGAGAGAGAGAGAGAGAGAGAGCTCATATATTGAGAAATATTAAACTAGTTTAGACTTAATACTTTTTTCTTCACCTTAAAAAAATTATTTTACGTTAAATTATATTTTATCACCTCTTTGTACTCCTTGCATAAAGAACAATTTTCCCCGTCCTTCCCTCCCCTAGTAGTGCCAATTTTCCCCGTCCTTCCCTCCCCTAGTAGTGCCAATTTTCCCCGTCCTTCCCTCCCCTAGTAGTGCCAATTTTCCCCGTCCTTCCCTCCCCTAGTAGTGCCAATTTTCCCCGTCCTTCCCCCCCCTAGTAGTGCCAATTTTCCCCATCCTTCCCTCCCCTAGTAGTGCCAATTTTCCCCGTCCTTCCCTCCCCTAGTAGTGCCAATTTTCCCCGTCCTTCCCTCCCCTAGTAGTGCCAATTTTCCCCGTCCTTCCCTCCCCTAGTAGTGCCAATTTTCCCCGTCCTTCCCTCCCCTAGTAGTGCCAATTTTCCCCATCCTTCCCTCCCCTAGTAGTGCCAATTTTCCCCGTCCTTCCCTCCCCTAGTAGTGCCAATTTTCCCGTCCTTCCCTCCCCTAGTAGTGCCAATTTTCCCCGTCCTTCCTCTCCCTAGTAGTGCCAATTTTTCCCCATCCTTCCCTCCCCTAGTAGTGCCAATTTTCCCCGTCCTTCCCTCCCCTAGTAGTGCCAATTTTCCCCGTCCTTCCCTCCCCTAGTAGTGCCAATTTTCCCCATCCTTCCCTCCCCTAGTAGTGCCAATTTTCCCCGTCCTTCCCTCCCCTAGTAGTGCCAATTTTCCCCGTCCTTCCCTCCCCTAGTAGTGCCAATTTTCCCCGTCCTTCCCTCCCCTAGTAGTGCCAATTTTCCCCATCCTTCCCTCCCCTAGTAGTGCCAATTTTTCCCCGTCCTTCCCTCCCCTAGTAGTGCCAATTTTCCCCGTCCTTCCCTCCCCTAGTAGTGCCAAGAATTAATAACATTTTAGTTTACTCTGTTTCTCTCTAGATAGTTATGTACGACCCTTGGACGGGGACTACCACAGTGCACGGGGACTACCACAGTGCACGGGGACTACCACAGTGCACGGGGACTACCACAGTGCACGGGGACTACCACAGTGCACGGGGACTACCACAGTGCACGGGGAATACCACAGTGCACGTGGACTACCACAGTGCACGGGGACTACCACAGTGCACGGGGACTACCACAGTGCACGGGGACTACCACAGTGCACGGGGACTACCACAGTGCACGGGGACTACCACAGTGCACGGGGACTACCACAGTGCACGGGGAATACCACAGTGCACGTGGACTACCACAGTGCACGGGGACTACCACAGTGCACGGGGACTACCACAGTGCACGTGGACTACCACAGTGCACGGGGACTACCACAGTGCACGTGGACTACCACAGTGCACGTGGACTACCACAGTGCACGGGGACTACCACAGTGCACGTGGACTACCACAGTGCACGGGGACTACCACAGTGAAACGGGGACTACCACAGTGCACGGGGACTCCCCACAGTGCACGGGGAATCCCCACAGTGCAGGGTGGACTACCACAGTGCACGGGGACTACCACAGTGCACGTGGACTACCACAGTGCACGTGGACTACCACAGTGCACGGGGACTACCACAGTGCACGTGGACTACCACAGTGCAGGGGGACTACCACATTTGAAAGGGGGGAACTACCACGTGCACGGGGACAAACCACAGTGCACGTGGACTACCACAGTGCACGGGGATCCCACAGTGCACGGGGACTACCACAGTGAAACGGGGACAACCAACAGTGCACGGGGACTACCACAGTGCACGGGGACTACCACAGTGCACGGGGACTACCACAGTGCACGGGGACTACCACAGTGCACGGGGACTACGACAGTGCACGGGGATTACCACAGTGCACGAGTACCACAGTGCACGAGGACTACCACAGTGCACGGGAACTACCACTGCACAGGGACTACCACAGTGCACAGGGAATACCACAGTGTACGGGGACTACCACAGTGCACGGAGAGTACCACAGTGCACGGAGACTACCACAGTGCACGAGGACTACCACAATGCACGAGGACTACCACGGTGCAAGAAGACTACCACAGTGCACGGGGATTACCACAGTGCACGGGGAATACCACAGTGCACGGGGAATGCCAGTGCACGAGGACTAACACAGTGCACAAGGACTACCACAGTGTACGGGGAATGCCACAGTGCACAGGGACTACCACAGTGCACGGGGAATGCCACAGTGCACGGGGACTAACACAGTGCACGAGGACTACCACAGTGCACGAGGACTACCACAGTGCGCGGGGAATACCACAGAGCACGACGATTACCACAGTGCACGGGGAATACCACAGTGCACGGGGACTACCACAGTGCACGGGCAATACCACAGTGCACGGGGACTAACACAGTGCACGAGGACTAGCACAATACACTAGGACTACCACAGTGCACGGTGACTACCACAGTGCACGGGGACTACCAGTGCACGGGGATTACCACAATGCACTAGGACTACCACAGTGTACGGGGACTGCCACAGTGCATTGGGACTACCAGTGCACGGGGACTGCCACAATGCACGGGGACTACCACAGTGCACGTGGACTACCACAGTGCACGGGGACTACCACAGTGCACGAGGACTACCACAGTGCACGAGGACTACCACAGTGCGCGGGGAATACCACAGAGCACGGCGATTACCACAGTGCACGGAGAATACCACAGTGCACGGGGACTACCACAGTGCACGGGGAATACCACAGTGCACGGGGACTACCACAGTGCACGGTGACTACCACAGTGCATGGGGACTCCCACAGTGCACAGGGACTACCACAGTGCACAGGGACTACCACAGTGCACAGGGACTACCACAGTGCACGGGGACTACCAGAGTGCACGTGGAATACCACAATACACGGGGACTACCACAGTGTACGGAGACTGCCACAGTGCATGGGGACTACCAGTGCACGGAGACTACCACAGTGCACGTGGAATACCACAATGAACGGGGACTACCACAGTGTACGGAGACTACCACAGTGAACGGGGAATACCACAGTGCACGAGGAATACCACAGTACACTTGGACTACCACAGTGCACGGGGACTGACACAGTGCACATGGACTACCACAGTGTACGGGGAATACCACAGTGTACGGAGACTGACACAGTGCACGGGGTCTACCACAGTACACGTGGACTACCACAGTACACGTGGACTACCACAGTACACGTGGACCACCGCAGTACACGTGGACTACCACAGTACACGTGGACTACCACAGTGCACGGGGACTACCACAGTGCACGTGGAATACCACAATGCACGTGGACTACCACAGTGTACGGAGACTGCCACAGTGCATGGGGACTACCAGTGCACGGAGACTACCACAGTGCACGTGGAATACCACAATGCACGGGGACTACCAGAGTGTACGGAGACTAGCACAGAGCACGGGGAATACCACGGTGCACAGGGACCACCACAGAGCACAGGGACTACCACAGTGCACGGGGACTACCACAGTGCAAGTGGAATACTACAATGCACGGGGACTACCACAGTGTACGGGGAATACCACAGTGTACGGAGACTGACACAGTGCACGGAGACTACCACAGTGCACGTGGAATACCACAATGCACGGGGACTACCACAGTGTACGGAGACTACCACAGTGCACGAGGAATACCACAGTGCACGGGGAATACCACAGTACACTTGGACTACCACAGTGCACGGGGACTGACACAGTGCACGGGGACTGACAGTGCACGTGGACTACCACAGTGCACGGGGACTACCACAGTGCACGGGGAATACCACAGTGCACGGGGACTACCACAGTACACTTGGACTACCACAGTGCACGGGGACTCCCACAGTGCACATGGACTACCACAGTGCACGGGGAATACCACAATGCACGGGGAATACTTAAGTGCACAGGGACTACCACAGTGCACGGGGATTACCACAGTGCACAGGGACTACCACAGTGCACAGGGACTACCACAGTGCACGTGGAACACCACAATGCACGGGGACTACCACAGTGCATGGGGTCTACCACAGTGTACGGAGACTGACACAGTGCACGGAGACTACCACAGTACTCGTGGACTACCACAGTGCACGGGGACTACCACAGTGCACTGGGACTACCACAGTACACGTGGACTACCACAGTGCATGTGGACTACCACAGTACACGTGGACTACCACAGTACACGTGGACTACCACAGTGCACAGGGACTACCACAGTACACGTGGACTACCACAATGCACGTGGACTACCACAGTGCACGGGGACTACCACAGTGCACGTGGACTACCACAGTGCACGTGGACTACCACAGTGCACGTGGACTACCACAGTGCACGTGGACTACCACAGTGCACGGGGACTACCACAGTGCACGGGGACTACCACAGTGCACGTGGACTACCACAGTGCACGGAGACATACCACCAGTGCACGTGGACTACCACAGTGCACGTGGACTACCATAGTGCACGTGGGACTATCCACAGTGCACGGGACTACCACAGTGCACGGAGACTACCACAGTGCACGTGGACTACCACAGTGCACGTGGACTACCACAGTGCACGGGGACTACCACAGTGCACGTGGACTACCACAGTGCACGTGGACTACCACAGTGCACGGAGACTACCACAGTACACGTGGACTACCACAGTGCACGTGGACTACCACAGTGCACGGGGACTACCACAGTGCACGGGACTACCACAGTGCACGGGACTACCACAGTGCACGGGACTACCACAGTGCACGGGGACTACCACAACGGACCACAGTGCACGGGACTACCACAGTGCACGGGACTACCACAGTGCACGGGACTACCACAGTGTCAGCACGGGGACTACACAGTGCACGGGGACTACCACAGTGCACGGAGACTACCACAGTGCACGTGGACTACCACAGTGCACGTGGACTACCACAGTGCACGGGGACTAACACAGTGCACGTGGACTACCACAGTGCACGGGGACTACCACAGTGCACGGAGACTACCACAGTGCACGTGGACTACCACAGTGCACGTGGACTACCACAGTGCACTTGGGACTACACAGTGTACATGCACGGGGACTACCACAGTGCACGTGGGACTACCACAGTGCACGTGGACTACCACAGTGCACGGGACTAACCACAGTGCACGTGGACTACCACAGTGCACGTGGGACTAACACAGTGCACGGGGACTACCACAGTGCACGGGGACTACACAGTGCACGGGACTACCACAGTGCACACTAGTGCACGTGGACTATACCCACAGTGCACGGGACTACCACAGTGCACGGGACTCCTGACATACCACAGTGCACGGGACTACCACAGTGCACGGGACTACCACAGTGCACGGGACTACCACAGTGCACGGGGACTACCACAGTGCACGGAAGGCATACTACCACAGTGCACGGGGACTAACACAGTGCACGGGGACTACCACAGTGCACGGGGACTAACACAGTGCACGGGGACTACCACAGTGCACGGGGACTAACACAGTGCACGGGGACTACCACAGTGCACGGGGACTACCACAGTGCACGGGACTACCACAGTGCACTGGATAAGTGCACGGGGACTACCACAGTGCACGGAGACTACCACAGTGCACGGGAGGACTACCACAGTGCACGGGGACTACACAGTGCACGGGACTACCACAGTGCACGGGGACTACCACAGTGCACGTGGACTACCACAGTGCACGGGGACTACCACAGTGCACGGGGACTACCACAGTGCACGGGGACTACCACAGTGCACGGGGACTACCACAGTGCACGGGGACTACCACAGTGCACGGGGACTACCCACAGTGCACGGGGACTACCACTGTGACGGGACTACACAGTGCCTGGAGACACACAGTGCACCGGAACTACCACAGTGCACGGGACTTAACACCTGTGCAGGGACTAAGTGAGGAGACTACACAGTGCACGGACTAACACAGTGCACGGGGATGTGGTTTACACAGTGCACGGGGACTACAATGTGCACGGGGACTACACAGTGCACGGGGACTACCAGTGCACGGGGACTACCAAGTGTACGGGACTACCACAGTGTCGGGACTACACAGTGCACGGGGATACCACAGTTGCGGAGACTAAATGACGATAACGTACGCTACAGTGCACGGGGTAACACTGTTGCACGGGGATACTGTGTGAGGTAACAGGTGCACGGTGGTAGAGGTGCTCGGGGACTAAAGTGATGGATAAGTGCGGTGTTACCACAGTGCACGGGGATAAAGTGCAGGTGTTGTTTTGTAGGTGGTGCAGGTTTTAAGAAATTAGATTGGAGATGAGGTGGTTGTAGTTTGTAGATGGTGTTGTTGTTGTAGATGGTGTTGTTGTTGTAGGTGGTGGTGTTGTTGTATGTAGGGGTTTGTTGTTGTTTTTATAGATGGTGTTGTTGTTGTAGATGGTGTTGTTGTTGTAGGTGGTGTTGGTGTTGTAGATGGTGTTTGTTGTAGATGGTTGTTGTTGTAGGTGGTGTTGTTGTTTGTAGGTGGTGTTGGTGTTGTAGATGGTGTTGTTGTTGTAGTGGTGTTGTGTTGTAGATGTGTTGTTGTTGTGTGGGTTGTTTTGTAGGTGGTGTTGTTGTTGTAGATGGTGTTGTTGTTGTAGGTGGTGTTGTTGTTGTAGATGGTGTTGTTGTTGTAGATGGTGTTGTTGTTGTAGTGGTGTTGGTGTTGTAGATGGTGTTGTTGTTGTAGATGGTGTTGGTTGTAGTATGGTTTGGTTGTAATGGTTGTTGTTGTAGATGGTGTTGGTTGTTGTAGATGGTGTTGTTGTTGTAGATGGTGTTGTTGTTGTAGAGTGTTTGTTAGTGGTGTTGTTGTTGTAGATGGTGTTGTTGTTGTAGATGGTGTTGTTGTGTAGTGGTGTGGTTGTAGATGGTGTTGTTGTTGTAGATGGTGTTGTTGTTGTAGTGGTTTTGGGTGTTGTAGATGGTGTTTTTGATTTGTTGTTAGGATGGTGTTGTTGTTGTAGATGGTGTTGTTGTTGTAGATGTGTTGTTGTTGTAGATGGTGTTGTGTGTGATGGTTTTTGTTGTAGATGGTGTTGTTGTTGTAGATGGTGTTGTTGTTGTAGGTGGTGTTGGTGTTGTAGATGGTGTTGTTGTTGTAGGTGGGTTTGTGGGTTTGTTGGTATGGTGTTTTTTGTTGTTGTAGTGGTGGTGTTGTTGTGAAGTGTTGTTGTAGTGGTTTTTGTGTTGTTGTTGTAGATGGTGTTGTTGTATTGTTGGTGGTGTTGTTGTTGTAGTGGTGTTGGTGTTGTAGTGGTGGTTGTGGGTTTGTTTTAGATGGTAGTGTTGTTGATGTGTGTAGGTGGTTGTTGTAGGGTGGTTGTGATGTTGGTGGTGGTTGGGGGTTGGTTAGATGGTGTTGTGGTTGTTGTGGGGTGTGCTGTTGATGTTGTAGATGGTGTGTTGCTGTTGATGTTGTGATGTTTTGTTGGGGGGTGGGTGTGCTGTTGTCGGTGTTGTTGTAGATGGTGTTGTTGTTGTAGGTGGTGTGCCATTGTAGGTGGTATTGTCGTAGATGTTGTTGTAGGTGGTGTTGTTGTAGATGATGTTGTTGTAGGTGGTGTCGCTGTTGTAGGTGGTATTGTCGTAGATGTTGTTGTAGGTTGTGTTGATGCAGATGATGTTGTTGTAGGTGGTGTGCTTTTGTAGGTGTTGTAGATTGTGATGTTGTTGTAGGTGGTTTTGTTGTTGTAAGTGCTGTTGTCGGTGGTGTTGTTGTAGATGGTGGTGTTGTTGTAGATGGTGTTGTTGCTGTAGGTGGTGTGTTGTTGTAGATGGTGTTGCTTTTGTAGGTGGTATTGTCGTAGATGTTGTTGTAGGTGGTGTTGTTGTAGGTGGTGTTGTTGTAGATGATGTTGTTGTAGATGGTATTATTGTTGTAGATGGTGTTGTGTTGTAGGTGGTATTGTTGTAGATGTTGCTGTAGGTGTTGTTGTAGATAACGTTGTTGTAGGTGTGATCCCAGTACCAACACAGTGTGGTCCCAGGACCAACACAGTGTGGTCCCAGGACCAACACAGTGTGGTTCCTTTACCAACACAGTGTGGTCCCAGGACCATCACAGTGTGGTCCCAGTACCAACACAGTGTGGTCCCAGGACCAACACAGTGTGGTCCCAGTACCAACACAGTGTGGTCCCAGTACCAACACAGTGTGGTCCCAGGACCAACACAGTGTGGTCCCAGGACCAACACAGTGTGGTCCCAGTACCAACACAGTGTGGTCCCAGGACCAACACAGTGTGGTCCCAGTACCAACACAGTGTGGTCCCAGGACCAACACAGTGTGGTCCCAGTACCAACACAGTGTGGTCCCAGGACCAACACAGTGTGGTCCCAGTACCAACACAGTGTGGTCCCAGGACCAACACAGTGTGGTCCCAGTACCAACACAGTGTGGTCCCAGGACCAACACAGTGTGGTCCCAGTACCAACACAGTGTGGTCCCAGGACCAACACAGTGTGGTCCCAGTACCAACACAGTGTGGTCCCAGTACCAACACAGTGTGGTCCCAGGACCAACACAGTGTGGTCCCAGTACCAACACAGTGTGGTCTCAGTACCAACACAGTGTGGTCCCAGGACCAACACAGTGTGGTCCCAGGACCAACCTCCAAGTACCAACAGTGTGGTCCCAGGACCAACACAGTGTGGTCCCAGTACCAACACAGTGTGGTCCCAGGACCAACACAGTGTGGTCCCAGTACCAACACAGTGTGGTCCCAGTACCAACACAGTGTGGTCCCAGGACCAACACAGTGTGGTCCCAGTACCAACACAGTGTGGTTCCAGGATCAACACAGTGTGGTCCCAGGACCAACACAGTGTGGTCCCAGGACCAACACAGTGTGGTCCCAGGACCAACCTCCAAGTACCAACAGTGTGGTCCCAGGACCAACACAGTGTGGTCCCAGTACCAACACAGTGTGGTCCCAGTACCAACACAGTGTGGTCCCAGGACCAACACAGTGTGGTCCCAGTACCAACACAGTGTGGTCCCAGTACCAACACAGTGTGGTCCCTGTACCAACACAGTGTGGTCCCTGTACCAACACAGTGTGGTCCCTGTACCAACACAGTGTGGTCCCAGGACCAACACAGTGTGTTCCCAGTACCAACAGTGTGGTCCCAGGACCAACACAGTGTGATCCCAGTACCAACAGTGTGGTCCCAGGACGAACACAGTGTGGTTCCATAACGAACACAGTGTGGTCTCAGGACCAACACAGTGTGGTCCCAGTACCAACACAGTGTGGTCCCAGTACCAACACAGTGTGGTCCCAGGACCAACACAGTGTGGTCTCAGTACCAACACAGTGTGGTCCCAGGACCAACACAGCGTGGTCCCAGTACCAACACAGTGTGGTTCCAGTGCCTACACAGTGTGGTCCCAGGACCATCACAGTGTGGTCCCAGGACCAACATCCAAGTACCAACAGTGTGGTCCCAGGACCAACACAGTGTGGTCCCAGTACCAACACAGTGTGGTCCCAGGACCAACACAGTGTGGTCCCAGTACCAACACAGTGTGGTCCCAGGACCAACACAGTGTGGTCCCAGTACCAACAGTGTGGTCCCAGGACCAACACAGTGTGATCCCAGTACCAACAGTGTGGTCCCAGGATCAACACAGTGTGGTCCCAGGACGAACACAGTGTGGTCCCAGGACCAACACAGTGTGGTCCCAGGACGAACACAGTGTGGTCTCAGGACCAACACAGTGTGGTCCCAGTACCAACAGTGTGGTCCCAGGACCGACACAGTGTGGTCCCAGTATCAACACAGTGTGGTCCCAGTACCAACAGTGTGGTCCCATGACCAACACAGTGTGGTCCCAGTACCAACACAGTGTGGTCCCAGTACCAACACAGTGTGGTCCCAGTACCAACACAGTGTGGTCCCAGTACCAACACAGTGTGGTCCCAGTACCAACACAGTGTGGTCCCAGTACCAACACAGTGTGGTTCCAGTACCAACACAGTGTGGTCCCAGGACCATCACAGTGTGGTCCCAGGACCAACATCCAAGTACCAACAGTGTGGTCCCAGGACCAACACAGTGTGGTCCCAGTACCAACACAGTGTGGTCCCAGGACCAACACAGTGTGGTCCCAGTACCAACACAGTGTGGTCCCAGTACCAACACAGTGTGGTCCCAATACCAACACAGTGTGGTCCCAATACCAACACAGTGTGGTCCCAGTACCAACACAGTGTGGTCCTAGGACCAACACAGTGTGGTCCCAGGACCAACACAGTGTGGTCCCAATACCAACACAGTGTGGTCCCAGTACCAACAGAGTGTGGTCCCAGTACCAACACAGTGTGGTCCCAGGACCAACACAGTGTGGTCGCAGTACCAACACAGTGTGGTTCCAGTACCAACACAGTGTGGTCCCAGGACCATCACAGTGTGGTCCCAGGACCAACATCCAAGTACCAACAGTGTGGTCCCAGGACCAACACAGTGTGGTCCCAGTACCAACACAGTGTGGTTCCAGTACCAACACAGTGTGGTCCCAGGACCATCACAGTGTGGTCCCAGGACCAACATCCAAGTACCAACAGTGTGGTCCCAGGACCAACACAGTGTGATCCCAGTACCAACGGTGTGGTCCCAGGACCAACACAGTGTGGTCCCAGGACGAACACAGTGTGGTCCCAGGACCAACAAAGTGTGGTCCCAGTACCAACACAATGTGGTCCCAGTACCAACACAGTGTGGTCCCAGGACCAACACAGTGTGGTCCCAGTACCAACACAGTGTGGTCCCAGGACCAACACAGTGTGGTCCCAGTACCAACACAGTGTGGTCCCAGTACCAACACAGTGTGGTCCCAGGACCAACACAGTGTGGTCCCAGGACCAACATCCAAGTACAAACAGTGTGGTCCCAGTACCAACACAGTGTGGTCCCAGTACCAACAGTGTGGTCCCAGTACCAACACAGTGTGGTCCCAGTACCAACACAGTGTGGTCCCAGGACCAACACAGTGTGGTCCCAGTACCAACACAGTGTGGTCCCAGGACCAACACAGTGTGGTCCCAGGACCAACATCCAAGTACAAACAGTGTGGTCCCAGGACCAACACAGTGTGGTCCCAGGACCAACACAGTGTGGTCCCAGGTCCAACACAGTGTGGTCTCAGGACCAACACATTGTGTTGCAGTGTCAACCTTAAATATTGAGTTTCAAGGTAACATTTACCTCTGAGGATGGTGTTCAGCCTCTCATCTTATATCCAGGTTAATACTTACTCTATATAGTTTGAAAAATAATACTTTTGAGGTAATATTTAGTTTCATGGTAATGATTAGTTTCAAGGTAATATTCACTTTCAAGGTAATATTCACTTTAAAGGTAACATTCACTATCAAGGTAATGTTTCATAAAGTCTGAAGGTAATATTCACTATCAAGGTAATGTTTCACAAAGTCTGAAGGTAATATTCACTATCAAGGTATTGTTTGACAAAGTCTGAAGGTAATATTCACTATCAAGGTAATGTTTCACAAAGTGTCAAGGTAATATTCACTATCAAGGTAATGTTTCACAAAGTCTGAAGGTAATATTCACTATCAAGGTAATGTTTGACAAAGTCTGAAGGTAATATTCACTATCAAGGTAATGTTTGACAAAGTCTGAAGGTAATATTCACTATCAAGGTAATGTTTGACAAAGTCTGAAGGTAATATTCACTATCAAGGTAATGTTTGACAAAGTCTGAAGGTAATATTCACTATCAAGGTAATGTTTGACAAAGTCTGAAGGTAATATTCACTATCAAGGTAATGTTTGACAAAGTCTGAAGGTAATATTCACTATCAAGTTAATGTTTGACAAAGTCTGAAGGTAATATTCACTATCAAGGTAATGTTTGACAAAGTCTGAAGGTAATATTCACTATCAAGGTAATGTTTGACAAAGTCTGAAGGTAACGTTCACTATCAAGGTAATGTTTCACAAAGTGTCAAGGTAATATTCACTATCAAGGTAATGTTTCACAAAGTGTCAAGGTAATATTCACTATCAAGGTAATGTTTCACAAAGTCTGAAGGTAATATTCACTATCAAGGTAATGTTTCACAAAGTCTTAAGGTAATATTCACTATCAAGGTAATGTTTGACAAAGTGTCAAGGTAATATTGACTATCAAGGTAATGTTTGACAAAGTGTCAAGGTAATATAGTATTCGGGTACATAGTGTTGCAGAGTATTATAGCGTCGGGGAAATAGAAGTTAATATTGTGTTTGTGGTGTAATATATAAACTTTTACTGAACAAAACTGATGTTTGTTGCTGTATTTACTTTTGTTATTAAAATGATGAACAAAAAACAACTTAAAATTTAGCAGTGTGTGTGTGTGTGTGTGTGTGTGTGTGTGTGTGTGTGTGTACTCACCTAGTTGAGGTTGCTGGGGTCGAGTCCGAGCTCCTGGCTCCGCCTCTTCACTGGTCGCTACTAGGACACTCTCCCTGAACCATGAGCTTTATCATACCTGTGTGTGTGTGTGGGGGGGGGGGGGAGAATACCTTTAAAACACTGCTTACTTCCTGCTAGGAAATACTGGTCAGTATCTGCTGGTCACTACTTGTTGATCAGTACCTGGTGGTCACTACCTGGTGGTCAGTACCTGGTGTTCAGTACTTGGTGGTCACTACCTGCTGTTCAGTACCTGCTGGTCACTACCTGGTCACTACCTGCTGGTCACTACCTGCTGGCCACTACCTGCTGGTCACTACCTGGTCACTACCTGCTGGTCACTACCTGCTGGTCACTACCTGCTGGTCACTACCTGGTCACTACCTGCTGGTCACTACCTGCTGGTCACTACCTGCTGGTCACTACCTGGTCACTACCTGCTGGTCACTACCTGCTGGTCACTACCTGCTGGTCAGTACTTGGTGGTCACTACATGGTGGTCACCTCCTGCTGGTCATTACCTGCTGGTCACTACCTGCTGGTCACTACCTGCTGGTCAGTACTTGGTGGTCAGTACTTGGTGGTCACTACCTGCTGGTCACCACCTGCTGGTCACTACCTGGTCACTACCTGCTGGTCACCACCTGCTGGTCACTACCTGGTCACTACCTGCTGGTCAGTACCTGCTGGTCACTACCTGGTCACTACCTGCTGGTCACTACCTACTGGTCACTACCTGGTCACTACCTGCTGGTCACTACCTGCTGGTCACCACCTGCTGGTCACTACCTGGTCACTACCTGCTGGCCACTACCTGCTGGTCACTACCTGGTCACTACCTGCTGGTCACTACCTGGTCACTACCTGCTGGTCACTACCTGGTCAGTACCTGCTGGTCAGTACCTGCTGGTCACTACCTGGTCACTACCTGCTGGTCACTACCTGGTCACTACCTGCTGGTCACTACCTGCTGGTCACTACCTGGTCACTACCTGCTGGTCACTACCTGGTCACTAGCTGCTGGTCACTACCTGGTGGTCACTACCTGGTCACTACCTGCTGGTCACTACCGGGTCACTACCTGCTGGTCACTACCTGCTGGTCACTACCTGGTCACTACCTGCTGGTCACTACCTGGTCACTACCTGCTGGTCACTACCTGGTCACTACCTGCTGGTCAGTACCTGCTGGTCACTACCTGGTCACTACCTGCTGGTCACTACCTGGTCACTACCTGCTGGTCACTACCTGGTCACTACCTGCTGGTCACTACCTGCTGATCACTACCTGGTCACTACCTGCTGGTCACTACCTGGTCACTACCTGCTGGTCACTACCTGGTCAGTACCTGCTGGTCAGTACCTGCTGGTCACTACCTGGTCACTAAATGCTGGTCACTACCTGGTCACTACCTGCTGGTCACTACCTGGTCAGTACCTGCTGGTCAGTACCTGCTGGTCACTACCTGGTCACTACCTGCTGGTCACTACCTGGTCACTACCTGCTGGTCACTACCTGGTCAGTACCTGCTGGTCACTACCTGGTCACTACCTGCTGGTCACTACCTGGTCACTACCTGCTGGTCACTACCTGGTCACTACCTGCTGGTCAGTACCTGCTGGTCAGTACCTGCTGGTCACTACCTGATCAGTACCTGCTGGTCAGTACCTGCTGGTCACTACCTGGTCACTACCTGGTCACTACCTGCTGGTCACTACCTGGTCACTACCTGCTGGTCACTACCTGCTGGTCACTACCTGGTCAGTACCTGCTGGTCAGTACCTGCTGGTCACTACCTGGTCACTACCTGCTGGTCACTACCTGGTCACTACCTGGTCACTACCTGCTGGTCACTACCTGGTCACTACCTGCTGGTCAGTACCTGCTGGTCACTACCTGGTCACTACCTGCTGGTCACTACCTGGTCACTACCTGCTGGTCACTACCTGCTGGTCACTACCTGGTCACTACTTGCTGGTCACTAACTGGTCACTACCTGCTGGTCACTACCTGCTTGCTGGCCGCACACTTGTCAGAACCAGTAACAATAACAAATATTTTAGTCAATATTTTAAGAGGATTATGTAAATTATTGAAACAAAATTTTAATTCTTTGCGATTCAGAATCGTAAAATTAACATTTCATTATTTTTCTATGCAAATTATGCTAATAAATTTCTGCCGTTGGTAACTGTAGTGTGTGAGTATGTATGACCATGACGGCAGGTCACTACCATGACGGCAGGTCACTACCATGACGGCAGGTCACTACCATGACGGCAGGTCACTACCATGACGGCAGGTCACTACCATGACGGCAGGTCACTACCATGAAGGCAGGTCACTACCATGACGGCAGGTCACTACCATGACGACAGGTCACTACCATGACGGCAGGTCACTACCATGACGGCAGGTCACTACCATGAAGGCAGGTCGCTACCATGACGGCAGGTCACTACCATGACGGCAGGTCACTACCATGACGGCAGGTCACTACCATGACGGCAGGTCACTACCATGACGGCAGGTCACTACCATGACGGCAGGTCACTACCATGACGGCAGGTCACTACCATTAAGGAACGTCACTACCATGAAGGAACGTCACTACCATGACGGCAGGTCACTACCATGACGGCAGGTCACTACCATGAAGGCAGGTCACTACCATGAAGGAACGTCACTACCATGAAGGAACGTCACTACCATGACGGCAGGTCACTACCATGACGGAAGGTCACTACCAAGACGTCAGGTCACTACCATGAAGGCAGGTCACTACCATGACGGCAGGTCACTACCATGAAGGAAGGTCACTACTATGACGGCAGGTCACTACCATGACGGCAGGTCACTACCATGAAGGAACGTCACTACCATGACGGCAGGTCACTACCATGACGGCAGGTCACTACCATGACGGCAGGTCACTACCATGAAGGCAGGTCACTACCATGAAGGTAGGTCACTACCATGACGGCAGGTCACTACCATGAAGGCAGGTCACTACCATGACGGCAGGTCACTACCATGACGGCAGGTCACTGCCATGACGGCAGGTCACTACCATGACGGCAGGTCACTACCATGACGGCAGGTCATTACCATGAAGGCAGGTCACTACCATGGTGGCAGGTCACTACCATGACGGCAGGTCACTACCATGACGGCAGGTCATTACCATGAAGGCAGGTCACTACCATGGTGGCAGGTCACTACCATGACGGCAGGTCACTACCATGACGGCAGGTCACTACCATGACGGCAGGTCACTACCATGAAGGCAGGTCACTACCATGACGGCAGGTCACTACCATGACGGCAGGTCACTACCATGAAGGCAGGTCACTACCATGACGGCAGGTCACTACCATGACGGCAGGTCACTACCATGAAGGCAGGTCACTACCATGAAGGCAGGTCACTACCATGACGGCAGGCCACTACCATGACGGCAGGTCACTACCATGACGGCAGGTCACTACCATGAAGGGAAGGGCCAGGTCCCCATCATAAAGGCAGGTCACCACCATGAAGGCACGTCAACCACCATGAATAAAGGTCACTACCATGAAGCAAGGTCACCATCATAAAGGCAGGTCACCACCAATGAAGGCACGTCACCACCATGAATACAGGTCCACTACCATGAATACGGGCCACTACCATTGAAGCAGGTCACCACCATGAACGGCAGGTCACTGATCATGAAGGCGATGTCACCACCATGAGGCAGGTCACCACCATGATGCAGATCACACAACCATGAAGGTATGTTCAGCACCATGAAGGAGGTTCAGGACCATAAAAGCAGGCCAACTAAAGTCAGCACCAATGAAGGCAGTCAGCACATGAAGCAGGTCACCACCAAGAAGGCAGGTCAGACATGAATGCAGTCAGCACCATGAAGCAGGTCACCACCAGGAAGGCAGGTCCAGGAACCATGAAGGCGGTCAGCACCATGAAAGCAGGGCCACCACCATGAAGGCAGGTCAGGACCATGAAGGCAGGTCCACTACCATGAAGGCAGGTCCCTACCAAGAAGGCCAGGTCCCTACCATGCAGCAGTCACGACCATGAAGGCAGGTCACCACCATGAAAGCAGGTCCTCTGCCATGAAGGCAGGTCACCACCATAAAGAGCAGGTCACTACGTAAAAGGCAGGTACTACATTGAAGGCATGTCCCACCATGAAGGCAGGTCATCATCATGAGGCAAGGTCACCACTATGAAAGCAAGGTCACTGCCCATAAAGGTAGGTTCACCATTATGAATGGCAGGTCCCTCATCTCAACCATGAAGGCAGGTCACCATCAAAAAGGCAGGTCACCACCATGAAGGCACGTCACCACCATGAATACAGGTCACTACCATGAATTCGGCCACTCCCATGAAGGCATGTCAACCACCATGAAGGCTAGGTCACGTGTCAAATAAGGCAGGTCACACCATGAAGCAGTCACCACCATGAAGGCAGATCACCACATGAAGGCTAGTCAGCACCAGAAGGCAGGTCAGACCATAAAAGCAGGCCAACTAAGGGTCCCAGCACCATGAAGGCAGGTCAGCAACATGAAGCAGGTCACCACCATAAAGTGCAGGTCAGGACCATAATGCAGGTCAGCACATGAAAGCAGGTCACCACTCATGAAGGCAGGTCAGGACCATGAAGGCAGGTCGCTAACCATGAAAGCACGGTGGGGCCACTCCACCATTAAGGGCACGGTCAGGTAACCATGAAGGTCAGGTCAACTAAAGGTCAACACCATAAAGCAGGTCAACTAAGGACAGCACCATGAAGGCAGATCAACTAAGGTCAGCACATGAAGGGCAGGTCAGATAAGGTCCAGCACCCATGAAGGCACGTCAACTAAGTCCAGGCAACATGTAGGCAGGTCAACTAAGGTCAGCACCGTGGAAGCCGGTCAACTAAGGTCAGCACCATGAAGGCAGGTCCACTAAGGACAGCAACCATGAAAAAAAAGAATACAGGTCAACTAATGTCAACACCATAAAGGCAGTCAACTAAGGTCAGCACCATGAAGCAAGGTCCACAAGGTCAGCACCATGAAGGCCGGTCAACTAAGGCAGCACCATGATGCAGGTCACTAAGGTCAACACCATAAAGGCAGGTCAACTAAGGTCACACCAAAAAGGCAGGTCAACTAAGGTCAGCACCATGAAAGGCAGTCCAACTAAGGTCACACCAAAAGGCAGGTCAACTAAGGTCAGCACCATGAAGGCAAGTCAACTATAATGTCAACGCCATGAAGGCAGGTCAACTACTGTGCAGCACCGTGAAGGCAGGTCAACTAAGGTCATGCACCATGAAGGCATGGTCACTAAGGTCAACACCATGAAGGCAGGTCAACTAAGGTCAGCACCCAATGAGGCAGGGATCAACTACGGTCAGCACCATAAGGCAGACAACAAGGTCAGCACCAAGAAGGCAGTCACTAAGGTCAGCACCATGAAGGCAGGTCAACTAAGGTCAGCACCATGAAGGCAAGTCAACTAAGGTCAGCAACCATGAAGGCAAGGGTCAACTAAGGTCAGCACCATGAAGGCAGGTCAACTAAGGTCAGCACCATAAGGCAAGTCACTAAGGTCAGCACCATGAAGGCAAGTCAACTAAGGTCAGCACCATGAAGGCAGGTCAACTAAAGGTCAGCACCATGAAGGCAGATCAACTAAGGTCAGCACCATGAAGGCAAGTCAACTAAGGTCACACCATGAAGGCAGGTCAACTAAGGTCAGCACCATGAAGGCAAGTCCAACTAAGGTCAGCACCATGAAGGCAAGTCTACTAAGGTCAGCACCATAAAGGGCAAGTCAACAAAGGTCAGCACCATGAAGCAATCAACTAGGTCAGCACCATGAAGGCAGGTCAACTAAGGTCAACACCATGAAGGCAAGTCAACTAAGGTCAGCACCATGAAGGCAAGTCAACTAAGGTCAGCACCATGAAGGCAAAGTCAACTAAGGCCCAGCACCATGAATGCAAAATCAACTAGGGTCAGCCCCAATGAAGGCAAGTCAACTAAGGTCAGCCACCATGAAGGCAAGTCAACTAAGGTCAACACCATGAAGGCAAGTCAACTAAGGTCGCACCATAAAGGGCAAATCAACTAAGGTCAGCCACCATAAAGGCGGGTCAACTAAGGTCAGCACCCATGAAGGCAAGTCAACAAAGGGTCGCACCATGAAGGCAGGTCAACTAAGGTCAGCACCATGAAGGCAAGTCAACTAAGGTCAGCACCATGAAATTAACAAGTGAAAAATCCTTAAATGTAAATTGCATAAGTTTCCTTGACGCACACAGATGTGTCGCATGTGTCACTTTACACTGTGTCATAGTTAACTGTCTCTGTACAACGTTCATAATATAAACAAGCACATCAACTCTAATCAGCATGTTTATAACCCTCTTCTTCAGGGAGGAGAAGACACGAATCTTCACATGATGTGAAAAATCTGCTTTCAGACTGAAGACATTAATAATTTTCCCGGAAAGACACCTGAGCCAGCTTCCTGTGTGCCGGCCCGGGGTAGACACGGCTATCGTGGGGAAAAAACGTCGCAGCTGCGGCAAATGAAACCGAATCGTAGGCTAGAATTAGTTCTTTTTGTAGAAGAGAAAAAGTGAAAACGTGTGGATGATAATCTCAATCTGGTGTGTGTGTGTTTTGGTGTGTGTGTGTGTACTCACCTAGTTGTACTCACCTAGTTGAGGTTGCAGGGGTCGAGTCCTAGCTCCTGGCCCCGCCTCTTTCACTGGTCGCAAACTAGGTCACTCTTCCTGAACCATGAGCTTTATCGTACCTCTGTTTAAAGCTATGTATGGATCCTGCCTCCACTACATCGCTTCCTAAACTATTCCATTCCTGACTACTCTGTGGCTGAAGAAAATATTCCTAACATCCCTGTGATTTATCTGTGTCTTCAATTTCCAACTGTTTTTCCCTTGTACTTTGTCCAAATCTCTGGAACATCCTGTCTTTGTCCACCTGTCAATTCCTCTCAGTATTTTGTATGTTGTTATCATGTCCCCCCTATCTCTCCTGCCTCCAGTGTCGTCAGGTTGTTTTCCCCTTAACCTCTCCTCGTAGGACATACCTCTTAGCTCTGGGACTAGTCTTTGTTGCAAACCTTTGCAGTTTCTCTGGGTTTCTTCACGTGCTTGGCTAGGTGTGGGTTCCAAACTGGTGCCGCATACTTCAATATGGCCCTAACGTAAAACGGTGAAACAGGGTCTGAACGATTCCTTATTAAGATGTCGGAATGCTGTTCTGAGTTTGCTAGGCGCCCATATGCTGCAGCAGTTATTTGGTTGAATGTGCGCTTCAGGAGATGTACCTAGGTGTTATACTCACCCCAAGATTTTTTTTCCTTGAGTAAAGGTTTGTAGTCCTCTGCCCCCCTAGACTGTACTCCGTCTGCGGTCTTCTTTGCCCTTCCCCAATCTTCATGACTTTGCACTTGGGGGGATTGACTCGGGACCCAAAATTGCTGGACCAGGTCTGCAGCCTGTCCAGATCCCTTTGTAGTTTCTGCCTGGTCTTCGATCGAATAAAATTTTCTTCTCATCAACTTCACGTCATCTGCAAACAGGGACACTTCAGAGTCTTTTCCCTTCCGTCATGTCGTTCACAAATACCAGAAACAGCACTGGTCCTAGGACTGACCCTTGTGGGACCCCGCTGGTCACAGGTGCCCACTCTGACACCTCGCCACGCGTGTGTGTGTGTGTGTGTGTGTGTGTGTGTGTGTGTGTGTGTGTGTGTGTGTGTGTGCTTGTGTGTGCTCTACGACATTAATTGAAAGTTTGTTCCATAAATGTGCTTAACTGTGGTCAGTTATCATATGTGAACGCGACTCCCACGGAGCTTTTGAAGATGCTCTTGCTGTCCACACAGATACACTTCACGTTGGTGACGGAATTTAATACAATTTCATGTTTTCACGACCCCGTTTAGATCTGTATTTATTCACCTGTTGATATTTTAACATTTATGGTAATTGTCTAGTTAATTTGTCAACATTTTAATACTAATTAGCATTAAACTCAATTATCCTACCATTAATACTAAGAATAAACCCAAAAAGATCTCCTAGGTAAAGAACCGAGAGACTTTTAACATTAAGAGGTGTAGCATAATCAATTATAGAACTAATATGATCGTTGAACACCTAGCTGGGTGACTGGAGATAACACTGAACACCTAGGTGATGACTGGAGATAACACTGAACACCTGGGTGATGACTGGAAAATAACCCCTGAACACCTAGGTGATGACTGGAGAAAAACACTGAACACCTAGCGAAAGACTGGAGATAACACTGAAGACCTAGGTGATGACTGGAGATAACACTGAACACCTAGCTGATGACTAGGAGATAACACTGAACACCTAGGTGATGACTGGAGATAACACTGAACACCTAGGTGATGACTGGAGATAACACTGAACACCTAGGTGATGACTGGAGATAACACTGAACACCTAGGTGATGACTGGAGATAAACACTGAACACCTAGGTGATGACTGGAGATAAAAACAGAACACCTAGCGAAAGACTGGAGATAACACTGAACACCTGGGTGATGACTGGAGAATAACACTGAACACCTAGCTAATTACTGGAGATAACATGAACACCTGGGTGATGACTGGAGATAACACTGAACACCTAGCTGATGAGTGGAGATAACACTGAACACCTAGGTGATGACTGGAGATAACACGAACACCTAGCTAATTACTGGAGATAACACTGAACACCTGGGTTGATGACTGGAGATAACACTGAACACCTAGCGTGATGAGTGGAGATAACACGAAAAACCCAGCTGATGAGTGGAGATAAACTGAACACCTAGGTGATGACTGGAGATAACATTGAACACCTAGGTGATGACTGGAGATAACACTGAACACCTGGGTGATGACTGGAGATAACACTGAACACCTAGGTGATGACTGGAGATAACACTGAAAAACCTGGGTGATGGCTGGAGATTTAAAACTGAAACACCTAGGTGATGGCTGGAGATAACACTGAACACCTAGGTGATGACTGGAGATAACACTGAACACACTGGGTGATGACTGGAGATAACCCCTGAACACCTAGGTGATGACTGGAGATAACACTGAACACCTAGGTGATGACTGGAGATAACCTGAACACCTAGGTGATGAATGGAGATAATATGAACACCTGGGTGATGACTGGAGATAACACTGAACACCTAGCTAATTACTGGAGATAACATGAACACCTGGGGGATGACTGGAGATAAACCCGAACACCTAGCTGATGAGTGGAGATAACACTGAACACCTAGGTGATACTGGAGATAACACTGAACACCTAGGTGATGACTGGGGAGATAAAAACTGAACACCCGGATGATGACGGAGATAAACATGAACACCTAGGGAGACTGGGGATAACACTAAACACCTAGGTGATGGCTGGAGGTAACACTGAACACCCGGGTGATGACTGGAGATAACACTGAAAACCTAGGTGATGACTGGAGATAACACTAAACACCTGGGGTGATGACTGGAGAAAAACACTGAACACCTAGGTGATGACTGGAGATAACACTAAAACACCTGGGTGATGACTGGAGAAACACTGAACACCTAAAATGATGACTGGAGGTAACACTGAACACCTGGGTGATGACTGGAGATAACACTGAACACCTAGATGATGACTGGAGATAACACTGAACACCTAGATGATGACTGGAGATAACACTGAACACCTAGATGATGACTGGGAATAACACTGAACACCTGGGTGATGACTGGAGATAACACTGAACACCTGGATGATGACTGGAGATAACACTGAACACCTAGATGATGACTGGGGATAAAAACTGAAAACCTAGATGATGACTGGAGATAACACTGAACACCTGGGTGATGACTGGAGATAACACTGAACACCTAGATGATGACTGGAGGTAACACTGAACACCTGGGTGATGACTGGAGATAACACTGAACACCTAGCTGATGACTGGAGATAACACTGAACACCTAGCTGATGACTGGAGATAACACTGAACACCTAGATGATGACTGGAGGTAACACTGAACACCTGGGTGATGACTGGAGATAACACTGAACACCTATGGGATGACTGGAGATAACACTGAACACCTGGATGATGACTGGAGATAACACTGAACACCTAGATGATGGCTGGGGATAACACTGAACACCTAGATGATGACTGGAGATAACACTGAAACACCTAGATGATGACTGGAGATAACACTGAACACCTAGATGATGGCTGGAGATAACACTGAAACACCCAGATGATGACTGGAGATAACACTGAACACCTAGGTGATGATGGAGATAAAACCCGAAACACCTAGATGATGACTGGAGATAACACTGAACACCTAATGATGGCTGGAGATACATGAACCCTAGATGATGACTGGAGATAACACTGAACACCTAGATGATGACTGGAAAATAACACTGAACACCTAGATGATGACTGGAGATAACACTGAACACCTAGATGATGGCTGGAGATAACACTGAACACCTAGATGATGACTGGAGATAACACTGAACACCTAGATGATGGCTGGAGATAAACGAACACCTAGATGATGACTGGAGATTAACACTGAACACCTAGGTGATGACTGGAGATAACACTGAACACCTAGATGATGACTGGAGATAACACTGAACACCTAGATGATGGCTGGAGATAACAACTGAACACCTAGATGATGACTGGAGATAACACAGAACACCTAGATGATGACTGGAGATAACATGAAAAACCTAGATGATGACTGGAGATAACACTGAACACCTAGATTATGGCTGGAGATAACACTGAACACCTAGATGTGACTGGAGATAACACTGAACACCTAGATGATGACTGGAGATAACACTGAACACCTAGATGATGACTGGAGATAACACTGAACACCTAGATGATGACTGGAGATAACACTGAACACCTGGGTGATGGCTGGAGATAACACTGAACACCTAGATGATGACTGGAGATAACACTGAACACCTAGATGATGACTGGAGATAACACTGAACACCTAGATGATGACTGGGGATAACACTGAACACCTGGATGATGACTGGAGATAACACTGAACACCTGGATGATGACTGGAGATAACACTGAACACCTGGATGATGACTGGAATAAAAACTGAACACCTGGGTGTGATGATGGGGATAACACTGAACACCTGGATGATGACTGGAGATAACACTGAACACCTGGGTGATGACTGGAGATAACCTGGAACACCTGGGTGATGACTGGAGATAACACTGAACACCTGGATGATGACTGGAGATAACCCCTGAACACCTGGGTATGAAATGGAGATAACACTGAACACCTGGATGATGACTGGAGATAACATTGAACCCTGGGTGATGGGCTGGAGATAACACTGAAACACCTGGATGATGATGGAGATAACACTGAACACCTGGGTGATGACTGGAGATAACACTGAACACCTGGATGATGACTGGAGATAACACTGAACACCTGGGTGATGACTGGAGATAACACTGAACACTGGATGATGACTGGAGATAACACGAACACCTGGGTGATGACTGGGGATAACATGAACACCTGGATGATGACTGGAGATAACACTGAACACCTGGGTGATGACTGGAGATAACACTGAACACCTGGATGATGACTGGAGATAACACTGAACACCTGGGTGATGACTGGAGATAACACTGAACACCTGGAGATGACTGGAGATAACACTGAACACCTGGGTGATGACTGGAGATAACACTGAACACCTGGATGATGACTGGAGAAAAACACTGAACACCTGGGTGATGACTGGAGATAACACTGAACACCTAGGTGATGACTGGAGATAACACTGAACACCTGGGTGATGACTGGAGATAACACTGAACACCTGGATGATGACTGGAGATAACACTGAACACCTGGTGATGACTGGAGATAACACTGACCACCTAGGTGATGACTGGAGATAACACTGAACACCTGGATGATGACTGGAGATAACACTGAACCCCCTAGATGATGGCTGGAGATAAAAACTGAACACCTAGGTGATGACTGGAGATAACACTGAACCCCCTAGATGAGACTGGAATAACACTGAACACCTGGATGATGACTGGGGGATAACACTGAACACCTAGGTGATGACTGGAGATAACACTGAACACCTAGATGATGACTGGAGAAACACTGAACACCTAGATGATGACTGGAGATAACATGAACACCTGGGTGATGACTGGAGATAACACTGAACACCTAGGTGATGACTGGAGATAACACTGAATACCTAGTGATGACTGGAGATAACACTGAAAACTGGTGATGACTGGAGATAACACTGAATACCTAGCTGATGACTGGAGATAACACTGAATACCTAGCTGATGACTGGAAGATAACACTGAAACCAGGTGATGACTGGAGATAACACTGGGAAAACCTAGCTGATGACTGGAGATAAACACTGAATACCTAGCTGATGACTGGAGATAACACTGAATACCTGCTGATGACTGGAGATAACACTGAATACCTAGCTAAGACTGGAGATAACACTGAATACCCAGCTGATGACTGGAGATAACACTGAATACCCAGCTGATGACTGGAGATAACACTGAATACCTAGCTGATGACTGGAGATAAACACTGAATACCTAGCTATGACTGGAGATAAAAACTGAATACCTAGCTGATGACTGGAATAACACTGATACCTAGCTAGACTGGAGATAACACTGAAACACCCAGGTTTATGGCTGGAGATAACACTGAATACCTAGCTGATGACTGGAGATAACACTGAATACCTAGCTATGACTGGAGATAACACTGAAACACTAGGTGATGGCTGGAGATAACACTGAATACCCAGCTATGACTGGAGATAACACTGAACACCTAAAGGGGATGGCTGGAGATAACACTGAACACCTAGCTGCTGACTGGTAAACACCTATGTACTTATCTGTTGTACTTGCACAATTCTTCATTACTGCCGAGTCACTAGCACAGATGTAATATTCTAGTATGATTTACTCAACTAATGTAGTCCTATTTATGGTTATTGACCCTTGTAAATACTCCCATGTCTGTCATCATAGTCGCAAGAACAATGACAGCTTCACTAATATTTACCTAATACTCCCCTGTTGTCATCATAGTCTGCAAGAATACTGCAGCTTTACTAATTTTGTGATTATGTACAGCAATAAAGCTGAAAGTCATTATCGGGGAATACTGCAGATGTTTTTTGGAGAAGTTGCTTGTTGACCCTTCCATTTCAGTGCCACCAGCAAAAACTAAAGTTCTCTGGACATAAATCACACAACAGCTCTATAAAACTTTCTGGGTTTACGTAAAGAAGTTGTGAGTGAATTGGGAAAGCTTACTGTCCCCTCTCATTAAGTGAGGCCGGCAAATGTAACCTACCTGAGGCCTGCACTGCAACCCACCTGAGGCCGGCACTGCAGCCCACCTGAGGCCGGCACTGCAACCCACCTGAGGCCGGCAATGAACTCACCTGAGGCCCACACTGCAGGCCCACCTGAGGCCAGCACTGCAAGCCACCTGAGGCCAGCACTGCAAGCCACCTAGGCTGGCACTGCAAGCCACCTGAGGCCAGCACTGCAAGCCACCTAAGCCAGCACTGCAAGCCACCTGAGGCGGCACCTGTAAGCCAGCTGAGGCCGGCACTGCAAGCCACCTGAGGCCGGCACTGCAACCCACACCTCCGGGCCAACACTGCATCTGGGGAAAAACCTGCTGGCAACGTCTGCAAACATCTACACTCCACACCCGGAGAGAGAGAGAGAGAGAGGAGGAGAGAGGGGAGAGAGAGGGGAAGGGGAGAGAGAGAGAGAGAGGGAGAGAGAGAGAGGAAAAGGAGAGAGAGAGAGAGAGAGAGGGGAAAAGAGAGAGGTGAGAGAGAGAGAGGGAGAGAGAGAGAGAGAAGGGGAGGGGGGTTTTTCTTGCTCTCTGTACACTTCTACATAACTCTAAAGTTTACGAAAACGTGAAACTTAAAATTGAATTCTAAAGTAGTGGAAGTATGAGGTGCAGGTCCTAGCAGGAGGCGCAGGTCGAGGATCAGGTCCTAGCAGGAGGATCAGTCCTAGCGAAAGCAGTCCTAGCAAGAGGCGCAGGTCGAGGATTAGGTCATAGCAGGAGGATCAGGTCCTAGCAGGAGGAGCAGGTCCTTGCAGGAGGAGCAGGTCCTTGCAGGAGGAGCAGGTCCTAGTAGGAGTAGCAGGTCCTAGCAGGAGGAGGAGCAGGTCCTAACAGGAGGAGCAAGTCCTAGTAAAGGGGGGGGGATTTTATGGTAGTGAATTGTGTGTGAGCACCATGATGGTTTTATGGTAGAGAGTTGTGTGAGCACCATGATGGTGTTTTATGGTAGAGAGTTGAGAGCATCGCAGCTTCAGCTTTAAGAGTTTCACACAGCGTCTGTTGATGTGTTTTAAAGTTGTGGGTCATCCTGGGTGTTTGTGTGTGATTTAATAGTGGAGAGGGTGGAGGGTGGAGTGGGTGGAGGGTGGAGGGAAGAAGGGTCTTTGGCTGCAACCCACAAGCACCCACACAACTGTCCACTTACCCATGGCAGCCCACACGCCTACAGCCGCCCCTGGTGATGACATACGACCCGGCACTAGTTAAGAGCATCCTGACAGAGGGAGAGCCTCCTCATTTTTCAAGCCACACTGTTATTCGTCACTCTTGTGTGGTTCGCTACTTCTACCCTCCCAGATACCTCTCTATCTGGTGAAGTGAGCGTTATCCGAGGTGTGGTGAGAGGGAGCTTTATCCAGGGTGTGGTGAGGGATGCTTTATCCATGGTGTGGTAAGGAAGCTCCATCCAGGGTGTGGTGAGTGAGCTTTATCCAGGGTGTTATGAGAGGGAGCTTCATCCAGGGTGTGGTGAGAGGGAGATTAATCCAGGGTGTGGTGAGGGATGCTTTATCCAGGGTGTGGTAAGGAAGCTCCATCCAGGGTGTGGTGAGGGAGCTTTATCCAGGGTGTGATGAGAGGGAGCTTCATCCGGGTTTTGTGGTGAGAGGGACTTTATCCGGGGGTGTGGTGAGGGATGCTTTATCCAGGGTTGTGGTGAGGGATGCTTTATCCAGGGTGTGGGGGCGAGGGAGCTTTATCCAAGGAATTTAGATGTCTCATTAATGATGTAAAATATGGCAAGTGAATAAGACATGTACATCTGGGTATCTTTCCTGATAATTAAGACATGAAATACCGGGTATCTTTATTTACAAAATGTTTCGCCAACCAATGACCTTTTTTTCCAAAATCAGAGACAGAGGCAGGAGTGGAGAGATAATATTTAGGTGCTGACTCTCTCGCCTTCATAGGGTTGTTCGGTTTCTCCAGCCTTGTTTTTCATCTGGAACCAGTTGAGAGGTGAGCAGTTGAAAACATCATCACAGTGGACGGGTTCCACTAGTGGAAGCAAGTCATTTTCCTGAAGTTTGAACCAGAGGTACAGATTTTCCTCTGTACCAAGATTCCCGGATATCTACAACTGTAGTACTAACTTCTGGTCTTATGTTGGATATGATCTACTTTTCCCGTAGTGTCCCGCCCACCTGTGATGATGTCTTCAAACTGCTGCACCTCTCCTCTGGTTCCAGTATATAAATCTCCATCTTCAGACATCTCAAGTCTTAAGGACAGATACCTCTCAAGACAAGGAAGTCAACATCTCAAAAATTTCCTCTTCACGTCTTCCAATATATGATATCTGTTTTGGGGCGATAAAAAACATCAGTTGGCGAAAGTTCATTATAAAAAATACTCAAGTGTTGTCCATGTTTATTTATCAATATAGAACCCAGGTGTTGTCCATGTCTTTTTTATCAATATAGGGCACTCAGGTGTTGTCCATGTCTTATTTATCAAAATAGACACTCAGGGTGTTGTCCATGTCTTATTATCAAAATAGACACTCAGGTGTTGTCCATGGTTAGTCAGGCTTAATCCAAGTATAGAACTGCTCCACAGCTTTGGATCAAGAGCTTCCAACAACATCAACCCCCCCCCCTCCATCATTTTAAAACGTCAATAAATCTGAATTTTACTCCCAAATTACAACGGCA
>NC_069406.1:47446282-47484234 GCF_026875155.1 Cherax quadricarinatus | reverse complement strand
TGAAGGCAGTACCACCATAAAGGCAGGTCACTACCATGAAGGCAGGTCACTAACATGAAGGCAGGTCCTAACATGAAGGCAGGTCCCTACCATGAAGGCAGGTCACTACCATGCAGGCAGGTCACCACCATGAAGGCAGGTCACCAAGATGAAGGCAGGTCACCATCATGAAGGCACGTCTCTACCATGAATGCAGGCCACCATCATGAAGGCAGGTCACCACCATGAAGGCAGGTCACCACCATAAAGGCAGGTCAGCACCATGAAGAGGTCAGCACCATGAAGGCAGGTCACTACCATGAAGGCAGGTCACCACCATGAAGGCAGGTCAATACCATGAAGGCAGGTCACCACCATGAAGGCAGGTCACCATCATGAAGGCAGGTCCCTACCATGAAGGCAGGTCCCTACCATGCAGGTAGGTCACGACCATGAAGGCAGGTCACCACCATGAAGGCAGGTCACTACCATGAAGGCAGGTCTCTACCATGCAGGCAGGTCACAACCATGAAGGCAGGTCACCACCATGAAGGTAGGTCACTACCATGAAGGCAGGCCCCTACCATGCAGGTAGGTCACGACCATGAAGGCAAGTCACCACCATGAAGGCAGGTCACTACCATGAAGGCAGTTCTCTACCATGAAGGCAGGTCCCTACCATGCAGGCAGGTCACCACCATAAAGGCAGGTCACCACCATGAAGGCAGGTCACCAAGATGAAGGCAGGTCACCATCATGAAGGCACGTCTCTAACATGAAGGCAGGCCACCATCATGAAGGCAGGTCACCACCATGAAGGCAGGTCACCACCATAAAGGCAGGTCAGCACCATGAAGAGGTCAGCACCATGAAGGCAGGTCACTACCATGAAGGCAGGCCCCTACCATGCAGGTAGGTCACGACCATGAAGGCAAGTCACCACCATGAAGGGAGGTCACTACCATGAAGGCAGTTCTCTACCATGAAGGCAGGTCCCTACCATGCAGGCAGGTCACCACCATAAAGGCAGGTCACCACCATGAAGGCAGGTCCCTACCATGCAGGTAGGTCACGACAATGAAGGTAGGTCACCACCATGAAGGCAGGTCACTACCATGAAGGCAGGTCCCTACCATGAAGGCAGGTCCCTACCATGCAGGCAGGTCACTACCATGAAGGCAGGTCACCACCATGACGGCAGGTCACTACCATGAAGGCAGGTCCCTACCATGCAGGTAGGTCACGACCATGAAGGCAGGTCACCACCATGAAGGCAGGTCACTACCATGAAGGCAGGTCCCTACCATGAAGGCAGGTCCCTACCATGCAGGCAGGTCACGACCATGAAGGCATGTCACCACCATGAAGGCAGGTCTCTGCCATGAAGGCAGGTCACCACCATAAAGGCAGGTCACTACCATGAAGGCAGGTCACCACCATGAAGGCAGGTCATCATCATGAAGGCAGGTCACCACTATGAAAGCAGGTCACTACCATAAAGGTAGGTCACCATTATGAAGGAAGGTCATCACCATGAAGGCAGGTCACCATCATAAAGGCAGGTCACCACCATGAAGGCACGTCACCACCATGAATAAAGGTCACTACCATGAAGGCAGGTCACCATCATAAAGGCAGGTCACCACCATGAAGGCACGTCACCACCATGAATACAGGTCACTACCATGAATTCGGGCCACTACCATGAAGGCAGGTCACCACCATGAAGGCAGGTCACTGTCATGAAGGCAGGTCACCACCATGAAGGCAGGTCACCACCATGAAGGCAGATCACCACCATGAAGGCTAGTCAGCACCATGAAGGCAGGTCAGGACCATAAAAGCAGGCCAACTAAGGTCAGCACCATGAAGGCAGGTCAGCACCATGAAAGCAGGTCACCACCATGAAGGCAGGTCAGGACCATGAATGCAGGTCAGCACCATGAAAGCAGGTCACCACCATGAAGGCAGGTCAGGACCATGAAGGCAGGTCAGCACCATGAAAGCAGGCCACCACCATGAAGGCAGGTCAGGACCATGAAGGCAGGTCACTACCATGAAGGCAGGTCCCTACCATGAAGGCAGGTCCCTACCATGCAGGCAGGTCACGACCATGAAGGCAGGTCACCACCATGAAAGCAGGTCTCTGCCATGAAGGCAGGTCACCACCATAAAGGCAGGTCACTACCATGAAGGCAGGTCACCACCATGAAGGCAGGTCATCATCATGAAGGCAGGTCACCACTATGAAAGCAGGTCACTACCATAAAGGTAGGTCACCATTATGAAGGCAGGTCATCACCATGAAGGCAGGTCACCATCATAAAGGCAGGTCACCACCATGAAGGCACGTCACCACCATGAATACAGGTCACTACCATGAATTCGGGCCACTACCATGAAGGCATGTCACCACCATGAAGGCAGGTCACTGTCATGAAGGCAGGTCACCACCATGAAAGCAGGTCACCACCATGAAGGCAGATCACCACCATGAAGGCTAGTCAGCACCATGAAGGCAGGTCAGGACCATAAAAGCAGGCCAACTAAGGTCAGCACCATGAAGGCAGGTCAGCACCATGAAAGCAGGTCACCACCATAAAGGCAGGTCAGGACCATGAATGCAGGTCAGCACCATGAAAGCAGGTCACCACCATGAAGGCAGGTCAGGACCATGAAGGCAGGTCAGCACCATGAAAGCAGGCCACCACCATGAAGGCAGGTCAGGACCATGAAGGCAGGTCAACTAAGGTCAACACCATAAAGGCAGGTCAACTAAGGTCAGCACCATGAAGGCAGGTCAACTAAGGTCAGCACCATGAAGGCAGGTCAAGTAAGGTCAGCACCATGAAGGCACGTCAACTAAGGTCAGCAACATGTAGGCAGGTCAACTAAGGTCAGCACCATGAAGGCAGGTCAACTAAGGTCAGCACCATGAAGGCAGGTCAACTAAGGTCAGCACCATGAAGACAGGTCAACTAATGTCAACACCATAAAGGCAGGTCAACTAAGGTCAGCACCATGAAGGCAGGTCAACTAAGGTCAGCACCATGAAGGCAGGTCAACTAAGGTCAGCACCATGAAGGCAGGTCAACTAAGGTCAACACCATAAAGGCAGGTCAACTAAGGTCAACACCATAAAGGCAGGTCAACTAAGGTCAGCACCATGAAGGCAGGTCAACTAAGGTCAGCACCATAAAGGCAGGTCAACTAAGGTCAGCACCATGAAGGCAAGTCAACTAAGGTCAACGCCATGAAGGCAGGTCAACTAAGGTCAGCACCGTGAAGGCAGGTCAACTAAGGTCAGCACCATGAAGGCAGGTCAACTAAGGTCAACACCATGAAGGCAGGTCAACTAAGGTCAGCACCATGAAGGCAGGTCAACTACGGTCAGCACCATGAAGGCAGGTCAACTAAGGTCAGCACCATGAAGGCAGGTCAACTACGGTCAGCACCATGAAGGCAGATCAACTAAGGTCAACGCCATGTAGGCAAGTCAACTAAGGTCAGCACCATGAAGGCAGGTCAACTACGGTCAGCACCATGAAGGCAGGTCAACTAAGGTCAGCACCATGAAGGCAGGTCAACTATGGTCAGCACCATGAAGGCAGATCAACTAAGGTCAAGACCATGAAGGCAAGTCAACTAAGGTCAGCACCATGAAGGCAAGTCAACTAAGGTCAGCACCATGAAGGCAGGTCAACTAAGGTCAGCACCATGAAGGCAAGTCAACTAAGGTCAGCACCATGAAGGACAGGTCAACTAAGGTCAGCACCATGAAGGCAAGTCAACTAAGGTCAGCCACCATGAAGGCAAGTCAACTAAGGTCAGCCCATGAAGGCAAGTCAACTAAGGTCAGCACCATGAAGGCAGGTCAACTAAGGTCAGCACCATGAAGGCAAGTCAACTAAGGTCAGCACCATGAAGGCAGGTCAACTAAGGTCAACACCATGAAGGCAAGTCAACTAAGGTCAGCACCATGAAGGCAGGTCAACTAAGGTCAACACCATGAAGGCAAGTCAACTAAGGTCAGCACCATGAAGGCAAATCAACTAAGGTCAGCACCATGAAGGCAAGTCAACTAAGGTCAGCACCATTAAGGCAAGTCAACTAAGGTCAGCACCATGAAGGCAGTTCAACTAAGGTCAGCACCATGAAGGCAGGTCAACTAAGGTCAGCACCATGAAGGCAGGTCAACTAAGGTCAGCACCATGAAGGCAGGTCAACTAAGGTCAGCACCATGAAGGCAGGTCAAACTAAGGTCAGCACCATGAAGGCAGGTCAACTAAGGTCAGCACCATGAAGGCAGGTCAACTAAGGTCAGCACCATGAAGGCAAGTCAACTAAGGTCAGCACCATGAAGGCAAGTCAACTAAGGTCAGCACCATGAAGGCAGGTCAACTAAGGTCAGCACCATGAAGGCAGGTCAACTAAGGTCAGCACCATGAAGGCAAGTCAACTAAGGTCAGCACCATGAAGGCAGGTCAACTAAGGTCGCACCATGAAGGCAAGTCAACTAAGGTCAGCACCATGAAGGCAAGTCAACTAAGGTCAGCACCATGAAGGCAGGTCAACTAAGGTCAGCACCATGAAGGCAAGTCAACTAAGGTCAGCACCATGAAGGCAAGTCAACTAAGGTCAGCACCATGAAGGCAGGTCAACTAAGGTCAGCACCATGAAGGCAGATCAACTAAGGTCAGCACCATGAAGGCAAGTCAACTAAGGTCAGCACCATGAAGGCAGGTCAACTAAGGTCAGCACCATGAAGGCAAGTCAACTAAGGTCAGCACCATGAAGGCAAGTCTACTAAGGTCAGCACCATGAAGGCAAGTCAACTAAGGTCAGCACCATGAAGGCAAGTCAACTAAGGTCAGCACCATGAAGGCAGGTCAACTAAGGTCAACACCATGAAGGCAAGTCAACTAAGGTCAGCACCATGAAGGCAAGTCAACTAAGGTCAGCACCATGAAGGCAAGTCAACTAAGGTCAGCACCATGAATGCAAATCAACTAGGGTCAGCACCATGAAGGCAAGTCAACTAAGGTCAGCACCATGAAGGCAAGTCAACTAAGGTCAACACCATGAAGGCAAGTCAACTAAGGTCAGCACCATGAAGGCAAATCAACTAAGGTCAGCACCATGAAGGCAGGTCAACTAAGGTCAGCACCATGAAGGCAAGTCAACTAAGGTCAGCACCATGAAGGCAGGTCAACTAAGGTCAGCACCATGAAGGCAAGTCAACTAAGGTCAGCACCATGAAATTAACAAGTGAAAAATCCTTAAATGTAAATTGCATAAGTTTCTTGACGCACACAGATGTGTCGCATGTGTCACTTTACACTGTGTCATAGTTAACTGTCTCTGTACAACGTTCATAATATAAACTAGCACATCAGAACTCTAATCAGCAATGTTTATAAGCTCTTCTTCAGGGAGGAGAAGACACGAATCTTCACATGATGTGAAAAATCTGCTTTCAGACTGAAGACATTAATAATTTTCCGGCAGACACCTGAGCCAGCTTCCTGTGTGCGGCGCCGTAGACACGGCTATCGTGGGGAAGACGTCGCAGCTGCGGCAAATGAAAGCCGATATCGTAGGCTAGAATTAGCTTCATTTGTAGAAGAGAAGAGTGAAAACGTGTGGATGATAATCTCAATCTGTGTGTGTGTGTGTGTGTGTGTGTGTGTGTGTACTCACCTAGTTGTACTCACCTAGTTGAGGTTGCAGGGGTCGAGTCCTAGCTCCTGGCCCCGCCTCTTCACTGGTCGCTACTAGGTCACTCTTCCTGAACCATGAGCTTTATCGTACCTCTGTTTAAAGCTATGTATGGATCCTGCCTCCACTACATCGCTTCCTAAACTATTCCACTTCCTGACTACTCTGTGGCTGAAGAAATACTTCCTAACATCCCTGTGATTTATCTGTGTCTTCAATTTCCAACTGTGTTCCCTTGTTACTTTGTCCAATCTCTGGAACATCCTGTCTTTGTCCACCTTGTCAATTCCTCTCAGTATTTTGTATGTTGTTATCATGTCCCCCCTATCTCTCCTGTCCTCCAGTGTCGTCAGGTTGATTTCCCTTAACCTCTCCTCGTAGGACATACCTCTTAGCTCTGGGACTAGTCTTGTTGCAAACCTTTGCAGTTTCTCTAGTTTCTTCACGTGCTTGGCTAGGTGTGGGTTCCAAACTGGTGCCGCATACTTCAATATGGGCCTAACGTACACGGTGTACAGGGTCCTGAACGATTCCTTATTAAGATGTCGGAATGCTGTTCTGAGGTTTGCTAGGCGCCCATATGCTGCAGCAGTTATTTGGTTGATGTGCGCTTCAGGAGATGTACCTGGTGTTATACTCACCCCAAGATCTTTTTCCTTGAGTGAGGTTTGTAGTCTCTGCCCCCCTAGACTGTACTCCGTCTGCGGTCTTCTTTGCCCTTCCCCAATCTTCATGACTTTGCACTTGGTGGGATTGAACTCCAGGAGCCAATTGCTGGACCAGGTCTGCAGCCTGTCCAGATCCCTTTGTAGTTCTGCCTGGTCTTCGATCGAATGAATTCTTCTCATCAACTTCACGTCATCTGCAAACAGGGACACTTCAGAGTCTATTCCTTCCGTCATGTCGTTCACAAATACCAGAAACAGCACTGGTCCTAGGACTGACCCCTGTGGGACCCCGCTGGTCACAGGTGCCCACTCTGACACCTCGCCACGCGTGTGTGTGTGTGTGTGTGTGTGTGTGTGTGTGTGTGTGTGTGTGTGTGTGTGTGTGTGCTTGTGTGTGCTCTACGACATTAATTGAAAGTTGTTCCATAAATGTGCTTAACTGTGGTCAGTTATCATAGTGAACGCGACTCCCACGGAGCGTTGAAGATGCTCTTGCTGTCCACACAGATACACTTCACGTTGGTGACGGAATTTAATACAATTTCATGTTTTCACGACCCGTTTAGATCTGTATTTATTCACCTGTTGATATTTAACATTTATGGTAAGTGTCTAGTTAATTTGTCAACATTTTAATACTAATTAGCATTAAACTCAATTATCCTACCATTAATACTAAGAATACCAAACAGATCTCCTAGGTAAAGAACCGGAGAACTTTTAACATTAAGAGGTGTAGCATAATCAATTATAGAACTAATATGATCGTTGAACACCTAGCTGATGACTGGAGATAACACTGAACACCTAGGTGATGACTGGAGATAACACTGAACACCTGGGTGATGACTGGAGATAACACTGAACACCTAGGTGATGACTGGAGATAACACTGAACACCTAGCTGATGACTGGAGATAACACTGAAGACCTAGGTGATGACTGGAGATAACACTGAACACCTAGCTGATGACTGGAGATAACACTGAACACCTAGGTGATGACTGGAGATAACACTGAACACCTAGGTGATGACTGGAGATAACACTGAACACCTAGGTGATGACTGGAGATAACACTGAACACCTAGGTGATGACTGGAGATAACACTGAACACCTAGGTGATGACTGGAGATAACACTGAACACCTAGCTGATGACTGGAGATAACACTGAACACCTGGGTGATGACTGGAGATAACACTGAACACCTAGCTAATTACTGGAGATAACACTGAACACCTGGGTGATGACTGGAGATAACACTGAACACCTAGCTGATGAGTGGAGATAACACTGAACACCTAGGTGATGACTGGAGATAACACTGAACACCTAGCTAATTACTGGAGATAACACTGAACACCTGGGTGATGACTGGAGATAACACTGAACACCTAGCTGATGAGTGGAGATAACACTGAACACCTAGCTGATGAGTGGAGATAACACTGAACACCTAGGTGATGACTGGAGATAACATTGAACACCTAGGTGATGACTGGAGATAACACTGAACACCTGGGTGATGACTGGAGATAACACTGAACACCTAGGTGATGACTGGAGATAACACTGAACACCTGGGTGATGGCTGGAGATAACACTGAACACCTAGGTGATGGCTGGAGATAACACTGAACACCTAGGTGATGACTGGAGATAACACTGAACACCTGGGTGATGACTGGAGATAACACTGAACACCTAGGTGATGACTGGAGATAACACTGAACACCTAGGTGATGACTGGAGATAACACTGAACACCTAGGTGATGAATGGAGATAATACTGAACACCTGGGTGATGACTGGAGATAACACTGAACACCTAGCTAATTACTGGAGATAACACTGAACACCTGGGTGATGACTGGAGATAACACTGAACACCTAGCTGATGAGTGGAGATAACACTGAACACCTAGGTGATGACTGGAGATAACACTGAACACCTAGGTGATGACTGGAGATAACACTGAACACCTGGATGATGACTGGAGATAACACTGAACACCTAGGTGATGACTGGAGATAACACTAAACACCTAGGTGATGGCTGGAGGTAACACTGAACACCTGGGTGATGACTGGAGATAACACTGAACACCTAGGTGATGACTGGAGATAACACTAAACACCTGGGTGATGACTGGAGATAACACTGAACACCTAGGTGATGACTGGAGATAACACTAAACACCTGGGTGATGACTGGAGATAACACTGAACACCTAGATGATGACTGGAGGTAACACTGAACACCTGGGTGATGACTGGAGATAACACTGAACACCTAGATGATGACTGGAGATAACACTGAACACCTAGATGATGACTGGAGATAACACTGAACACCTAGATGATGACTGGAGATAACACTGAACACCTGGGTGATGACTGGAGATAACACTGAACACCTGGATGATGACTGGAGATAACACTGAACACCTAGATGATGACTGGAGATAACACTGAACACCTAGATGATGACTGGAGATAACACTGAACACCTGGGTGATGACTGGAGATAACACTGAACACCTAGATGATGACTGGAGGTAACACTGAACACCTGGGTGATGACTGGAGATAACACTGAACACCTAGCTGATGACTGGAGATAACACTGAACACCTAGCTGATGACTGGAGATAACACTGAACACCTAGATGATGACTGGAGGTAACACTGAACACCTGGGTGATGACTGGAGATAACACTGAACACCTATGGGATGACTGGAGATAACACTGAACACCTGGATGATGACTGGAGATAACACTGAACACCTAGATGATGGCTGGAGATAACACTGAACACCTAGATGATGACTGGAGATAACACTGAACACCTAGATGATGACTGGAGATAACACTGAACACCTAGATGATGGCTGGAGATAACACTGAACACCTAGATGATGACTGGAGATAACACTGAACACCTAGGTGATGACTGGAGATAACACTGAACACCTAGATGATGACTGGAGATAACACTGAACACCTAGATGATGGCTGGAGATAACACTGAACACCTAGATGATGACTGGAGATAACACTGAACACCTAGATGATGACTGGAGATAAACACTGAACACCTAGATGATGACTGGAGATAAACACTGAACACCTAGATGATGGCTGGAGATAACACTGAACACCTAGATGATGACTGGAGATAACACTGAACACCTAGATGATGGCTGGAGATAACACTGAACACCTAGATGATGACTGGAGATAACACTGAAACACCTAGGTAGATGACTGGAGATAACACTGAACACCTAGATGATGACTGGAGATAACACTGAACACCTAGATGATGGCTGGAGATAACACTGAACACCTAGATGATGACTGGAGATAACACTGAACACCTAGATGATGACTGGAGATAACACTGAACACCTAGATGATGACTGGAGATAACACTGAACACCCTAGATGATGGCTGGAGATAACACTGAACACCTAGATGATGACTGGAGATAACACTGAACACCTAGATGATGACTGGAGATAACACTGAACACCTAGATGATGACTGGAGATAACACTGAACACCTAGATGATGACTGGAGATAACACTGAACACCTGGGTGATGGCTGGAGATAACACTGAACACCTAGATGATGACTGGAGATAACACTGAACACCTAGATGATGACTGGAGATAACACTGAACACCTAGATGATGACTGGAGATAACACTGAACACCTGGATGATGACTGGAGATAACACTGAACACCTGGATGATGACTGGAGATAACACTGAACACCTGGATGATGACTGGAGATAACACTGAACACCTGGGTGATGACTGGAGATAACACTGAACACCTGGATGATGACTGGAGATAACACTGAACACCTGGGTGATGACTGGAGATAACACTGAACACCTGGGTGATGACTGGAGATAACACTGAACACCTGGATGATGACTGGAGATAACACTGAACACCTGGGTGATGACTGGAGATAACACTGAACACCTGGATGATGACTGGAGATAACATTGAACCCTGGGTGATGACTGGAGATAACACTGAACACCTGGATGATGACTGGAGATAACACTGAACACCTGGGTGATGACTGGAGATAACACTGAACACCTGGATGATGACTGGAGATAACACTGAACACCTGGGTGATGACTGGAGATAACACTGAACACCTGGATGATGACTGGAGATAACACTGAACACCTGGGTGATGACTGGAGATAACACTGAACACCTGGATGATGACTGGAGATAACACTGAACACCTGGGTGATGACTGGAGATAACACTGAACACCTGGATGATGACTGGAGATAACACTGAACACCTGGGTGATGACTGGAGATAACACTGAACACCTGGATGATGACTGGAGATAACACTGAACACCTGGGTGATGACTGGAGATAACACTGAACACCTGGATGATGACTGGAGATAACACTGAACACCTGGGTGATGACTGGAGATAACACTGAACACTAGGTGATGACTGGAGATAACATGAACACCTGGGTGATGACTGGAGATAACACTGAAACCTGGATGATGACTGGAGATAACACTGAACACCTGGGTGATGACTGGAGATAACACTGAACACCTAGGTGATGACTGGAGATAACACTGAACACCTGGATGATGACTGGAGATAACACTGAACACCTAGATGATGGCTGGAGATAACACTGAACACCTAGGTGATGACTGGAGATAACACTGAACACCTAGATGATGACTGGAGATAACACTGAACACCTGGATGATGACTGGAGATAACACTGAACACCTAGGTGATGACTGGAGATAACACTGAACACCTAGATGATGACTGGAGATAACACTGAACACCTAGATGATGACTGGAGATAACACTGAACACCTGGGTGATGACTGGAGATAACACTGAACACCTAGGTGATGACTGGAGATAACACTGAATACCTAGCTGATGACTGGAGATAACACTGAACACCTAGGTGATGACTGGAGATAACACTGAATACCTAGCTGATGACTGGAGATAACACTGAATACCTAGCTGATGACTGGAGATAACACTGAACACCTAGGTGATGACTGGAGATAACACTGAATACCTAGCTGATGACTGGAGATAACACTGAATACCTAGCTGATGACTGGAGATAACACTGAATACCTAGCTGATGACTGGAGATAACACTGAATACCTAGCTATGACTGGAGATAACACTGAATACCTAGCTGATGACTGGAGATAACACTGAATACCTAGCTGATGACTGGAGATAACACTGAATACCTAGCTGATGACTGGAGATAACACTGAATACCTAGCTATGACTGGAGATAACACTGAATACCTAGCTGATGACTGGAGATAACACTGAATACCTAGCTATGACTGGAGATAACACTGAACACCTAGGTGATGGCTGGAGATAACACTGAATACCTAGCTGATGACTGGAGATAACACTGAATACCTAGCTATGACTGGAGATAACACTGAACACCTAGGTGATGGCTGGAGATAACACTGAATACCTAGCTATGACTGGAGATAACACTGAACACCTAGGTGATGGCTGGAGATAACACTGAACACCTAGCTGCTGACTGGTAGCACCTATGATACTTATCTGTTGTACTTGCACAATTCTTCATTACTGCCGAGGTCACTAGACACAGATGTAATATTCTAGTATTGATTTACTCAACTAATGTAGTCCTATTTATGGTTATTGACCCTTGTAATACTCCCATGTCTGTCATCATAGTCTGCAAGAACAATGACAGCTTCACTAATATTGACCTAATACTCCCATGTCTGTCATCATAGTCTGCAAGAATACTGACAGCTTTACTAATTTTGTGATTATGTACAGCATAAAGCTGAAAGTCATTATCTGGAGAATACTGCAGATGTTATTGGAGAAGTTGCTTGTTGACCTTCCATTGCAGTGCCACCAGCAAATAACTAAAGTTCTCTGGACATAAATCACACAACAGCTCTATAAACTTTCTGGGTTGACGTAAAGAAAGTTGTGAGTGAATTGGGAAAGCTTACTGTCTCTCTCATTAAGCTGAGGCCGGCACTGTAACCTACCTGAGGCCTGCACTGCAACCCACCTGAGGCCGGCACTGCAGCCCACCTGAGGCCGGCACTGCAACCCACCTGAGGCCGGCACTGCAACTCACCTGAGGCCGACACTGCAGCCCACCTGAGGCCAGCACTGCAAGCCACCTGAGGCCAGCACTGCAAGCCACCTGAGGCTGGCACTGCAAGCCACCTGAGGCCAGCACTGCAAGCCACCTGAAGCCAGCACTGCAAGCCACCTGAGGCCGGCACTGTAAGCCAGCTGAGGCCGGCACTGCAAGCCACCTGAGGCCGGCACTGCAACCCACACCTCCGGGCCAACACTGCATCTGGGAAACACCTGCTGGCAACGTCTGCAAACATCTACACTCCACACCAGAGAGAGGAGAGAGAGAGAGAGAGAGAGAGAGAGAGGAGGAGGAGAGAGAGGGAAGAGAGGAGAGAGGAGAGAGAGAGAGAGGGAGATGAGAGAGAGAGAGAGAGAGAGAGAGAGAGGAGAGAGGAGGAGGGGAGAGGAGAGAGAGAGAGGAGGAGAGAGAGGAGAGAGAGTTATTCTGCGTGGACGATAGTGAAGTGTAAGAGTAGTTTCACGTGAACTCTATTGAATTCTACAGTAGCTGAAAGTATAGAAGGAAGTGATACAGAGGCATGAGATAGTCTAGAGAGAGGATAGGAGATGAAGGAGGTCCTAGCAGGAGGCGCAGGTCGAGGATAGGTCCTAGCAGGAGGATCAGGTCCTAGCAGAGGAGCAGGTCCTAGCAGGAGGCAGCAGGTCGCAGGATCAGGTCCTAGAGGAGAGTCAGGTCCTAGCAGGAGGTAGCAGGTCCTGCAGGAGGAGCAGGTCCTTGAGGAAAGGGGAGGGATTGTAGGAGTAGCAGTGTCCTAGCAGGAGGAGGGAGGTCTAAAGGAGAGAAGTCTTAGTAAAGGGGGGGGGTTTTATGGTAGTGAATGAGGTTGTTGAGCACACATGATTTGGTTTTATGGTAGAGAGTTTGTGTGGCACCATGATGGGTGTTTTATGTGTAGAGAGTGGAGCTTCGCAGCTTCAGGCTTTAGGTTTCCACACAGCGTCTGTTGAGTGTTTTAAAGTTGTGGGTCATCCTGGGTGTCGTGTGTGATTTAATAGTGGAAGGGGGGAGGGTGGAGTGGGTGGAGGGTGGAGGAAGAAGGGTCTTTTGGCTTGCAACCACAAGCACCCACACAACTGTCCACTTACCTATGGCAGCCCACACGCCTACAGCCGCCCCTGGTGATGACATACGACCCGGCACTAGTTAAGAGCATCCTGACAGAGGGAGAGCCTCCTCATTTTTCAAGCACGTGTTATGCGTCCACTCTTGTGTGGTTCGCTACTTCTACCTCCAGATACCTCTATCTGGTGAAGTGAGAGCGTTATCCGAGGTGTGGTGAGAGGGAGCTTTATCCAGGGTGTGGTGAGGGATGCTTTATCCATGGTGTGGTAAGGAAGCTCCATCCAGGGTGTGGTGAGTGAGCTTTATCCAGGGTGTTATGAGAGGGAGCTTCATCCAGGGTGTGGTGAGAGGGAGATTAATCCAGGGTGTGGTGAGGGATGCTTTATCCAGGGTGTGGTAAGGAAGCTCCATCCAGGGTGTGGTGAGGGAGCTTTATCCAGGGTGTGATGAGAGGGAGCTTCATCCAGGGTGTGGTGAGAGGGAGCTTTATCCAGGGTGTGGTGAGGGATGCTTTATCCAGGGTGTGGTGAGGGATGCTTTATCCAGGGTGTGGTGCGAGGGAGCTTTATCCAAGGAATGTTAGATGTCTCATTAATGATGTACAATATGGCAAGTGAATAAGACATGTACATCTGGGTATCTTTCCTGATAATTAAGACATGAAATACCTGGGTATCTTTATTTACGAAATGTTTCGCCAACCAATGACCTTTTCTTCCAAATCAGAGACAGAGGCAGGAGTGGAGAGATAATATTGAGGTGCTGACTCTCTCAGCCTTCATAGGGATTGTTCGGTGCTCCAGCCTTGTTTTTCATCTGGAACCAGTTGAGAGGTGCAGCAGTTGAAGACATCATCACCAGTGGACGGGTTCCACTAGTGGAAGCAAGTCATGTCCTGAAGTTGAACCAGAGGTACAGATATCCTCTGTACCAAGATTCCTGGATATCTACAACTGTAGTACTAACTTCTGGTCTTACTGTTGGATATGATCTACTTCCAGTAGTGTCCCGCCCACCTGTGATGATGTCTTCAACTGCTGCACCTCTCCTCTGGTTCCAGTATATAACTCTCCATCTTCAGACATCTCAAGTCTTAAGGACAGATACCTCTCAAGACTAAGGAAGTCAACATCTCAAAATTGCCTCTTCACGTCTTCCAATATATGATATCTGTTTTGGACGATAAAAAACATCAGTTGGCGAAAAGTCTCATTACTAAAAATACTCAAGTGTTGTCCATGTCTTATTTATCAATATAGACACCCAGGTGTTGTCCATGTCTTATTTATCAATATAGACACTCAGGTGTTGTCCATGTCTTATTTATCAATATAGACACTCAGGTGTTGTCCATGTCTTATTTATCAATATAGACACTCAGGTGTTGTCCATGGTTAGTCAGGCTTAATCCAAGTATAGAACTGCTCCACAGCTTTGGATCAAGAGCATTCCAACAACATCAACCCCCCCCCCTCCATCATTTTAAAAACGTCAATAAATCTGAATTTTACTCTAAATTACAACGGCAATAAAAAATTTTATATATCATTGCGAATAAAAATTGCGATAAATTGTTTACAATTTTGGCCGAGTATAACTTGTGATGCTCTGGTAACGAAGTTAAATATTATTAATGTTGGTAATGATGTTAATAACGTTTATCGCGTTGACTCGGACATTGCTTAATGATATCACAGGTGAGCTGACAGATGATGTCAGCCCATTGATGACTTGTGTAAAATAATGGGAATTACACCACATGTAAAGCTTATTGCGTAGCTGTGTGTTGGAGTGATCACCATCACTTGTGTGTTGGAGAATGATCACCACCATTGTGTTGGAGAGTGATCACCATCATTAAGTGTAACAAACTGTGTTGGAGAGTGATCACCATCACTTGCGTGTTGGAGAATGATCACTGTGAGGGAAAAGTTCAATAGATAGGAGTAGCGAGGGAGTATATAGAAACAATAGTTTGATTGCCGGCTGCTTGTTAAGGTAGGGTCAGTCTAGCTCCCGCTATCCCTTCCCCTCCCTCTTCCCCCCCCCACCGAAAGGTGACGTGTGGGGCTCCGGTCAAACAGTAAATCACTTGACTCACAGCTCCCAACACTACTGTAAGTACACACCTGATTATATTTTAGTGGACTTACTGGTTGAAAGCTTCACTTTTGACCAATAAGTAACTTAGTCATTTCATTCTTTATCTGATAAATGTTTTAATAATCACCACATCTTTTAGGTATTGTACTTATCATGGAGAGTGATTTCTTAAGCAGTGGGTAATCTGTCTCTCTTTACAGCTTGGAATGACAGAGAGGGTCACCTGCCAACCAACGAGAAGAATAGAAGGAGACGGACTAACGTCCTGAGACGTCCCATGTTTAATCTACTTACCTGTGCACCTGTATGAAGTTGCAAGACGTAACCCCTCATCATTGCAGCGGTAAAGAACCTGCTTTCCTGTCATCTGGACAGATTATTTATGGCTGTCCTCTGTGAAGAACGAGCCGGTGGGTTGTAACCAACACCTGCGACCCCCCCCCCCATCATCAGCAACGGCTACGATTTCAACAACACACAGTGTCACCAACACCAGACACCCAAGTTTTAAATTAGCGTTGAATTCAGATATCATTTATATTTTTCATTTTTCATTTTCTTTAATGTAGGATCAATATTTCATATTTAAGTGTTTTATATCTTATATTTTCTAAATAATAAAGTGTTTATGTTTGTCAGTTTTTGTTCTTTTTCTATACCTTAATTTTCCTGAGGAGGAGCCAGCCTTAGTAATACTGACTGAAGTTGTTACAGGGCTGAGTAAGCCTTCACAATCACCATCATTGTGTTGGAGAGTGAACACCATCAATAAGCGTAACAGACTGTGTGTTGGAGAGTGATCACCATCACTTGTGTGTTGGAGAGTGATCACCATCAATAAGTGTAACAGACTGTGTGTTGGAGAGTGATCACCATCACTTGTGTTGGAGAGTGATCACCATCAATAAGTGTAACAGACTGTGTGTTGGAGAGTGATCACCATCACTTGTGTTGGAGAGTGATCACTGTTACCTATATTTTCCTAACGAGGAAAATATTCATTTATTACTTCTAACAATATATACACCCGCTAGATAAACACACCAACATTTTCCCTAGCACTTACACCCTAATAAAGGTACAACAGGAGCCGGCAGACTGCGATGTCAAAACAAAACACAAATAAAGTACGGGGAGGTAGTGTCCAGCGGCGCCATTCCCTCCCCTACTCTCCAACCCCCACCATTTCACCAGCCCTCACTCCTCCCACAGAGCCCTCACCACATCACAGCCCTCACCACATCACAGCCCAGATAAGATAAGATAAGATTTCGTTCGGATTTTTAACCCCGGAGGGTTAGCCACCCAGGATAACCCAAGAAAGTCAGTGCGTCATCGAGGACTGTCTAACTTATTTCCATTGGGGTCCTTAATCTTGTCCCCCAGGATGCGACCCACACCAGTCGACTAACACCCAGGTACCTATTTGCTGCTAGGTGAACAGGACAATAGGTGTAAGGAAACGTGTCAGAATTTCCACCCGCCGGGAATCGAACCCGGGCCCTCCGTGTGTGAAGCGGGAGTTTTAGCCACCAGACCACCGGGCCACGATGAGTCTACTGGTAAGCACTAAAGCCGCCTATGGCTTGAGTCGGATAAACAGAAATAGTCTAAAACTTACCTTAAATGCGCCGCATCTCGCCAGCATCTCCACCTCTCATGGCGCTTCCCGCGTAACTACCCAACGTTTCATTTCAAAGTTTATTCTCTATAAGGATTACAATGCTGAGTTTACAGAAATTTGGTTATTGTGTGGTTTACATGTAGTAAAATAATTACAGAGTGTACCACTAGAACGCTTAGCATGGCTAGGCATTTCGGGCAGACTTAGTTTTATTCTTAATTGTAAAATATTACAAATTATGAGGTAAGTTGGTATTATGGCTAAGTGACTAAATACTAGTTTGTGAGTTTAGCAATGTGAATGCTTTTGTTTTGGCACAGTACATAGTTTCAGTATTGGAGTATCACAGGATTCATTATTTTAATATTGAGATTAATATTTCTGTTTATGGTCAAATGAGTGAGTGAGTGTAAGTGTGAACCACCAGGTGGTATTCGTGTAGTTAGTTGACAGGGTGTATCAGGGTGATAAGATGTTTTCTAATGGTAGTTTTGAAGGTGATGAATGTGTCTGCAGTTCTAGAGTTCTCATGTAGTGTATCCCAGATTTTAGGGCCTTTGACATACATTGAATTTTTGTAAAGGTTTAGTCGGACACGGGGAATGTCATAGAGATGTTTGTGTCTGGTGTTATGCCTGTGGATTCTGTCACAACTATCAAGAAAGCGTTTTAGGTCAAGGTTGATATTAGAGTTTAAGGTCCTGTAGATGTAGATTGCACAGTAGTAAGTGTGGATGTACTGAACAGGGAGTAAGTTTAGATCTATGAAGAGTGGGGGGGGGGTGTTGCCAGGGATGGGATTTAGTGATTATTCTTACTGCAGCTTTTTGTTGGGTTATTATTGGCTTTAGGTGTGTTGCTGCAGTTGATCCCCAACCTTATATAAACAAACTTGGAAAATAAGTCACGACAATATTTCTTTACATTTTACAGTTTAAGTTAATTTACAGAATCCACAAATGCATTATTTATAAAATTATGGTTTACAAATTATGGCACACTTCTCCACTATGTATATTACAATACAGTGATAAACCTGCATAGCAGTCACCATCACTGAGTGTGACTTACTGTGTGTTGGAGAGTGATCACCATCACTGAGTGTGACTTACTGTGTGTTGGAGAGTGATCACCATCACTGAGTGTGACTTACTGTGTGTTGGAGAGTGATCACCTTCACTGAGTGTGACTTACTGTGTGTTGGAGAGAGATCATCACTGAGAGTGACTTACTGTGTGTTGGAGAGAGATCATCACTGAGAGTGACTTACTGTGTGTTGGAGAGTGATCATCACTGAGAGTGACTTACTGTGTGTTGGAGAGTGATCATCACTGAGAGTGACTTGCTGTGTGTTGGAGAGTGATCACCATCGCTGAGTGTGACTTACTGTGTGTTGGAGAGTGATCATCACTGAGAGTGACTTGCTGTGTGTTGGAGAGTGATCATCACTGAGAGTGACTTACTGTGTGTTGGAGAGTGATCATCACTGAGAGTGACTTACTGTGTGTTGGAGAGTGATCATCACTGAGAGTGACTTACTGTGTGTTGGAGAGTGATCACCATCGCTGAGTGTGACTTACTGTGTGTTGGAGAGTGATCATCACTGAGAGTGACTTGCTGTGTGTTGGAGAGTGATCATCACTGAGAGTGACTTACTGTGTGTTGGAGAGTGATCATCACTGAGAGTGACTTGCTGTGTGTTGGAGAGTGATCACCATCGCTGAGTGTGACTTACTGTGTGTTGGAGAGTGATCATCACTGAGTGTGACTTACTGTGTGTTGGAGAGTGATCATCACTGAGAGTGACTTACTGTGTGTTGGAGAGTGATCATCACTGAGAGTGACTTACTGTGTGTTGGAGAGTGATCACCATCACTGAGAGTGACTTGCTGTGTGTTGGAGAGTGATCACCTTCACTGAGTGTGACTGTTGGAGAGTGATCACCATCACTGAGAGTGACTGTGTTGGAGAGTGATCACCATCACTGAGAGTGACTTACTGTGTGTTGGAGAGTGATCACCATCACTGAGAGTGACTTGCTGTGTGTTGGAGAGCGATCACCATCACTGAGAGTGACTTACTGTGTGTAGGAGAGTGATCACCATCACTGAGAGTGACTTACTGTGTGTTGGAGAGTGATCATCACTGAGAGTGACTTACTGTGTGTTGGAGAGTGATCACCATCACTGAGAGTGACTTGCTGTGTGTTGGAGAGCGATCACCATCACAGTGATAGTGACTCATGCAAGCAGGTACCTGGTATCTGCTAGCACCATACAGTACAATCATCTTTTAAACTATCCCCAAGGAAAGGGAGTTCCATCCTGTGGTGAATGGGATCCTATACGAGGCATTGAACTCTTTTTTGCCTTCTTTGAATCTAATATAAAGCCTCTCCAACCCTCCCGCTCATCAGTGGGGATGTCTTTGTGTAGCCCAGCTCCTAGACACATCCCTCTCATCAGTGGGGATGTGTCTTTGTGTAGCCCAGCTACTACACACATGGAACCAACATCACACGCTGAACCTCTGGTAGTGGTAGTAGTACCTGTGATGGTGGTAGTTGTCACTGTGGTGGTAGTGTCAGTTGAACGTCTGGTGGTGGTAGTAGTAACTATGGTGGTGGTGTTAGTTGAACCTCTGAAAAACATTTTCATAACTGACATTGTTATCTTACCTGGTGGTGTTGGAGAGTCTTGCTTAGTCATACGTGGATGAGTCTTGCTGGTGGTGTACCCAGGTAGGATAACAAGTGACCGACAGGGAACAATAGCACTCAGTGTTGCGATGGAATTCTTGTTGTGATGAGCAAGCATTACTTTATTCTCGTGGATCTCGACTGAGATCTCCAGAGACTGCAACATCCTCCCCCTCTGCTGACACCTGTGTAATCATGAACCCAGAGCCACTTTTCAACAAACCCGTGTTTGGAGAACCCAGTATTGGCGTTCTACATGGCCCCTCTGGTGCATCTGATCAGTTCTATACCTTGTCCATGGAACTAGTTTTCCCAACGATGCAGTGAGGATATACTGAGCGTCAGCTTGCTGAAGAACTGACTACGTTATCTATGATAACGACCTTGCAAACGAAGGATGATGCTGACGCTTTTCCTCGCTGACATGACAAACCACCTGGGAACCTCCTTTCACTACAGGACGGTTTTAAATAGTGACAATGGAGACGTTTCTTCCTTTACATCCAACTAACCCTGAGATTCGTACTCACGACCTTCCTCAGCCAAGATTATGAAGCTCAGATGGTCCTCAAATTATCACAGATCCACAATATCGGCATCACTACCATCACAATACAACCAACATTTCTTCAAGCTGTGGAACTGTTAGCTACCCACACTTTGTAATACGTTAAGTCTAAAGAATGTATTCCAGATATAGATTAATTTGATCTACAACTACCCAGTTACCAAGGTTGAAACCTACGGTTGTCCTGCCTTCAATATTGAAGATTTCCATTGAACGTAGGAAAAAGCTACTCGGTTGCCACAGTCTACTATCAGTCAACACTGGAGGTTAAGATTTAGAAATGAGAGAAGTTATACTGGTGCCTAAACAATGTAGAGTAGATCTCAGGAGGAATATCCAGTTTACACTCAACCTGCAGCCAGTCTCCTTAACTTAAGCATATCCATCAAATACTGGGCTGTACCATCATGGTCTTGTGCAGGAGAGCGACGTCTGATATTTGAAGGATAAAGAAAGGGATTTTTCACGTACTCGAGCTGTGACCCAGTTATATCAAGCTGTGACCCAGTTATATCAAGCTGTGACCCAGTTATATCAAGCTGTGACCCAGTTATATCAAGCTGTGACCTAGTTACATCATGCTGTGACTCGGTTATATCAAGATGTGACCCAGTTACATCAAGCTGTAACCCTGTTATGTCAAGCTGTGACCTAGTTACCTCAAGCTGTGACCTAGTTACATCATGCTGTGATCCGGTTATATTATGCAGTGACCCAGTTACTTCACAAAGGAATAATAACAAGCGGCTCCCACTGTAGAGTCTCACAAGAATCTCAACACACAGTGGTCTATGTAACAACAGTTTCATTGTTCAACTCTTGACGTTCTCACGGGCGACGTTCTTACGTCTTCACCAGCTGTCACCTTCACTGTCCCGCAACCTTTACGGTCATATGCCACAGCTCAAAGATCTAAAAAAAGAACTTTAAAACCTGATTATAACTTTTCAGAGAGAGAGAGAGAGAGAGGGGACCTCAGACCTGACCTGTCAAACAGAAATATATGCACTCCAGTGACTGTTTTTCCCATTTGTAGAGTCACCTTTGACCTCACTTTGACCCCCTCCCCACCCGACACTACATCAAGCCAAAACGCACAGCTGTGCCATATGTCTGACATTACACAACTGTGCTACATGACTGACAACACACAGGTATGTCACATGACTGACAACACACAGCTGTGCCACATGACTAAAAACACACAGGTATGTCACATGACTAACAACACACAGGTATGTCACATGACCGACAACACACAGCTGTGTCACGCGAATCACAACACATTACCTTCACCACTAACAAATCTTTCTCCTGTGATATTCAACCCTCTGCTTGACAACACCCTCCCTATACACACAAATGTGTTGGTAATACCATACCCCTACCACGCCATATTGACCACCTACCACTGTTGTATAACTGTAACTAAGAGTGTCAGTATTGAAGTTGAATATTAAAGTACACAGGAGGTTGGGGAGAACTTTAAATATTAATTTCGTAGTTTTCCTCTATTTTGTTTACAAGAACCTACACTACGCAAGTTGGACTTGCTGTCTGTGGCTCTATACTCTACCATCATTCAACCCTTAACCCGGTATATCATATAAAGTTCACGTTTAGTATGTACCAATATTCCTTATTTCCAAACATCTATTTAGTCTAGCCTTCACACACCTTCTGTCCGAAATGCCTAGGCCTGTTAGTGGCCTTCTTTGTAATTAATGTTTTATGTAAACCACACACTACAAGCTTTGCAAGGAAATTAACATTTTTATTTTCATTTTCAACTATAAGTTACAACCTTTATCCTCACCTGCACTCTTTATAAGTGATTGTAACTCAGTGCTTTCCTCAGGGAAGAGTCGCACTGCAGCTTTCCTAAAGACCAGTTAGACTTACTCCTCTGCCTCTCCGTTTTCTGGGATTCCAGCACGTCTACGTCCAGGTTTCTATACTTTCTCTTATATAAATCTTTCTTCAGCTCCTGGTCCATAGTGAGAGAACTCGAGTGGATGAGTCTAAATCCTTAGAACAGCGATCACTTTCCTTATTTTCACTGTTTCCTGAAGTCCTCACCGACCCCGATGGTAATTTATAAGACCAGACTGACACATGTTACACCTATCTTCCAGACGTCCCTCCTCGTTCCTCCTCTAAACAGGATTTCTTACACTTCTTTTAACGTGTTCCCCTCTCATTTAGGTGTGTCATCTTCTAGAAGACAGGTAAGTTAACTTGTTCTCTACTGGTCTTCTCATCTGAGCTCCTGGACGGCATATTAAGTGAATTCTACGCAGCTGCTGTACATATGACCGTAGTCGAGCACATTCCTAGTTTACTGACAAGAGAGCAAAATTGACCTCTCGTTCCTTAGATTATATGTGAATGCCTTTCACTGCCCCATGCGCTACAGGGTTTAGCGCTCCACCTATGAATGTATTAATGATCTCATAATTAAGAATGACATTCACACGACTCACACACAATTATTCAGACACTCGTGAAGACAGTCAGCGCCTCACTCATGCCGCTGCAACTTTTTCTGACCTATGTAAGGCAACTAAACCTATTGCCTAGGGAACAGTAGCGCTCCAACAGCAGCATCCCAGCAACAGCACCCCAGCAACAGCACCACAACAACAGCCCCCCAACAACAGTACCCTAGCAACAGTACCCCAGCAACAGCACCTCAGCAACAGCACCACCGCAACAGCACCACAGCAACAGCACCACAAGAACAGCACCCCCAGCAACAGCACCCCAGAAACAGCACCCCAGCAACAGCACCCCAGCAACAGCACCACAAGAACAGCACCCCCAAAAACAGTACCCCAAAAACAGTACCCCAGCAACAGCACCCCAGCAACAGTACCCCAGCAACAGCACCACAACAACAGCACCCAACAACAGCACCCCAACAATAGTACCCCAGCAACAGCACCACAACAACAGCACCCCAACAACAGCACCCCAACAACAGCACCCCAACAACAGCACCCCAGCAACAGTTCCCCAGCAGCAGCACCCCAGCAACAGCACCCCAGTAACAGTACCCTGGCAGCACAACAACGGTACCCCAACAACAGCGTCCCACAGTGGCTTCATCAGTCCAATACAAAGTAGAAAGGCGTAAAGAGAGGAGGAGTTTGAGGTAATCAGTCCCTCAGCCTGGAGTCGATGTGTTCAGTCCATCAATCTTGTAGAATGTACAGCATAGGGCCGTAGACGTGGCTTATATACTGTAGTGAGGTGAGGTGAAGCAGGCGGAGGCGGGGTCATAGTGGTAACATCCACTAGTCGAAGTAGGTCTTCGTCCAAAGGTTGAACAAGTATTGAAGAATTCTTTGTAACAAGATCCCATGATGCTGCAGTGTCTGACAGTTGTGATGAATGGTTTGAAAAACCGACAAGTTGAAGATTGAGACACTTATGCAGCATATGGGAATCTTTATTCAGGAAACGTTTCGCCACACAGTGGCTTCATCAGTCCAATACAAAGTAGAAAGGCTGAGGGACTGATTACCTCAAACTCCTCCTCTCCTTACGCCTTTCTACTTTGTATTGGACTGATGAAGCCACTGTGTGGCGAAACGTTTCCTGAATAAAGATTCCCATATGCTGCATAAGAGTCTCAATCTTCAACTTGTAGGTTTTTCAAACCATTCATCACAACAGCGTCCCAACAATAGCACCCTAGCAACAGCACCCCAACAACAGCGTCTCAACAACAAAAATACCCCAACAACAGCGCCTCAACAACAGCAGCACCCCGATAACAGCACCCCAACAACAACAGCTGCTCAACAACAGTAACACCCCAACAACAGCAGCACCCCAACAACAACAGCGTCTGAACAACAGCAGCACCCCAAGAACAGCACCCCAACAGCAGCACCCAACAACAACAGCGCCCCAACATCAGTAGCACCCCGAAAACAGCACCCACAATAACAACAGCATCTCAACAACAACAACATACCAACAACAGTGCCCCAGCACCACAAAAGCAGCACCCGAACATCACAACAACAGCACCACAACAGCACCTCAACACCACAATAGCAGCACCCCCAACATCACAACAACAGCACCCCAACAACAGTACCCCAGCACCACAACAACAGCACCTCAACACCACAATAGCAGCACCCCAACATCACAACAACAGCACGCCAACAACAGTACCCCAGCACCTCAACACCACAATAGCAGCACCCCAACACCACAACAACAGTACCCCAGTACCACAACAACAGTACCCCAGCAACACAACAACAGTACCCCAACAACAGGACCCTAGCACCACAACAACAGCACCCCAGCAACAGTACCCCAGCACCACAGCAACAGCACCCCAACAACAGTACCCCAGCACCACAAACAACAGCACCTCAACACCACAATAGCAGCACCCCCAACATCACAACAACAGCACCCTAACAAAGTACTCCAGCACCACAACAACAGCACCTCAACACCACAATAGCAGCACCCCAACATCATAACAACAGCACCCCAACAACAGTACCCCAGCACCACAACAACAGCACCTCAACACCACAATAACAGCACCCCAACATCACAACAACAGCACCCCAACAACAGTACCCCAGCACCACAACAACAGCACCTCAACACCACAATAGCAGCACCCCCAACATCACAACAACAGCACCCAACAACAGTACCCCAGCACCACAACAACAGTACAGCAGCACCCCAACATCATAACAACAGCACCCCAACAACAGTACCCCAGCACCACAACAACAGCACCTCAACACCACAATAGCAACACCCCAACATCACAACAACAGCACCCCAACAACAGTACCCCAGCACCAAAACAACAGCACCCCAACAGCAGTACCCCAGCACCACAACAACAGTACCCCAACAACAGTACCCCAGCACCACAACAACAGTACAGCAGCACCCCAACATCACAACAACAGCACCCCAACAACAGTACCCCAGCACCACAACAACAGCACACCAACAACAGTACCCCAGCACCACAACAACAGTACAGCAGCACCCCAACATCACAACAACAGTACCCCAACAACAGTACCCCAGCACCACAACAACAGTACAGCAGTACCCCAACATCACAACAACAGCACCCCAACAACAGTACCCCAGCACCACAACAACAGCACACCAACAACAGTACCCCAGCACCACAACAACAACACCCCAACAACAGTACCCCAGCACCACAACAACAGCACCCCAACAACAGTACCCCAGCACCACAACAACAGCCACCCCAACAACAGTACTCCAGCACCACAACAACAGCACCCCAACAACAGCACCACAACAACAGTACAGCAGCACCACAAAATCACAACAACAGCACCCCAACAACAGTACCCCAGCACCACAACAACAGTACAGCAGCACCACACAAATCACAACAACAGCACCCCAAGAACAGTACTCCAGCACCACAACAACAGCACTACAACAACAGTACAGCAGCACCACAACATCACAACAACAGCACCCCAACAACAGTACCCCAGCACCACAACAACAGCACTACAACAACAGTACAGCAGCACCCCAACAACAGTACCCCAGCACCACAACAACAGCACCTCAACACCACAATAACAGCACCCCAACATCACAACAACAGCACCCCAACAACAGTACCCCAGCACCACAACAACAGCACCTCAACACCACAATAGCAGCACCCCAACATCACACAACAACAGCACCCCAACAACAGTACCCCAGCACCACAACAACAGTACAGCAGCACCCCAACAACAGTACCCCAGCACCACAACAACAGCACCTCAACACCACAATAGCAAACACCCCAACATCACAACAACAGCACCCCAACAACCAGTACCCCAGCACCAAAACAACAGCACCCCAACAGCAGTACCCCAGCACCACAACAACAGTACCCCAACAACAGTACCCCAGCACCACAACAACAGTACAGCAGCACCCCAACATCACAACAACAGCACCCCAACAACAGTACCCCAGCACCACAACAACAGCACACCAACAACAGTACCCCAGCACCACAACAACAGTACAGCAGCACCCCAACATCACAACAACAGTACCCCAACAACAGTACCCCAGCACCACAACAACAGTACAGCAGTACCCCAACATCACAACAACAGCACCCCAACAACAGTACCCCAGCACCACAACAACAGTACACCAACAACAGTACCCCAGCACCACAACAACAGTACAGCAGTACCCCAACATCACAACAACAGCACCCCAACAACAGTACCCCAGCACCACAACAACAGCACACCAACAACAGTACCCCAGCACCACAACAACAACACACCCAACAACAGTACCCCAGCACCACAACAACAGCACCCCAACAACAGTACCCCAGCACCACAACAACAGCACCCCAACAACAGTACTCCAGCACCACAACAACAGCACCCCAACAACAGCACCACAACAACAGTACAGCAGCACCACAAAATCACAACAACAGCACCCCAACAACAGTACCCCAGCACCACAACAACAGTACAGCAGCACCACAAAATCACAACAACAGCACCCCAAGAACAGTACTCCAGCACCACAACAACAGCACTACAACAACAGTACAGCAGCACCACAACATCACAACAACAGCACCCCAACAACAGTACCCCAGCACCACAACAACAGCACTACAACAACAGTACAGCAGCACCCCAACAACAGTACCCCAGCACCACAACAACAGTACAGCAGCACCCCAACATCACAACAACAGCACCCCAACAAGAGTACCCCAGCACCACAACAACAGTACAGCAGCACCCCAACATCGCAACAACAGCACCCCAACAACAGTACCCCAGCACCACAACAACAGTACAGCAGCACCCCAATATCACAACAACAGCACCCCAACAACAGTACCCCAGCAACACAACAACAGTACAACAGCACCACATCACAACAACAGCACCCCAACAACAGTACCCCAGCACCACAACAACAGCACCACAACAACGACCCTCATTCCCAGTAGAAACCATCATGTCAGCACACAAGAAGTGGAGTGAGGTTCCAGCAGAGACGTTGACTTTGTGAGGGAAGAAATTTGAAAGAACGTTGGAGATTAGAGTCATAAAAGAGAGAGAAGTGTGTGTAAAGTTGGGTGTGGGAATTACCTCGAGACACTGAAGTTAGTGAGGAGTATTGTTACAGCAACGGCTGCCATAACAACCTCTGAGCTTAGCTGTTATACTGGTTAATGATGGGGAGGTGTAGTAGTTGTTACTGTTCTCACATTTCCACAGAACTTCAACAGCATCAGTTACTCAGCACTCACAGCCACAGAAACTTATGCTGCACAGTAAAAACAAGGGTAAAACTGATCAAAGCAAAAGACTAATAAAAGTTCCCCGAGATCCCTACAGGCACCTCGGTAATGGTGAACAAGGAATCAACGGAAAGGCCTTAATCGGGGACAGACTGTTAAATTATGTTGACCAGGTCGAAAGCCACACAGAAGGTCACAGGCGCACCTTTGAACACGTGACTGTAGGTGAGTTGTGTGTACTTGGTCCTCAGTCGACAGAGATTCATCTCTAGGAAATGATTTCTCTTGGAGGAGGAGCGCCAAACACCCACGTCCTGTCCAGTCTTTTAAAACTTGTTGCTAGTCTGCAGGGCCCACCAGGCCCGCCACTTCTCATGGACATAATTGTGAATATGGCTCATGAAATCATAAAGGCAAAGGTTTTGTGTAGAGCAGACTTGCTGCAGCAGCCTTCGCCTCAGCATCCGCCCAAAAATTTTCTAGGCACCCACATGGCCCTGGTAACAACATGGCCCGGGCACCAACATGGCCCAGGCAACAACATGGCCCGGACACTAACAACAGAGCTCTACTTCCCTGTACTGCACACATCAATGATAAAACGAACCCTGGATTTTTTGAGGCGCAGGATGATGTAGGGCAGGATGATGAAGGGCAGGATGATGTAGGGCAGGATGATGTAGGGCAGGATGATGTAGGGCAGGATGATGTAGGGCAGGATGATGTAGGGCAGGATGATGTAGGGCAGGATGATGTAGGGCAGGATGATGTAGGCAGATGAGTGAAGGGCAGGAGATGTAGGGCAGGATGATGCAGGGAGGATGATGTAGGCAGGAATGATGTAGGCAGGATGATGTAGGGCAGATGTGTAGGCAGGATGATGTAGGGCAGGATGATGTAGGGCAGGATGATGTAGGCAGGATGAATGCAGGCAGATGATGTAGGGCAGGATGAGTAGGGCCAGATGATGCAGGCAGGATATGTAGGGCAGGATGATGTAAGCAGGATGAGCAGGGCAGGAGAAGTAGGGCAGGATGATGTAGGGCAGGATGATGTAGGGCAGGATGATGCAGGGCAGGATGATGTAGGGCAGGATGATGTAGGGCAGGATGATGTAGGGCAGGATGATGTAGGGCAGGATGATGCAGGGCAGGATGATGTAGGGCAGGATGATGCAGGGCAGGATGATGCAGGGCAGGATGATGTAGGGCAGGATGATGTAGAGCAGGATGATGCAGGGCAGGATGATGTAGGCAGGATGATGTAGGGCAGGATGATGCAGGGCAGGATGATGTAGGGCAGGATGATGTAGGGGCAGGATGATGTAGGGCAGGAGATGATGTAGGGCAGGATGATGTAGGGCAGGATGATGTAGAGCAGGATGATGCAGGGCAGGATGATGTAGGGCAGGATGATGTAGGGCAGGATGATGTAGGGCAGGATGATGTAGAGCAGGATGATGTAGGGCAGGATGATGTAGGGCAGGATGATGTAGGGCAGGATGATGTAGGGCAGGATGATGTAGGGCAGGATGATGTAGGGCAGGGATGAGTAGTGAGGGCAGGATGATGTAGGGCAGGATGATGTAGAGGCAGGATGATGTAGGGCAGGATGATGTAGGGCAGGATGATGTAGGGCAGGATGATGTAGGGCAGGATGATGTAGGGCAGGATGATGTAGGGCAGGATGATGTAGGGCAGGATGATGTAGGGCAGGATGATGTAGGGCAGGATGATGTAGAGCAGGATGATGCAGGGCAGGATGATGTAGGGCAGGATGATGTAGGGCAGGATGATGCAGGGCAGGATGATGTAGGGCAGGATGATGCAGGGCAGGATGATGTAGGGCAGGATGATGCAGGGCAGGATGATGTAGGGCAGGATGATGTAGGGCAGGATGATGCAGGGCAGGATGATGTAGGGCAGTGATGGAGATGCAGGGCAGGATGATGTAGGGCAGGATGATGCAGGGCAGGATGATGTAGGGCAGGATGATGCAGGGCAGGATGATGCAGGGCAGGATGATGCAGGGCAGGATGATGCAGGGCAGGATGATGCAGGGCAGGATGATGAAGGGCAGGGATGGATGAAGGGCAGGATGATGTAGGGCAGGATGATGCAGGGCAGGATGATGTAGGGCAGGATGATGTAGGGCAGGATGATGCAGGGCAGGATGATGCAGGGCAGGATGATGTAGGGCAGGATGATGAGGGCAGGATGATGCAGGGCAGGATGATGTAGGGCAGGATGATGCAGGGCAGGATGATGCAGGGCAGGATGATGCAGGGCAGGATGATGCAGGGCAGGATGATGCAGGGCAGGATGATGCAGGGCAGGATGATGCAAGGGCAGGATGAATGCAGGGCAGGATGATGCAGGGCAGGATGATGCAGGGCAGGATGATGTAGGGCAGGATGATGTAGGGCAGGATGATGCAGGGCAGGGAGAATGTAGGGCAGGATGATGCAGGGCAGGATGATGTAGGGCAGGAGATGATGTAGGGCAGGATGATGTAGGGCAGGATGATGTAGGGCAGGATGATGTAGGGCAGGATGATGTAGGGCAGGATGATGTAGGGCAGGATGATGTAGAGCAGGATGATGTAGGGCAGGATGATGTAGGGCAGGATGATGTAGGGCAGGATGATGTAGGGCAGGATGATGTAGGGCAGGATGATGTAGGGCAGGATGATGTAGGGCAGGATGATGTAGGGCAGGATGATGTAGGGCAGGATGATGTAGAGCAGGATGATGCAGGGCAGGATGATGTAGGGCAGGATGATGTAGGGCAGGATGATCTAGGGCAGGATGATGCAGGGCAGGATGATGTAGGGCAGGATGATGCAGGGCAGGATGATGTAGGGCAGGATGATGCAGGGCAGGATGATGCAGGCAGGATGATGTAGGGCAGGATGATGCAGGGCAGGATGTATGCAGTGGCAGGATGATGCAGGGCAGGATGATGTAGGGCAGGATGATGCAGGGCAGGATGATGCAGGGCAGGATGATGTAGGGCAGGATGATGCAGGGCAGGATGATGCAGGGCAGGATGATGCAGGGCAGGATGATGTAGGGCAGGATGATGTAGGGCAGGATGATGCAGGGCAGGATGATGTAGGGCAGGATGATGCAGGGCAGGATGATGTAGGGCAGGATGATGCAGGGCAGGATGATGTAGGGCAGGATGATGCAGGGCAGGATGATGCAGGGCAGGATGATGCAGGGCAGGGCGATGATGCAGGGCAGGATGATGCAGGGCAGGAGATGATGAAGGGCAGGATGATGAAGGGCAGGATGATGTAGGGCAGGATGATGCAGGGCAGGATGATGTAGGGCAGGATGATGTAGGGCAGGATGATGCAGGGCAGGATGATGCAGGGCAGGATGATGTAGGGCAGGATGATGCAGGGCAGGATGATGCAGGGCAGGATGATGTAGGGCAGGATGATGCAGGGCAGGATGATGCAGGGCAGGATGATGCAGGGCAGGATGATGCAGGGCAGGATGATGCAGGGCAGGAATGATGCAGGGCAGGATGATGCAGGGCAGGATGATGCAGGGCAGGATGATGCAGGGCAGGATGATGCAGGGCAGGATGATGTAGGGCAGGATGATGTAGGGCAGGATGATGCAGGGCAGGATGATGTAGGGCAGGATGATGCAGGGCAGGATGATGTAGGGCAGGATGATGCAGGGCAGGATGATGCAGGGCAGGATGATGCAGGGCAGGATGATGTAGGGCAGGATGATGCAGGGCAGGATGATGCAGGGCAGGATGATGTAGGGCAGGATGATGCAGGGCAGGATGATGCAGGGCAGTCAGAGCACATAGGAAGACTGGGTTGACAGTGAACCAAGAACCAGTTAAGCCAGCTACCAAGAGGATTACAAAGGAAGGCAGGCACCATCCAAGAAGGGCAGGCACCATCCAAGAAGGGCAGGCACCATCCAAGAAGGGCAGGCACCATCCAAGAAGGGCAGGCACCATCCAAGAAGGGCAGGCACCATCCAAGAAGGGCAGGCACCATCCAAGAAGGGCAGGCACCATCCAAGAAGGGCAGGCACCATCCAGGGAGGGCAGGCACCACCCAGGGAAGGCAGGCACCATCCAAGAAGGGCAGGCACCATCCAAGAAGGGCAGGCACCATCCAAGAAGGGCAGGCACCATCCAGGGAGGGCACGCACCACCCAGGGAAGGCAGGCACCATCCATGGAGAGCAGGCACCATCCAGGGAGGGCAAGCACCATCCAGGGAGGGCAGGCACCATCCAGGGAGGGCAGGCACTATCCAGGGATTGCAGGCACCATCCATGGAGAGCAGGCACCATCCAGGGAAGGCAGGCACCATCCAGGGAGGACAGGCTCCATCCAGGGAAGGCAGGCACTATCCAGGGATTGCAGGCACCATCCAGGGAGGGCAGTCACTATCCAGGGAGGGCAGGCACCATCCAGGGATTGCAGGCACCATCCAGGGAGGGCAGGCACCATCCATGGAGGGCAGTCACTATCCAGGGATTGCAGGCACCATCCATGGAGGGCAGGCACCATCCATGGAGGGCAGTCACTATCCAGGGATTGCAGGCACCATCTATGAAGGGCAGGCACCATCCATAGAGGGCAGGTACCATCCATGAAGGGCAGGTTGTGGTAGTAGTGGTAGCTGATGTGATAGTGGTTGTGGTAGTAGCGGTAGCTGATGTGATAGGGTTTGGTAGTAGGTACGATGTGAAGTTGTTGGGTATTAGTGGTAGCTGATTGATACTGGTTGTGGTATAGTGGAAGGATTGACAGTGGTTGGTGAGTATGGTAGCTGAGTGATAGTGGTTGTGGTAGTAGTGGTAGCTGATGTGATAGTGGTTGTGGTAGTAGTGGTAGCTGATGTGATAGTGGTTGTGGTAGTAGTGGTAGCTGATGTGATAGTGGTTGTGGTATTAGTGTAGCTGTTGTGATATGGTTGTGGTAGTAGTGGTAGCTGATGAATAGTGGTGTGTGGTAGTAGTGGAAGCTGATGTGATAGTGGTTGTGGTAGTAGTGATAGCTGATGTGATAGTGGTTGTGGTAGTAGTGGTAGCTGATGAGATAGTGGTTGTGGTAGTAGTGGTAGCTGATGTGATAGTGGTTGTGGTAGTAGTAGTAGTAGCTGATGTGATAGTGGTTGTGGTATTAGTGTAGCTGATGTGATAGTGGTTTGATAGTAGTGGTAGCTGATGTGAGAGTGGTTGTGGTAGTAACGGTAGCTGAGTGATAGTGGTTGTGGTAGTAGTGGCAGCTGATGTGATAGTGGTTGTGGTAGTATGGTAGCTGATGTGATAGTGGTTGTGGTAGCAGTGGTAGCTGATGTGAAAGTAGTTGTGGTAGTAGTGGTAGCTGATGTGATAGTGGTTGTGGTGGTGTAGTAGTAGCTGATGTGAAAGTAGTTGTGGTAGTAGTGGTAGTTGATGTGATAGTGGTTGTGGTAGTAGTGGTAGCTGATGTGATAGTGGTTGTGGTAGTAGTGGTAGCTGATGTGAAAGTAGTTGTGGTAGTAGTGGTAGCTGATGTGATAGTGGTTGTGGTAGTAGTGGTAGTTGATGTGAAAGTTGTTGTGGTAGTAGTGGTAGCTGATGTGATAGTGGTTTGGTAATAGTAGTAGCTGATGTGAAAGTAAGTTGTGGTAGTAGTGTAGTTGATGTGATAGTGGTTGTGGTAGTAGTGGTAGCTGATGTGATAGTGTTGTGGTAGTAGTGGTAGCTGATGTGATAGTGGTTGTGGTAATAGTAGTAGCTGATGTGAAAGTAGTTGTGGTAGTAGTGGTAGTTGATGTGATAGTGGTTGTGGTAGTAGTGGTAGTTGATGTGAAAGTGGTTGTGGTAGTAGTGGTAGCTGATGTGACAGTGGTTGTGATAGTAGTGGTAGCTGATAAACAGGTTCTGGTGGTAGTAGTGATGGTGGTGTCAGAGATTCAGTGAGGTAACAGTAAATATGGAGGAGAGAGAAAGAGAGAGAGAGAGAGAGAGAGAGAGAGAGAGAGAGAGAGAGAGAGAGAGAGAGAGAGAGAGAGAAACTTCACAAATATCAAATTACTTAATGACAACGCTCAGGTGAAAAGTTTTAACGAAACACAAAGTTTCCTTAGACGAGGCAGGAACTCTGAGAACTGAGGGAGAACTTTGTCTGAATGATGAGTGCAAGTCTGTGACCTTCACACTGTCAAGTCTGTGACCTTCACACTGTCAAGTCTGTGACCTTCACACTGTCAAGTCTGTGACCTTCACACTGTCAAGTCTGTGACCTTCACACTGTCAAGTCTGTGACCTTCACACTGTCAAGTCTGTGACCTTCACACTGTCAAGTCTGTGACCTTCACACTGTCAAGTCTGTGACCTTCACACTGTCAAGTCTGTGACCTTCACACTGCAAGTCTGTGACCTTCACACTGTAAAGTCTGTGCCCTTCACACTGTCAAGTCTTTGACCTCACCTGCATCGTACCTTACACCAAGTCGTGCCCTTACACTGTAAAGTCTGGACCTTCACACGTCAAGTCTGTGACCTTCACACGTAAAGTCTGTGACCTTCACACTGTCAATCGTACCTTCCACTGTCAAGTCTTGGACCTTCACACTGTCAATCTGGCCCTTTTCACACTGCAAGTTGTGACCTTCACACTGTCAATCTGTGCCTTCACACTGTCAAGTCGTGACCTTCACACTGTCAAGTCTTGCCTTCACACTGTCAAGTCTGTACCTTCACAGTCAAGTCTGTGACCTTCACACTGTCAATTTTGGCTTCACACTATCAAGTCTGTGACCTTCACCTGTCAAGTCTGTGACCTTCACACGTCGGGGTCTGTGACCTTCCCCTGTAAGTCGTGACCTTCACACGTCAAGTCTGTGACCTTACACTGTCAAGTCTGTGACCTTCAGACTTTAAGTCTGTACCTTCAGACTTTCAGCTGTGCCCTTTCAACTGTCAAGTCGTGCCCTTTCAGATTTTAAAGTCTGGCCCTCAGTTTTTAAAGTCTGTGACCTTAAACTTTTCAAGTTGTGCCCTTTCGACGTCGTCTGTGCCTTCAGCGTCAAGTCTTGACCTTAGACTGTAAAGGGTCTGTGACCTTCAGACGGAAAGTCTGTGACCTTCAGACTTTCAAGTATGTGACCTTCAGATTTTCAAGTCTGTGACCTTCAGACTGTAATCTGTGACTTCAACTGCCCAATCTGTGACCTTCAGATTTCAAGTCTGTGACCTTCAGACTGTCAAGTCTGTGACCTTCAGACTTTCAAGTCTGTGACCTTCAGACTTTCAAGTCTGTGACCTTCAGCTGTCAATCTGGGCCCTTTCAACGTCAAGTCTGGACCTTCACCTGTCAAGTCGTGACCTTCACACTGTCAAGTCTGTGACCTTAAAGGTCAAATCTGTGCCTTCACACTGTAAGTCTGGACCTTCAGACTGTCAAGTCTGTGCCCTTAACTGTCAAGTCTGTGACCTTCAGATGTAAAGTCGGGCGACCTTCAGACGTAAAGTCTTGACCTTCGACTGTAAAGCTGTGCCCTTCAGACTGTCAAGTCGTGCCTCAACTGTAAAGCTGCGACCTTCAGACTGTCGTCTTGACCTTCGATGTCAATCTGTGACCTTCAGACTGCAAGTCTGTGACCTTGACTGTCAAGTCTGTGACCTTAAAAGGGTCAAGTCTGTGACCTCAGACTGTCAATCTTGACCTTCAGACTGCAAGTCTGTGACCTTCAACTGTAAAGTCTGGCCTTCAGACTGTCAAGTTGCAAGGTAAGAGTCCTTCAGTAACCCACAACTGGGGGTTTGACTTGAAAACTTAACAATTAAAGGGTAACATTTAAAACTAGAGTAACCTATTACTTTTAAACTTCCCTCCCCTCTTCCCCTCCCCCTTCGTCAAAACCCTTTTTCCCGTTACCCCCCTCCCCATACCTTCCCCCACCCCCCTTTTCCCCATCCCCATCCCCCACTCCTCTTACGGGCTGGGGACCCCAGTGTCTTTTTACCACGTCTCTCAGCCACTGCACCAGCCACCAAGATGGAAAATTTTTTCGAAAAAAATGAATTTTAATGATTCTTTTGTTTCTGTTCAGGGAAGGAGACAAAGAAGGGACTCACACACCACACATACAAACACAAACCCCCACCACACCACACACACACACACACACACACACACACACACCACACACACACAACACAACACACAAACACAACAAAACACACACCAAAACACACACACACACCACACACACCACAACACAACACACACACACCACAACACACAAACAACACACACCCCATACACACACACACCAACACACACCACACACACACCACACACCACCCACACACACACACACACACACACACACACACACACACAAACACACACCACACACACACACACACACACACACACACACACACACACACACACACACACACACACACCACACACACACAGAAGCATCCCTGTTTGCAGATGATGTGAAGTTAATTAGGAGAATTCAATCGGACGAGGATCAGGTAGGACTACAAAGAGACCCGGACAGGCTGCAAGCCTGGTCCACCAACTGGCTCCTGGAGTTCAATCCCACCAAGTGCAAAGTCATGAAGATTAGGGAAGGGCAAAGAAGACCGCAGACAGAATGCAGGCTAGGTGGTCAAAGACTGCAGACCTCACTCAAAGAAAAGTATCTTGGGGTGAGTATAATACCGAACACATCTCCTGAGGCGCACATCAATCAGATAACTGCTGCAGCATATGGGCGCCTAGCAAACCTAAGAATAGAGTTCCGATACCTCAGTAAGGAATCGTTGAAGACTCTGTACACCGTAAACGTCAGGCCCATACTGGAGTATGCAGCACCAGTTTAGAACCCTCACCTGGTCAAGCACGTCAAAAAATTTGAGAAAGTGCAAAGGTTTGCAAAAAGAGTAGTCCCGGAGCTAAGGGCCATGTCCTACGAGGAGAGGTTAAGGGACATCGACTTGACGACACTAGAGGACAGGAGGGATAGAGGGCACATGATGACATAAAATACTGAGAGGAATTGACAGGGTGGATAGGTACAGGATGTTCCAGAGATGGGACACAGCAACAAGGGGTCACAGTTGGAAGTTGAAGACTCAAATGAGCCACAGAGACGTTAGGAAATTTTTCTTCAGTCATAGAGTTGTCAGGAAGTGGAATAGTTTGGTATGAATTGTGCTATCTGAGCTCTGGCTCAGGTGACAGACTCACGTGTCGTTGTAGTGACTTGTGATAGTGGAGCTCAGGTTCAGGTGACAGACTCAGGTGTCGTTGTAGTGACTTGTGATAGTGGAGCTCAGGTTCAGGTGACAGACTCAGGTGTCGTTGTAGTGACTTGTGATAGTGGAGCTCAGGTTCAGGTGACAGACTCAGGTGTTGTTGTAGTGACTTGTGATAGTGGAGCTCAGGTTCAGGTGACAGACTCACGTGTCGTTGTAGTGACTTGTGATAGTGGAGCTCAGGTTCAGGTGACAGACTCAGGTGTTGTTGTAGTGACTTGTGATAGTGGAGCTCAGGTTCAGGTGACAGACTCAGGTGTTGTTGTAGTGACTTGTGCTAGTGGAGCTCAGGTTCAGGTGACAGACTCAGGTGTCGTTGTAGTGACTTGTGCTAGTGGAGCTCAGGCTCAGGTGACAGACTCAGGTGTCGTTGTAGTGACTTGTGCTAGTGGAGCTCAGGTTCAGGTGACAGACTCAGGTGTCGTTGTAGTGACTTGTGCTAGTGGAGCTCAGGTTCAGGTGACAGACATTAAAAGAGAAGATCATACGTGACGGCAGGTCCCATCCTCCCTGTGTATAAACAATGTGAAGTTCACTCTCCCCTTATATAAACACTGGGTGACACTAGCTGTCAAGGATTACGGTAAGTTCCCTTCAACTCTGTCTCTGGTGGATGTATTGTGGAGGTGGACGAGCAAGGCTGCGTTGTTGTATTGTTGCAGCGGCAG
>NC_069406.1:47411282-47441282 GCF_026875155.1 Cherax quadricarinatus | reverse complement strand
ACCAGACTACAAGACCATGACACAGACTACAAGACCATGACACCAGACTACAAGACCATGACACCAGACTACAAGACCATGACACCAGACTACAAGACCATGGACACAGACTACAGATCCATGAACTGACTACATGACCATGACACATGACTACAATATGAGAGGTACAAGACTACAGACTTCTACTGAGAGTAGGGACTACTGGCACCCGATGCCTGACTACAGACTCCCTACACTAATCTAGACCCTAGAGATCATGAACAACCATGAGAATCATAGGACCATTGATGCTGGGAACCAATAAGGACACCAGAGGCGCTATAGTCTCAGAGGTCTTCCCCAAGGTTCTTACAAAGTACTCAGACTGTTTCAAAGGACAAACATAGGTGAAAACATACACGAACGTGATATGTTGATTGGCTCAGGTGATAACAAGCTAGGACATGTTAGCCTCTGTTTGGTAATGTCCTCTGTCCGTAAGGCTCTTGATCAAAGACAACTGTCCTCTCCTAAAGAAAACAACACCATAGCTGAAGAACAACTGAAGTGGCTTGTTAATTGGCTCATTCTGACAGTAACATCGTCACGAACATGAATTCAACCCCAAGACAACGGTGCCCTGCCAACACCGGGACAACGGGTGCCTGCAAACCGAGACAACGGCTGCCCGCAACACCAGGATTTTCCTCGCCGAAAAAATCCTGCCACATAGAGCATCAACTAACCAAAACGAGTTAGTTCCTTTAACCTGTTGCTTCATATCATGCTAACAATGCAAGATTTGGTGATCCTGTGGGTTAGAGCGCATGTGATTTTCGCTCACCATGAGGCGGGCCAAAACATCATGGCGTTCGATAGTCCTTGGTAGTCGCAGTGTTGTTATTGAATCAATACACTCGTTCGTGGTTTCAATAACACAAACACACACACACACACACACACACACACACACACGGTGAGTATAACACCAGGCACATCTCCTGAAGCGCACATCAACCAAATAAAATGCCTGCCCCCACAGCCATATGGGCCGCTAGCCAAACCTCAGTCAGCATTCCGACATCTAATAGGGAATCATTCAGGACCCTGCTACACCGTGCTAGTTAGGCCCATATTGGAGTATGCGGTGCACCGTTTGGAACCCACACCTTAGCCAAGCACGCTAAAGAAACTAGAGAAAGTGCAAAGGTTTGCTTGCAACAAGACTAGTCCCTAGAGCTAAAGAGGTATGTCCTACGAGGAGAGGCTTAAGGGAAATCACCTGACGACACTGGAGGGACAGGGAGATAGAGGGGGACATGTTAACGTTCATACAAAATACTGAGAGGAATTGACAAGGTGGACAAGGACAGGTGTTCAGAGTTTGCGACACTGTAACAAGGCGGGACACAGTTGGAAGCTGATGACACAGAATGAATCACAGGGATGTTAGGAAGTATTTCTTCAGCCACAGGAGTAGTTCTGTAAGTAGAAATAGTTTGGGAAAGCGATGTAGTGGAGGCAGGATCCATACATAGCCCTTTAAGCCTGGAGGGTATGTGATAAAGAACCTCACGGCCTCAGGCCGTGAGTGACCTAGTAGCGATCACTGAAGAGGCGGCGGCCAAGGAGCCTCGGACTCGACCCCCGCCAACCCTCAACTAGGTGGAGTAGACGGGAGTACACCACACACACTCAACACACAAACACTCACAATCACATCACAATCACACACACTACATTAACTCTAACTCTAACACTCTAAATCATCTCTACTCTATCACTTTCTTATTGTGTTGAGTGTGTGTTTTAGTGAGATGATATATATAGTTATATATTTTATATATATATATATATAATTATATTTATATATATATATATCTATTTATATATATATATAATATTATTAATATATTCTATATAGATATATATATATATTATATATATATATATATATATGTCAAAATAAACAGGGTATTACAAACACAGCCCGTAAGGAAATATTTCTGCTTGTCATGAGAAATAAAAACTTATCGTCCGATGGATACATAACAAAGCTTAGGAATAAACATTGTTAATTAAACCATGGTATAGAGAGCAACACAGGAGGAGAGGACAGGAAGGAAGAAGAGAATGAGACGGGAAGGAAGGGAGGAGGAGAGGCAGGAAAGGGAAGAGAAGAGACGGGAAGGATGTGGGGAGGAGGAGAGGCAGAGGAAGAAGAGAGAGACGGGATAGGAAGGGGAGGAGAGGCAGGGAGGAAGAGAGAAGAGACGGGAAAAGGAAGGGGAGGAGGAGAGGCAGGAAGGAAGAGAGAAGAGAGAGACGGGAAGGAAGGGGAGGATAGGCAGGAAGAGGAGGAAGAGACGGGAAAGGAAGGCGGAGGAGAGGCAGGAAGGAAGAGGAGGAGAGGCAGGAAGGAAGAGGAGGAGAGGCAGGAAGGAAGAGGAGGAGAGGCAGGAAGGAAGAGGAGGAGAGGCAGGAAGGAAGAGGAGGAGAGGCTCAAGGAGCGGGAAGAGGAGGAAGGCAGGAAGGAAGAGGAGGAGAGGCAGGAAGGAAGAGGAGGAGAGGCAGGAAGGAAGAGGAGGAGAGGCAGGAAGGAAGAGGAGGAGAGGCAGGAGGGAAGAGGAGGAGAGCAGGAAGGAAAGAGGAGCGAGAGGCAGGAAAGAAGAGAAGAGACGAGGATCGGAAGGAAGGGGAGCGAGAGGAGAAGGAAAGAAGAGAAGAGACGGAAGCGAAGGGGAGGTGAGGCCAGGAAGAAGAGAAGAGGACGGGAAAGGAAGGGGAGCCGAGAGGCCAGGAAGAAGAGAAGAGACGGGAAGGAAAGGCGGAGGGCATCTAGAGAGGCCAGTCGGATGAAGAAGGAGAAGAGACGGCGAATCGGAAGCGTAACTTGCTACCGGACCCACGGAGATCAGGCATCCATGCCCGCAAGAAGAGAAGAGACGGGAAGGAAGGGGAGGACAGAGGCAGGAAGAAGAGAAGAGACGCGGAAGGAAGGGGAGGAAGAGGCAGGAAGAAGAGAAGAACGGGAAGGACAGGGTGAGGAGAGGCAGGAAGAAGAGAAGAGACGCGCGGAAGGGAAGGGGAGGAGAGGGCCAGGAAGAGGGAGAAGAGACGGGAAGAAGGGGAGGACCAGGAGGAAGGAAGAGGAGGAGAGGCAGGAAGCGAAATGAGGAGGAGAGGCAGGAAGGAAGAGGAGGATGAGGCAGGAAGGAATGAGGAGGAGAGGCAGAAGGAAGAGGAGGAGAGGCTGGAGGAGAAGAGGAGGAGAGGCAGGAGAGGAAGAGGAGGAGAGGCTAGGAAGGAAGAGGAGGAGAGGCAGGAAAGGAAGAGGAGGAGAGGCAGGAAGGAAGAGGAGAGAGGCCCAGGAGCGGAAGGGGAGGAGAGGCAGAAGGAAGTTGGAGGAAGAGGCAGGAAGAAGAGAAGAGACGGGGATGGAAGGGGAGGAGAGGCCAGGAAGAAGAGAAGAGACGCGGAAGGAAGGGGGAGGAGAGGCAAGAGAAGAGGAGAGAGACGGGAAGGAAGGGAGGGAGAGGCAGGAAGGAAGTGATGAGACGGGATAAGCGAAGGGGAGGAGAGGCCAGGAAGAAGTGATGAGTCGCGGAAGGAAGGGGAGGAGAGGCAGGTAGAAGAGGAAGAGGAAGGGGAAGGAAGGATGGGAGGAGAGGCCAGGGAAGAAGAGGAAGAGACGCGAGAAGGAAGGGGAGGAGAGGCCAGCCAAAAGAGAAGAGACGGGAAGGAAGGGAGGAGACACGGCAGGAAGAAGAGAAGAGACGCGGAAGGATGGGGAAGGGTGATGCAGGATAAGAGGAGGAAGAGACGGGAAGGAAGAGGGAGGAGAGGCAGGAAGGAAGAGGAGGAGAGGCAGTGAAGGCATAAGAGGGGAGAGGCCGCCAGGAAGGAAGAGGGAGGAGAGGCAGGATGGAAGAGGAGGAGAGGCCCAGGAAGGAATTACGGAGGAGGAGAGGCGGAGGGTAGAGAGGAGGAGAGGCAGCGAAGGCAAGAGGAGGAGAGGCCAGGGGAAGGGAAGGAAGAGGAGGAAGCGGCCAGGAAGGAAGAGGAGGAGAGGCAGGAAGGAAGGAGGAGCGAAGGAGAGGCAGGGAGGGGGAAGAGGAGGAGAGGCCAGCAGGAAGGAAGAGGAGGAGAACGGCCAGGAAGAAGAGAAGAGACGGCGAAGGAAGGGGAGGAGAGGCAGGAAGAAGAGAAGAGACGGGAAGGAAGGGGAGGAGAGGCAGGAAGAAGAGAAGAGACGGGAAGGAAGGGGAGGAGAGGCCAGCGAAGAAGAGAAGAGACGGGAAGGAAGGGGAGGGAGGCAGAGAGGCAGGAAGAAGAGAAGAGACGGCAGAGGAAGGGGAGGAGAGGCAGGAAGAAGAGAAGATAGAAGAGACGGGGAAGGAGAGGGGAGAGCAGCGAGAGGAGGAAGGAAGAAGAGAAGAGAGGGAAGGAAGGGGAGGAGAGGCAGGAAGAAGAGAAGAGACGGGATAGGAAGGGGAGGAGAGGCCAGGGAAGAAGAGAAGGGACCTCGCGGGAAGGAAGGGGAGGAGAGGCTAGGAAGAGGATGAAGAGGACGGGAAAGAAGGGGAGGAGAGGCAGGAAGGAAGAGGGAGGAGAGGCAAGGAAGGAAGAGGGGACGGAGAGGCAGGAGGAAGAGGAGGAGAGCAGGAAGGAAGAGGAGGGAGGCAGGAAGGAAGAGGGAGGGGAGGCAGGAGGGAAGAGGAGGAGATGGCCAGGAAGGAAGAGCGAGGAGAGGCAGGAAGGAAGAGGAGGAGAGCAGGAAAGGAAGTGGAGGAGAGGACAGGAAGGAAGAGGAGCGAGAGGCAGGAGGGAGGAGGAGGAGATGGCAGTGAAGGAAGAGGAGGAAGGCCCCAGGAGATGGAAGGGAGGAGAGGCAGGAGGAGGAAGGAAGAGGAGGTAGGCAGCGAAGGAAGAGGAGGAGAGGCAGAGGGCAAGGGAGGAGAGGCAGCGAAGGAAGAGGAGGAGAGGCAGGAAGGAAGAGGAGAGAGGCAAAGAGGGAAAGAGGAGGAGAGGCAGGAGGGAAGAGGAGGAGAGGCAGGACGGGAGAGGAGGAGAGGCAGGAACGAAGAAGAGGAGGAGATGCAAGGAGGGAAGAGGAGGAGGAGAGGCAAGGAGCGGAAGAGGAGCGAGAGGCCAGGAGGACGAAGAGGAGGAGAGGCAGGAGGGAAGAGGAGGAGAGGCAGCGAAGGAAGAGGAGGAAGAGGCAGGAAGGAAAGAGGAGGGAGAGAGGCAGGAAGGAAGAGGAGGAGAGGCAGGAGGGAAGAAGGAGGAGAGGCAGGAGGAAGAGGAGGAGTAGGAGGCAGGGAAGGAAGAGGAGGAGAGGCAGGAAGGTAAGAGGAGGAGAGGCAGGAAGGATAGAGGAGGAGAGGCCCAGGACGGAAAAGAGGAGGAGAGGCAGGAGGAAGGCAAGAGGAGGAGAGGCAGGAAGGAAGAGGAGGAGAGGCAGGAAGGAAGAGGGAGGAGAGGCAGGAAGGAAAAGAGGAGGAGAGGCAGGAGGCAAGAGGAGGGAGAGGCAGGAAGGAAGAGGAGGAGAGGCCAGGAGAAGAGGAAGGAGAGGGCAGGATAGGAAGAGGAGGTGAGGCAGGAGGGAAGAGGAAGAGGCCAGGAAGGAAGAGGAGGAGAGGCAGGAAGGAAGAGGAGGAGCGAGAGGCAGAGGGAAGGAAGAGGAGGAGAGCGCCAGGAGGGAAGAGGAAGGAGAGCCAGGAAGGAAGAGAGGAGGATGGCTAGGAAGGAGGAAGAGGGAGGAGAGGCAGGAAGGAAGAGGAGGAGAGGAAGGAAGGAAGAGGGAGGAGAGGCCAGCGAAGGAAGAGGAGGAGAATGAGGCAGGACGGAAATGAGGAGGAGAGGCGGAAGGAATGAGGAGGAGAGGCAAGGAGGGTAAGAGGAAGAGAGCCAGGGAAGGAAGGGAGGGAGGAGATGGCCAGGGAGGAAGAAGAGGAGGAGAGGCAAGGAAGGAAGAGGAGGAGAGGCAGGAGGGAAAGAGGAGGAGGCCAGGAAGGAAGAGGAGGACGAGGCAGGAAGGAAAGAGGAGGAGATGGCAGGAAGGTAGAGGAGGAGGCAGGAAGGAAGAGCGAGGAGAGGGGGGGGCCCAGTGACGGAAGAGGAGGAGAGGCAGGAAGGAAGAGGGGGAGAGGCAGGAGGCGGAAGAGGAAGGAGCCAGGAAGGAAGAGGAGGAGAGGAAGCTGCGAGAAGGAAGAGGAGGAGACTCATAGGCCTACATCCACTGAGAAGCGAAAGAGGAGGTGACGGCCTGGAGGGAAGAGGTGGTGAGCACTGGATTGGTTGTGGTGGTGTGGCTGGATTGGTAGTGGTGGTGTGGAATGGTTGGGTTGTGGTGGTTGTGGATGGTTGGTTAGTGGTGGTGTGGAATGGTATGGTTGTGGTGGTGTTGTGGCTATGGTAGGTTGTGGTGAGTGTGGAAATCGTGAAGGCTTGGTGGTCTTGTGTGAAGGTTGGTTGTGGTGGTTTTTGTGGTTGCATTGTACGTTGTATTGGGTGGTTGGGAGGTGAGTTATGTAGGAAAGAAGGAAAGATGAAGGAATAATGGAAGGAAAGAATGAAGGAAAGAATGAAGTAAAGAATGAAGGAAAGAATGCGCGACAAGAATGAAAGGAAAGAAAGAGGAAAGAATGAGGAAAGAAATGAAGGAAAGAATGAAGGAAAAGAATGAAGTAAAGAATGCAAGGAAAGAATGTGGAGAAGAATGAAGGAAAGAAAGAAGGACAAAAACCATGAAGGAAAGAGATGTAGGGAAAGATATGAAGGAAAGAAAGAAGGAAAAGAATGAAGGAAAGAATGAAGGAAAGAAAAGAAGGGAAAGAATGTAGGAAAGAATGAGGAAAGAAGGAAGGAAAGAATGTAGGAAAGAATGAAGGAAAGAAGGGAGGAAAGACATGTAGGAAGAAGGAAGGATAAGAATGAAGGAAAGAAGGAAGAAAGAGAAAGTATGTAAAGATAGAATGGGTAAGAAAGAATGTAAAAAGCTGTATTGAAGAATGTAAGAAAGAATGTCAGGAAAGAATGTAGGACAAGAATGGTAAGAAAAGAATGTAAGCAGAATGGTAAGAAGGAATGTAGGAAAGAAGGAAAGAAAGAAGGAAAGTATGTGGAAAGAATGTAAGACAAGAAGGAAAGAAGGAAAGAAGCAAAGGAAGACTGTAGGAAAGAATGTAAGAAAGAAGGGAAAGAAAGAAGGAAAGAATGTAGAGAAAGATGAAGGAAAGAAAGAAAGTAAGAATGAAGGAAAGAATGATAGGAAAGAATGAAGGAAAGAAAGCAAGTAAAAGAATGAAGGAAATGAATGTAGGAGAAAGAATGAAGGAAAGAAAGAAGGAAAAAATGCCGGAAAAGAATGTAGGACAGAATGAAGGAAAGAATAGAAGGAAAAACGAGAATGAAGGAAAGAATGAAGGAAAGAAGAAGAAAGAATGTAGGAAAGAATGAGGAAAGAAGGAAGGCAAGACTGTAGGAAAGATGAAGGATAGAAGGGAGGACACGAATGTGGGAAAGAAGGGAAGGAAGAATGAAGGAAAGAAGTAAGGAAAGATAAGTATGTAAGAAAGCAATGTAAGAAAGAATGTAAGAAAGCATGTCTGTCAGCATGTAAGACAGAATGTCGGACCGATGTCGGACCAGAACTGGTAACGCCCTCCAATACCTACATGCCTAGACCGCAGTATGTTTACCGCCGGCCTCCCTCCGGCCCTACCTGACGTCCCTCCTTAACCTCCCTCCTTCCCTCCTTCCCTCAATCCTTCTCCATACTTCCCTCCATACCTCCCTCCTCCCTCCCTCCTTCCCTCCATTCTTCCCTCATACATCCCTCCTTACCTCCTTCCCTCCCTCCTTCCCATCCATACTTCCCTCATACCTCCCTCAATTTACCTCCCTCCATACTTCCCTCCAGTACCTCCCTCCATACCTCCCTCCATACCTCCCTCCATACTTCCCTCATACCTCCCCCTTCCCTCCCCCCATACCTTCTCTGGGTGGCCTTGGTGGTGAGTTAACGGCTCTCGCCTGCACACGGTGAGGGGTCTGGGTTCGATTCCCAGCCCAGAGCTAGAGGAAACATGTGGACGTGTTTCTTTCCACCTGTTGTCTATGTTCCCCAATCAGTAAATTGACCGGGTACCGGGGGGTTTGTCGACGGGTGTGCGGTCGCATACTGGGTGACTACCGGTCGTTGGTGGCGAGGGATCTGTAACGGGAAGAGGGCACGACACGGGGTAAACAGAGTTAGAGAGAGAATGTGTTTAGGAATGAGGGTTGTAAGAAAGAAGGAAAGAATGTAAGAAAGAAGGAAAGAATGTAAGATAAGAAGGTAAGGTGAAGGAAAGAATGTAGGAACGATGTCAAGAAAGAAGGACAAGAAAGATGAAAGAATGCTAAGAAAGATTGTAAGAGAGAGGCCAAGTATGGTAAGAAAGAAGGAAGGAATGAAAAGAAGAACTGTCGGAAAGAATGTAAGAAAGATTGTAAGAAAGAATGTAAGAAAGAAGGTATAGAATGTAAGAATGAATGTAGGAAGAAGTAAGAAACGAATGGGTTAAGACAACGAATGTATAGAAAGAAGGAAAGAATGTAAGAAAGAATGTATAAGAAATAAGGGAAAGAATGTAAGGGAGAAGGAAAGAATGTACGAAAGAATGGAAGGAAGGAATGTAAGAAAGAAGGACACGTATGTAAGAAAGAATGTAGGAATAAGAATGTAGAAAGAAGGAAGGACAAGAAAGGAAGAAAGAAGGAAAGAAGGTAAGCACAGGGGAAGCAATGGTAAGAAAGAATGTAAAGAAAGAAATGTAAGAAAAGCACACAGGACAAGAATGTAAGAACAGAACGGAAAGAATGTAAGAACGAAGGATAGAACTGTAAGAAAGAAGGCTAGAGAATGTAAGAAAGAAGGAAAGAATGTAAGAATAGAAGCGAAAGAATGTAAAGAAAGAAGGACAAGAATGATTAAGAAAGAAGGATTGAATGTAAGAAAGAAGTGTAAGAAAAGAATGTAGGAAAGAATGTCAAAAAGAATGGTACGAAAGAATGTAAGAAAGAATGTAAGAAAGAAGGAAAGGATGTAAGAAAGGATGTAAGAAAGAATGTAAGAGATGAAGGCAAAGATATGGTAAGAAAGAAGGACAAGAATGTAAGAAAGAATTGTAAGAAAGAAGGATTGAAATTGTAAGAAAGAAGTTAGGAAAGAATGTAAGAAGAAGGAAGGAGAGCATGTAAGAAAGAAGGCAAGATATGTAAGAAAGAAGGAAAATAATGTAGAAAGAAGGTAAATAATGTAAGAAAGAAGGAGGAAAGATTGTAAGAAAGAGGAAAGATTGTAAGAAAGAAGGAAGAAAGATTGTATAGAAAGAAGGGAAAGAATATAAGAAACATAAATGTAAGAAAGAAGGAAATAATGTAAGAAAGAAGGAAAGAATGGTTAAGAAAAGACGGAAATACATGTAAGAAATGGAGGAAATAATGTAAGAAGAGGACAGATCATGTAAGAAAGAAGGAAATAGTGAAGGAAAGAAGGAAATAATGTAAGGAGAGAAGGAAATAATGTAAGAAAGAAGGAAGATAATGTAAGAAAGATAGGAGACAAATGAATGTAAGAATTAGAAGGAAAGAATGTAAGAAAATAATGTAAGCGAGAAGGAAATATGGAAGGAAGAAGAATGAATAATGTTAGAGAGAAGGAAATAATTGTAAGAAAGGAAAGGACAATAATGTAAAGAAAGAAGGAAGAATGGTAAGACAAGAAGCGAAAGATGTGTAAGAAAGAAGCGGAAAGAGTGTAAGAAGAAGGAAATGAATGTAAGCAATAATTGTAAGAAAGAAGGAAATCATGTAAGATGAGAGGATATAATGTAAGAAAGAAGGAAATAATGTACAGAACGAAGGAAATAATGTAAGAAAGAAAGGAAATAATGTAAGAAAGAAGGAAAAGAATGTAATGAAAGTGAAGAAGGAAATACATAGTAAGAAAGAAGGAAGAATGTAAGAAAGAGAAGGAAATAATGTAAGAAAGAAAGGAATAATAATGTAAGAAAGAAGGTAAAGAATGTGAGGAAGAAGGAAATAATGTAAGAAGAAGGAATAAATGTAAGTAAAGAAGGAAAGAAATGTAAGAAAAGAAGGCCCAAATAATGTCAGAAAGAAGGAAAAGCCAATGTAGAAAGACAAGGGAAATAGATGTAAGATAAGAAGGAAAAAAAATGTAAGAACGAAGGAAAACATAATGTAAGAAAGAAGCAGAGATAATGTAAGAAAGAAGGAAAGCAGATGTTACGAAAGAAGGAAATAATGTAAGAAAGAAGGAAAGATGTAACTGTTAAATAATGTACGAGAGAAGGAAATAATGTAAAAAGAAGGAAGAGACATGTAAGAAAGAAATGAAATAATGTCAGAAAGAACAGGAAATAATGTAAGAAAGAAGAGATAAATATTGTATAGAAAGAAGGGATAATGTAAGAAGAAGGAAAGATGTAAGAAAGAAGGAAATAATGTAAGAAAAGAAGGAAAGAACTGGTAAGAAATAATGTAAGAGAGAAGGAAATAATGGTAAGAAAGAAGGAAATGAATGTAAGAGATACTGTAAGAGAGAAGGAAATAATGTAAGAAAGAAGGAATAATGTTAAGAAAGCACAGGTTAGCAGATAATGTAAGAAAGAAGGAAAGAATGTAAGTAAGCAAGCGAAATAATGTAGAAAGAAGGAAAGATGTAAGCAAATAAATGTAAGAGAGAATGTGAAATATGTAAGAAAGAAGGAAACGAATGGTAAGAAATATGTTAGGAAAGAAGGATTAATGTAGAAAGACAAGGAGAATAAAATGTAAGAGAGAAGGAAATAATGTAAGAAGAAAGAAATAATGTTTAAGAGAGAGAGGAAATAAATGTAAGAAGGATGGAAATAAGTAAGAAAGCAGGAAAGAATGTAAGAAAGAAGGAAGAGAATGTAAGAAAGAAGGAAATAATGGGGAGAGATAGTGAATTATAATGTAAGAAAGAAGGACCAAGAATGTAAGAAAGAAGGCAAGTAATGTAAGAAAGAAAGGAAAGAATGTAATAAAAGGAAGGAAAGATGTAGAAAGAAGGAATTCAATGTAAGAACGGAGGAAAGAATGTAAGAAAGAGAGGAATTATGTAGGAAAGAAGGAAAGAATGTAAGAAAGAAGGAAATAAATGTAAGAAAGAAGGAAATCTATGTAGGAAAGAAGGAAATTATGTAAGAAAGAAGGAAATAATGTAAGAAAGAAGGAAATTCAGTAGGAAAGAAGGAAGAAGTAAGAAAGAAGGAATAATGAAGAAAGAAGGAAATAATGTAGAAAGATAGGAAATTATGTAGGAAAGAAGAAATTTATATGTAAGAAAGAAGGAAATAATGTAAGAAAGAAGGAAATAATGTAAGACGAAGGAAATTATGTAGAGCGAAAGAAGGAAATTTTATGTAAAGAAAGAAGGGAAATAATGTAAGAAAGAAGGAAATAATGTATAGAAAGAAGGAAATTATGTAGGAAAGAAGGAAATTTCATGTAAGAAGAAGGAAAATAATGTAAGAAGAAGGCAATAATGTAAGAAAGAAGGAATATTATGTAGGAGAGACAGGAAATAATGTAAGAAAGAAGGAATATAATGTAAGAAAGAAGGAAATTATGTAGGACAGAGGAAAATTATGTAAGAAATAGAGGAAATAATGTAAGAAAGAAAGGAAATAATGTATAGAAAGAAGGAAATTATGTAGGAAAGAAAGGAAATTATGTAAGAAAGAGAAGGAAATATGTAAGAAAGAAACGGCAAATTATGTGCGAAAGAAGGCAATTATGTAAGAAAGAAGGCAAATAATGTAAGAAAGAAGGAAATAATGGTAAGAAAGAAGGAAGATAATGTAAGAAGAATGGAAATAATGTAGAAGAAGGAAATAATGTAAGGAAAGAAGGGAAAATTATGTAGGAAAGAAGGAAATTATGTAAGAAAGAAGGAAATAATGTAAGAAAGAAGGAAATAATGTCAAGAAAGAAGGAATAATGTAAGAAAGAAGGACAAAATAATGTAAGAAATGAGGAAAGAATGGTAAGAGAGAAGGAATATAATGTAAGAAAGATGGAAAGAAATGTAAGAAAGAAGAAATAATGCAGAAAGAAGAGAATAGTAAGAAAGAAGGGATAAGAATGGTAAGAAAGGGAAGTGAATAAGAATGTAAGAAAGCAACGGCAAATAATGTAAGAAAATGAGAGAATGTAAGAAAAGAAGGAACGAATGTAAGAAAGAAGGAATCATTGTAAGAAAGAAGGCAAATAAGTAAGAAAGAAGAAGAATGTAAGAAAAACCAGGAAATAATGTAAGACAAGATAAGGAAAATAATGTCAGAAAGAAGGAAGAATGTAAGAAAGAAAGGACAAATAATGGAAGAAGCAAGCGAATGTACAGAAAGAAGGAAAGAATGTTAAGAAAGAAGGAAAGTATGTTAAGAAAGAAGGAAATAATGTAAGAAAGAAGAGAATGTAAGAAAGAAGGAAATAATGTAAGCAAAGAAGGAAAGAATGTAAGAAAGATGGAAAAATGTAAGAAAAGAAGGAAATACATGTAAGAAAGAAGAAAAGTATGGTAAGAAAAGATAGGAAATCAATGTAAAGAAAGAAGGAAGAATGTGAAGAAGGAATGGCAAAATAATGTAAGAAATGAAGGAAAGAATGTAAGAAAGAAGGTTATGAATGTAAGAAATAATGTAAGATAAGAAGGAAATAATGTAAGAAAGAAGGAGAGATGGAGTAGTAAGAACGAAAGGAACGAAATAATGTAAGACAGAGGAAAGAATGTCAAGAAAGCAGGAAATAATGGAAGAAAGAGGGAAATCATTTTAAGAAAGAGGAAGGACACCGGGGGTTTGCGAAGCTAAGGAATAAGGGAAATAATGTAAGAGAGAAAGGAAAGAATGTTACAGAAAGAAGGAAATAATGTAAAGAGAGAAGGGAAAGAATGTAAGAAAGACGGAAATAATGTAAGAAAGAAGGAAATAATGTAAGAAAGCAAGGAATGAATGTAAGAAAGAAGCGAAAATAGAATGTAAGAAAGAAGGAAAGAATGTAAGCAAGAAGTTTAGAATGTAAGAAATAATGTAAGAAAGAAGGAAATAATGTAAGATGAGGAGGGAGAATGTAAGAAAGACAGGAAATAATGTAAGAAAGAAGGAAAGAATGTAAGAAGTCTCAAGGAAATACTTATGTAAGAAAGAAGGCCAAAAAATGTAAGAAAGAAGGCAAATAATGTAAGAGAGAAGGACAATAAATTAAGAAAGAAGGAAAGATGTAAGAAAGAAAGAAAGAATGTAAGAAAGATAGGAAAGAATGTAAGAAAGATAGAAAGAATGTAAGAAAGCAAGCTCGTTAGAATGTAGAGAGAAGGGGGGGGGAATGAGAGAGAGAGAGAGAGAGAGAATATTCTCTTAGACAACACATTAAACACTCCTACTCAAATACATTTTTTTCTAAGTTCTCTTTTCTTATTTGCTTCGGTTGTGATGTTTATCAGTGTTGTGAGTCGATGTTTGTGTTTGTGGTCGATGTGTGTTGTGAGCCCCAGTTGTGTTGTGAGCGATGTTGTGTTGGTGAGTTCAATGTTTGTTGTGAGTCGATGTTGTGGTTGTGAGTTCGATGTTGTGTTGTGAGTCGATGTTTGTTGTGAGGCCGATGTTGTGTTGTGAGCCGTTGTTGGTGTGTGTGAGTCAATGTTGTGTTGTGAGTCGATGTTGTGTTGTGAGTCGATGTTGTGTTGTGAGTCGATGTTGTGTTGTGAGCCGATGTTGTGTTGTGAGTCAATTGTTGTGTTGTGAGTCGATGTTGGTTGTGAGGCCGATGTGGTGTTGTGAGCGATGTTTTGTTTGTGAGTCAATGTTTTGTGCTTGTGAGTCGATGTTGTGTTGTGAGTCAATGTTGTGTTGTGAGTCGATGTTGTGTTGTGAGTCAATGTTGTGTTGTGAGTCGATGTTGTGTTGTGAGTCGATGTTGTGTTGTGAGTCAATGTTGTGTTGTGAGTCGATGTTGTGTTGTGAGTCAATGTTGTGTTGTGAGTCGATGTTGTGGTTGTGAGCCGATTTGTGTTGTGAGACGATGCTTGTGTTGGAGATTCAATGTTGTGGTTGTGAGTCGATGTTGTGTTGCTTGAGTCAAATGTGTGTTGTGAGTCGAATGTTGTGTTGTGAGTCAATGTTGTGTTGTGAGTCGATGTTGTGTTGTGAGTCGCACCCCCATGTTGTGTTGTGAGTCAATGTTGTGTTGTGTGAGTCGATGTTGTGTTGTGAGTCAATGTTGTGTTGTGAGTTCGATGTTGTGTTGTGAAGTCAATGCTTGTGTTGTGAGTCGCGATGTGTGTGTTGGAGCAATGTTGTGTTGTGAGTCGATGTTGTGTTTGTGAGTCAATGTTGTGTTGTGAGTCGAAGTTGTGTTGTGAGTCGATGTTGTGGTTGTGAGTCAATGACGTTGTGTTGTGAGTGATGTTGTGTTGCTGAGTCAATGTTTTGTTGTGAAGTCGATGTTGTGTTGTGAGGTTCAATGTTGTGTTGTGAGTCGATGTCTGTGTTGATGAATCAAATGTTGTGTTGTGAGGTCGATGTTGTGTTGTGAGTCAATGATTGTGTTGTGAGTCGATGTTGTGTTGTGAGCCGATGTTGTGGTTGTGAGTCGATGTTGTGTTGGTGAGACGATGTTGTGCAATATGAGAAGTGTTGTGTTGTGAGACGATGTTGTGTTGTGAGCCGATGTTGTGTTGTGTAGCCGATGTTGTGTTGCCTGAGTCAATGTTGTGTTGTGAGCCGATGTTGTGTTGTCTGAGCCATGTGTGTTGTGAGCCGTTGTTGTGTTTGTGAGCCGATGCTTGTGTTGTGAGATGATGTTGTGTTGTGAGCCTGATGTTGTGTTGTGAGCCGATGTTGTGTTGTGAGCCGATGTTGTGTTGTGTGCGATGTTGTGTTGTGAGATGATGTTGTGATTGTGAGTGATGTTGTGTTATGAGCGGCGATGTTGTGTTGTGAGCCGATGTTGTGTTATGAGACGATGTTGTGTTGTGAGCCGATGTTGTGTTGTGAGATGATGTTGTGTTGTGAGATGATGTTGTGTTATGAGACGATGTTGTGTTGTGAGCCGATGTTGTGTTATGAGATGATGTTGTGTTGTGAGACGGATGTTGTGCTTATGAGACGATGATGTGTTGTGAGCCGATGTTGTGATTTTGTGTTATGAGTCGATGTTGTGTTCTGTGAGACGATGTTGTGTTGTGAGATGATGCTTGTGGTATGAGACGATGTTGTTGTTGTGAGCGATGTTTGTGTTATGAGACGATGTTGTGTTGTGAGCCGATGTTGTGTTGTGATATGATGATTGTGTTATGAGACGATGCTTAGTGATTTGTTGAGCCTGATGTTGTGTTGTGAGCCGATGTTGTGTTTGTGAGCCAGGAATGTTGTGTTGTGAGTAATGTTTGTGTTGTGAGCCGATGTCTGTGTTGTAGCCGATGTTGTGTGGTGAGCCGATGTTGTGTTGTGAGCCATGTTGTGTTGTGAAGCCGATGTTGTGTTGTGAGCCGATGTTGTGTTGCTTAGCCGAAGTTGTGTTGTGAGCCGATGTGTGTTGTGAGATGATGTTGTGTTGTGGAGCCGATGCTTGTGTTGTGAGCCGATGTTGTGTTGTGAGCGATGTTGTGTTGTAGAGCCGATGCTTGTGTTGTAAGCGGATGTTGTGTGTGTGAGCCGATGTTGTGTTGTGTGATGATGTTGTGTTGTGAGCCGATGTTGTGTTGTGAGCCGATGTTGTGTTGTGAGCCGAATGTTGTGTTGTGAGCCGATGTTGTGTTGTGAGACGATGTTGTGTTGTGAGCCGATGTTGTGGTGTGGAGACGATGTTTTGTGTTATGTGGACGATGTTTGTTGTGAGCCGATGTTGTGTTATGAGTCGATGTTGTGTTGTGAGCCGAATGTTGTGTTGTGTCCGAGACGATGTTGTGTTATGAGACGATGTTGTGTTGTGAGACCGATGGTTGTGTTATGAGAAGATGTTGTGTTGTGAGCCGATGTTGTGTTGTGAGATGATGTTGTGTTGTGAGTCAATGTTGTGTTGTGAGATGATGTTGTGTTGTGAGCCGATGTTGTGTTATGCAGACGATGTTGTTGTGTTGTTGAGATGATGTTGTGTTGTGAGTCAATGTTGTCGTTGTGAGGATGATGTTGTGTTGTTATGAGCCGATGTTGTGTTGTGAGACGATGTTGTGTTATGAGACGATGTTGTGTTGTGAGCCGATGTTGTGTTATGAGACGATGTTGTGTTGTGAGCCGATGTTGTGTTGTGAGATGATGTTGTGTTGTGAGTCAATGTTGTGTTGTGAGATGATGTTATGTTTTGTTGTGTACCGATGTTGTGTTATGAGACGATGTTGTGTTGTGAGATGATGTTGTGTTGTGAGTCAATGTTGTGTTGTGAGATGATGTTGTGTTGTGAGATGATGTTGTGTTGTGAGATGATGTTGTGTTATGAGACGATGTTGTGTTATGAGATGATGTTGTGTTGTGAGCCGACGATGTTGTGTTGTGAGTCATTGTTGTGTTGCTGGAGATGATGTTGTGTTTTGGAGATGATTTGTGTTGTGAGATGATGTTTGTGTTGTGAGGATGATGTTGTGTTGTGAGATGATGTTGTTGTTGTGAGATGATGTTGTGTTGTGAGATGATGTTGTTGTTGTTGAGATGGTGTTGTGTTGTGAGACGATGTTGTATGTGTTGTGAAGAGATGTTGTGTTGTGAGATGATGTTGTGTTGTTGCTGAGATGATGTTGTGTTGTGAGATGATGTTGTGTTGTGAGGACGATGTCAGGTTTCCAAGTTCCCGATTGTTGCCAGTAGCAACGGTGCCTGCAAACACCAGGACACGGTTGAATGACCAACACCAGGAAAAGGTGCCCGCCAACACCAGCTACAACGGTTTGTGAATTCAACCCCAAGACAACGGTGCCCTGCCAACACCGGGACAACGGGTGCCTGCAAACCGAGACAACGGCTGCCCGCAACACCAGGATTTTCCTCGCCGAAAAAATCCTGCCACATAGAGCATCAACTAACCAAAACGAGTTAGTTCTTTAACCTGTTGCTTCATATCATGCTAACAATGCAAATGATTTGGTGATCCTGTGGGTTAGAGCGCATGTGATTTTCGCTCACCATGAGGCGGGCCAAAACATCATGGCGTTCGATAGTCCTTGGTAGTCGCAGTGTTGTTATTGAATCAATACACTCGTTCGTGGCTTAATAACACAAACAACACACCACACACACACACACACACAACACGGTGGAGTATAACACCAGGCACATCTCCTGAAGCGCACATCAACCAAATAAAATGCCTGCCCCCACAGCCATATGGGCCGCTAGCCAAACCTCAGTCAGCATTCCGACATCTAATAGGGAATCATTCAGGACCCTGCTACACCGTGCTAGTTAGGCCCATATTGGAGTATGCGGTGCACCGTTTGGAACCCACACCTTAGCCAAGCACGCTAAAGAAACTAGAGAAAGTGCAAAGGTTTGCTTGCAACAAGACTAGTCCCTAGAGCTAAAGAGGTATGTCCTACGAGGAGAGGCTTAAGGGAAATCACCTGACGACACTGGAGGGACAGGGAGATAGAGGGGGACATGTTAACGTTCATACAAAATACTGAGAGGAATTGACAAGGTGGACAAGGACAGGTGTTCAGAGTTTGCGACACTGTAACAAGGCGGGACACAGTTGGAAGCTGATGACACAGAATGAATCACAGGGATGTTAGGAAGTATTTCTTCAGCCACAGGAGTAGTTCTGTAAGTAGAAATAGTTTGGGAAAGCGATGTAGTGGAGGCAGGATCCATACATAGCCCTTTAAGCCTGGAGGGTATGTGATAAAGAACCTCACGGCCTCAGGCCGTGAGTGACCTAGTAGCGATCACTGAAGAGGCGGCGGCCAAGGAGCCTCGGACTCGACCCCCGCCAACCCTCAACTAGGTGGAGTAGACGGGAGTACACCACACACACTCAACACACAAACACTCACAATCACATCACAATCACACACACTACATTAACTCTAACTCTAACACTCTAAATCATCTCTACTCTATCACTTTCTTATTGTGTTGAGTGTGTGTTTTAGTGAGATGATATATATAGTTATATATTTTATATATATATATATATAATTATATTTATATATATATATATCTATTTATATATATATATAATATTATTAATATATTCTATATAGATATATATATATATTATATATATATATATATATATGTCAAAATAAACAGGGTATTACAAACACAGCCCGTAAGGAAATATTTCTGCTTGTCATGAGAAATAAAAACTTATCGTCCGATGGATACATAACAAAGCTTAGGAATAAACATTGTTAATTAAACCATGGTATAGAGAGCAACACAGGAGGAGAGGACAGGAAGGAAGAAGAGAATGAGACGGGAAGGAAGGGAGGAGGAGAGGCAGGAAAGGGAAGAGAAGAGACGGGAAGGATGTGGGGAGGAGGAGAGGCAGAGGAAGAAGAGAGAGACGGGATAGGAAGGGGAGGAGAGGCAGGGAGGAAGAGAGAAGAGACGGGAAAAGGAAGGGGAGGAGGAGAGGCAGGAAGGAAGAGAGAAGAGAGAGACGGGAAGGAAGGGGAGGATAGGCAGGAAGAGGAGGAAGAGACGGGAAAGGAAGGCGGAGGAGAGGCAGGAAGGAAAGAGGAGGAGAGGCAGGAAGGAAGAGGAGCGAGAGGCAGGAAGGAAGAGGAGGAGAGGCAGGAAGGAAGAGAGGAGAGGCATGGAAGGAAGAGGAGGAGAGGCTCAAGGAGCGGGAAGAGGAGGAAGGCAGGAAGGAAGAGGAGGAGAGGCAGGAAGGAAGAGGAGGAGAGGCAGGCGAAGGAAGAGGAGCGAGGAGGCAGGAAGGAAGAGGAGGAGAGGAAGGAGGGAAGAGGAGGAGAGCAGGAAGGAAAGAGGAGCGAGAGGCAGGAAAGAAGAGAAGAGACGAGGATCGGAAGGAAGGGGAGCGAGAGGAGAAGGAAAGAAGAGAAGAGACGGAAGCGAAGGGGAGGTGAGGCCAGGAAGAAGAGAAGAGGACGGGAAAGGAAGGGGAGCCGAGAGGCCAGGAAGAAGAGAAGAGACGGGAAGGAAAGGCGGAGGGCATCTAGAGAGGCCAGTCGGATGAAGAAGGAGAAGAGACGGCGAATCGGAAGCGTAACTTGCTACCGGACCCACGGAGATCAGGCATCCATGCCCGCAAGAAGAGAAGAGACGGGAAGGAAGGGGAGGACAGAGGCAGGAAGAAGAGAAGAGACGCGGAAGGAAGGGGAGGAAGAGGCAGGAAGAAGAGAAGAACGGGAAGGACAGGGTGAGGAGAGGCAGGAAGAAGAGAAGAGACGCGCGGAAGGGAAGGGGAGGAGAGGGCCAGGAAGAGGGAGAAGAGACGGGAAGAAGGGGAGGACCAGGAGGAAGGAAGAGGAGGAGAGGCAGGAAGCGAAATGAGGAGGAGAGGCAGGAAGGAAGAGGAGGATGAGGCAGGAAGGAATGAGGAGGAGAGGCAGAAGGAAGAGGAGGAGAGGCTGGAGGAGAAGAGGAGGAGAGGCAGGAGAGGAAGAGGAGGAGAGGCTAGGAAGGAAGAGGAGGAGAGGCAGGAAAGGAAGAGGAGGAGAGGCAGGAAGGAAGAGGAGAGAGGCCCAGGAGCGGAAGGGGAGGAGAGGCAGAAGGAAGTTGGAGGAAGAGGCAGGAAGAAGAGAAGAGACGGGGATGGAAGGGGAGGAGAGGCCAGGAAGAAGAGAAGAGACGCGGAAGGAAGGGGGAGGAGAGGCAAGAGAAGAGGAGAGAGACGGGAAGGAAGGGAGGGAGAGGCAGGAAGGAAGTGATGAGACGGGATAAGCGAAGGGGAGGAGAGGCCAGGAAGAAGTGATGAGTCGCGGAAGGAAGGGGAGGAGAGGCAGGTAGAAGAGGAAGAGGAAGGGGAAGGAAGGATGGGAGGAGAGGCCAGGGAAGAAGAGGAAGAGACGCGAGAAGGAAGGGGAGGAGAGGCCAGCCAAAAGAGAAGAGACGGGAAGGAAGGGAGGAGACACGGCAGGAAGAAGAGAAGAGACGCGGAAGGATGGGGAAGGGTGATGCAGGATAAGAGGAGGAAGAGACGGGAAGGAAGAGGGAGGAGAGGCAGGAAGGAAGAGGAGGAGAGGCAGTGAAGGCATAAGAGGGGAGAGGCCGCCAGGAAGGAAGAGGGAGGAGAGGCAGGATGGAAGAGGAGGAGAGGCCCAGGAAGGAATTACGGAGGAGGAGAGGCGGAGGGTAGAGAGGAGGAGAGGCAGCGAAGGCAAGAGGAGGAGAGGCCAGGGGAAGGGAAGGAAGAGGAGGAAGCGGCCAGGAAGGAAGAGGAGGAGAGGCAGGAAGGAAGGAGGAGCGAAGGAGAGGCAGGGAGGGGGAAGAGGAGGAGAGGCCAGCAGGAAGGAAGAGGAGGAGAACGGCCAGGAAGAAGAGAAGAGACGGGAAGGAAGGGGAGGAGAGGCAGGAAGAAGAGAAGAGACGGGAAGGAAGGGGAGGAGAGGCAGGAAGAAGAGAAGAGACGGGAAGGAAGGGGAGGAGAGGCCAGCGAAGAAGAGAAGAGACGGGAAGGAAGGGGAGGGAGGCAGAGAGGCAGGAAGAAGAGAAGAGACGGCAGAGGAAGGGGAGGAGAGGCAGGAAGAAGAGAAGATAGAAGAGACGGGGAAGGAGAGGGGAGAGCAGCGAGAGGAGGAAGGAAGAAGAGAAGAGAGGGAAGGAAGGGGAGGAGAGGCAGGAAGAAGAGAAGAGACGGGATAGGAAGGGGAGGAGAGGCCAGGGAAGAAGAGAAGGGACCTCGCGGGAAGGAAGGGGAGGAGAGGCTAGGAAGAGGATGAAGAGGACGGGAAAGAAGGGGAGGAGAGGCAGGAAGGAAGAGGGAGGAGAGGCAAGGAAGGAAGAGGGGACGGAGAGGCAGGAGGAAGAGGAGGAGAGCAGGAAGGAAGAGGAGGGAGGCAGGAAGGAAGAGGGAGGGGAGGCAGGAGGGAAGAGGAGGAGATGGCCAGGAAGGAAGAGCGAGGAGAGGCAGGAAGGAAGAGGAGGAGAGCAGGAAAGGAAGTGGAGGAGAGGACAGGAAGGAAGAGGAGCGAGAGGCAGGAGGGAGGAGGAGGAGATGGCAGTGAAGGAAGAGGAGGAAGGCCCCAGGAGATGGAAGGGAGGAGAGGCAGGAGGAGGAAGGAAGAGGAGGTAGGCAGCGAAGGAAGAGGAGGAGAGGCAGAGGGCAAGGGAGGAGAGGCAGCGAAGGAAGAGGAGGAGAGGCAGGAAGGAAGAGGAGAGAGGCAAAGAGGGAAAGAGGAGGAGAGGCAGGAGGGAAGAGGAGGAGAGGCAGGACGGGAGAGGAGGAGAGGCAGGAACGAAGAAGAGGAGGAGATGCAAGGAGGGAAGAGGAGGAGGAGAGGCAAGGAGCGGAAGAGGAGCGAGAGGCCAGGAGGACGAAGAGGAGGAGAGGCAGGAGGGAAGAGGAGGAGAGGCAGCGAAGGAAGAGGAGGAAGAGGCAGGAAGGAAAGAGGAGGGAGAGAGGCAGGAAGGAAGAGGAGGAGAGGCAGGAGGGAAGAAGGAGGAGAGGCAGGAGGAAGAGGAGGAGTAGGAGGCAGGGAAGGAAGAGGAGGAGAGGCAGGAAGGTAAGAGGAGGAGAGGCAGGAAGGATAGAGGAGGAGAGGCCCAGGACGGAAAAGAGGAGGAGAGGCAGGAGGAAGGCAAGAGGAGGAGAGGCAGGAAGGAAGAGGAGGAGAGGCAGGAAGGAAGAGGAGGAGAGGCAGGAAGGAAGAGGAGGAGAGGCAGGAGGGAAGAGGAGGAGAGGCAGGAAGGAAGAGGAGGAGAGGCCAGGAGAAGAGGAAGGAGAGGGCAGGATAGGAAGAGGAGGTGAGGCAGGAGGGAAGAGGAAGAGGCCAGGAAGGAAGAGGAGGAGAGGCAGGAAGGAAGAGGAGGAGCGAGAGGCAGAGGGAAGGAAGAGGAGGAGAGCGCCAGGAGGGAAGAGGAAGGAGAGCCAGGAAGGAAGAGAGGAGGATGGCTAGGAAGGAGGAAGAGGGAGGAGAGGCAGGAAGGAAGAGGAGGAGAGGAAGGAAGGAAGAGGGAGGAGAGGCCAGCGAAGGAAGAGGAGGAGAATGAGGCAGGACGGAAATGAGGAGGAGAGGCGGAAGGAATGAGGAGGAGAGGCAAGGAGGGTAAGAGGAAGAGAGCCAGGGAAGGAAGGGAGGGAGGAGATGGCCAGGGAGGAAGAAGAGGAGGAGAGGCAAGGAAGGAAGAGGAGGAGAGGCAGGAGGGAAAGAGGAGGAGGCCAGGAAGGAAGAGGAGGACGAGGCAGGAAGGAAAGAGGAGGAGATGGCAGGAAGGTAGAGGAGGAGGCAGGAAGGAAGAGCGAGGAGAGGGGGGGGCCCAGTGACGGAAGAGGAGGAGAGGCAGGAAGGAAGAGGGGGAGAGGCAGGAGGCGGAAGAGGAAGGAGCCAGGAAGGAAGAGGAGGAGAGGAAGCTGCGAGAAGGAAGAGGAGGAGACTCATAGGCCTACATCCACTGAGAAGCGAAAGAGGAGGTGACGGCCTGGAGGGAAGAGGTGGTGAGCACTGGATTGGTTGTGGTGGTGTGGCTGGATTGGTAGTGGTGGTGTGGAATGGTTGGGTTGTGGTGGTTGTGGATGGTTGGTTAGTGGTGGTGTGGAATGGTATGGTTGTGGTGGTGTTGTGGCTATGGTAGGTTGTGGTGAGTGTGGAAATCGTGAAGGCTTGGTGGTCTTGTGTGAAGGTTGGTTGTGGTGGTTTTTGTGGTTGCATTGTACGTTGTATTGGGTGGTTGGGAGGTGAGTTATGTAGGAAAGAAGGAAAGATGAAGGAATAATGGAAGGAAAGAATGAAGGAAAGAATGAAGTAAAGAATGAAGGAAAGAATGCGCGACAAGAATGAAAGGAAAGAAAGAGGAAAGAATGAGGAAAGAAATGAAGGAAAGAATGAAGGAAAAGAATGAAGTAAAGAATGCAAGGAAAGAATGTGGAGAAGAATGAAGGAAAGAAAGAAGGACAAAAACCATGAAGGAAAGAGATGTAGGGAAAGATATGAAGGAAAGAAAGAAGGAAAAGAATGAAGGAAAGAATGAAGGAAAGAAAAGAAGGGAAAGAATGTAGGAAAGAATGAGGAAAGAAGGAAGGAAAGAATGTAGGAAAGAATGAAGGAAAGAAGGGAGGAAAGACATGTAGGAAGAAGGAAGGATAAGAATGAAGGAAAGAAGGAAGAAAGAGAAAGTATGTAAAGATAGAATGGGTAAGAAAGAATGTAAAAAGCTGTATTGAAGAATGTAAGAAAGAATGTCAGGAAAGAATGTAGGACAAGAATGGTAAGAAAAGAATGTAAGCAGAATGGTAAGAAGGAATGTAGGAAAGAAGGAAAGAAAGAAGGAAAGTATGTGGAAAGAATGTAAGACAAGAAGGAAAGAAGGAAAGAAGCAAAGGAAGACTGTAGGAAAGAATGTAAGAAAGAAGGGAAAGAAAGAAGGAAAGAATGTAGAGAAAGATGAAGGAAAGAAAGAAAGTAAGAATGAAGGAAAGAATGATAGGAAAGAATGAAGGAAAGAAAGCAAGTAAAAGAATGAAGGAAATGAATGTAGGAGAAAGAATGAAGGAAAGAAAGAAGGAAAAAATGCCGGAAAAGAATGTAGGACAGAATGAAGGAAAGAATAGAAGGAAAAACGAGAATGAAGGAAAGAATGAAGGAAAGAAGAAGAAAGAATGTAGGAAAGAATGAGGAAAGAAGGAAGGCAAGACTGTAGGAAAGATGAAGGATAGAAGGGAGGACACGAATGTGGGAAAGAAGGGAAGGAAGAATGAAGGAAAGAAGTAAGGAAAGATAAGTATGTAAGAAAGCAATGTAAGAAAGAATGTAAGAAAGCATGTCTGTCAGCATGTAAGACAGAATGTCGGACCGATGTCGGACCAGAACTGGTAACGCCCTCCAATACCTACATGCCTAGACCGCAGTATGTTTACCGCCGGCCTCCCTCCGGCCCTACCTGACGTCCCTCCTTAACCTCCCTCCTTCCCTCCTTCCCTCAATCCTTCTCCATACTTCCCTCCATACCTCCCTCCTCCCTCCCTCCTTCCCTCCATTCTTCCCTCATACATCCCTCCTTACCTCCTTCCCTCCCTCCTTCCCATCCATACTTCCCTCATACCTCCCTCAATTTACCTCCCTCCATACTTCCCTCCAGTACCTCCCTCCATACCTCCCTCCATACCTCCCTCCATACTTCCCTCATACCTCCCCCTTCCCTCCCCCCATACCTTCTCTGGGTGGCCTTGGTGGTGAGTTAACGGCTCTCGCCTGCACACGGTGAGGGGTCTGGGTTCGATTCCCAGCCCAGAGCTAGAGGAAACATGTGGACGTGTTTCTTTCCACCTGTTGTCTATGTTCCCCAATCAGTAAATTGACCGGGTACCGGGGGGTTTGTCGACGGGTGTGCGGTCGCATACTGGGTGACTACCGGTCGTTGGTGGCGAGGGATCTGTAACGGGAAGAGGGCACGACACGGGGTAAACAGAGTTAGAGAGAGAATGTGTTTAGGAATGAGGGTTGTAAGAAAGAAGGAAAGAATGTAAGAAAGAAGGAAAGAATGTAAGATAAGAAGGTAAGGTGAAGGAAAGAATGTAGGAACGATGTCAAGAAAGAAGGACAAGAAAGATGAAAGAATGCTAAGAAAGATTGTAAGAGAGAGGCCAAGTATGGTAAGAAAGAAGGAAGGAATGAAAAGAAGAACTGTCGGAAAGAATGTAAGAAAGATTGTAAGAAAGAATGTAAGAAAGAAGGTATAGAATGTAAGAATGAATGTAGGAAGAAGTAAGAAACGAATGGGTTAAGACAACGAATGTATAGAAAGAAGGAAAGAATGTAAGAAAGAATGTATAAGAAATAAGGGAAAGAATGTAAGGGAGAAGGAAAGAATGTACGAAAGAATGGAAGGAAGGAATGTAAGAAAGAAGGACACGTATGTAAGAAAGAATGTAGGAATAAGAATGTAGAAAGAAGGAAGGACAAGAAAGGAAGAAAGAAGGAAAGAAGGTAAGCACAGGGGAAGCAATGGTAAGAAAGAATGTAAAGAAAGAAATGTAAGAAAAGCACACAGGACAAGAATGTAAGAACAGAACGGAAAGAATGTAAGAACGAAGGATAGAACTGTAAGAAAGAAGGCTAGAGAATGTAAGAAAGAAGGAAAGAATGTAAGAATAGAAGCGAAAGAATGTAAAGAAAGAAGGACAAGAATGATTAAGAAAGAAGGATTGAATGTAAGAAAGAAGTGTAAGAAAAGAATGTAGGAAAGAATGTCAAAAAGAATGGTACGAAAGAATGTAAGAAAGAATGTAAGAAAGAAGGAAAGGATGTAAGAAAGGATGTAAGAAAGAATGTAAGAGATGAAGGCAAAGATATGGTAAGAAAGAAGGACAAGAATGTAAGAAAGAATTGTAAGAAAGAAGGATTGAAATTGTAAGAAAGAAGTTAGGAAAGAATGTAAGAAGAAGGAAGGAGAGCATGTAAGAAAGAAGGCAAGATATGTAAGAAAGAAGGAAAATAATGTAGAAAGAAGGTAAATAATGTAAGAAAGAAGGAGGAAAGATTGTAAGAAAGAGGAAAGATTGTAAGAAAGAAGGAAGAAAGATTGTATAGAAAGAAGGGAAAGAATATAAGAAACATAAATGTAAGAAAGAAGGAAATAATGTAAGAAAGAAGGAAAGAATGGTTAAGAAAAGACGGAAATACATGTAAGAAATGGAGGAAATAATGTAAGAAGAGGACAGATCATGTAAGAAAGAAGGAAATAGTGAAGGAAAGAAGGAAATAATGTAAGGAGAGAAGGAAATAATGTAAGAAAGAAGGAAGATAATGTAAGAAAGATAGGAGACAAATGAATGTAAGAATTAGAAGGAAAGAATGTAAGAAAATAATGTAAGCGAGAAGGAAATATGGAAGGAAGAAGAATGAATAATGTTAGAGAGAAGGAAATAATTGTAAGAAAGGAAAGGACAATAATGTAAAGAAAGAAGGAAGAATGGTAAGACAAGAAGCGAAAGATGTGTAAGAAAGAAGCGGAAAGAGTGTAAGAAGAAGGAAATGAATGTAAGCAATAATTGTAAGAAAGAAGGAAATCATGTAAGATGAGAGGATATAATGTAAGAAAGAAGGAAATAATGTACAGAACGAAGGAAATAATGTAAGAAAGAAAGGAAATAATGTAAGAAAGAAGGAAAAGAATGTAATGAAAGTGAAGAAGGAAATACATAGTAAGAAAGAAGGAAGAATGTAAGAAAGAGAAGGAAATAATGTAAGAAAGAAAGGAATAATAATGTAAGAAAGAAGGTAAAGAATGTGAGGAAGAAGGAAATAATGTAAGAAGAAGGAATAAATGTAAGTAAAGAAGGAAAGAAATGTAAGAAAAGAAGGCCCAAATAATGTCAGAAAGAAGGAAAAGCCAATGTAGAAAGACAAGGGAAATAGATGTAAGATAAGAAGGAAAAAAAATGTAAGAACGAAGGAAAACATAATGTAAGAAAGAAGCAGAGATAATGTAAGAAAGAAGGAAAGCAGATGTTACGAAAGAAGGAAATAATGTAAGAAAGAAGGAAAGATGTAACTGTTAAATAATGTACGAGAGAAGGAAATAATGTAAAAAGAAGGAAGAGACATGTAAGAAAGAAATGAAATAATGTCAGAAAGAACAGGAAATAATGTAAGAAAGAAGAGATAAATATTGTATAGAAAGAAGGGATAATGTAAGAAGAAGGAAAGATGTAAGAAAGAAGGAAATAATGTAAGAAAAGAAGGAAAGAACTGGTAAGAAATAATGTAAGAGAGAAGGAAATAATGGTAAGAAAGAAGGAAATGAATGTAAGAGATACTGTAAGAGAGAAGGAAATAATGTAAGAAAGAAGGAATAATGTTAAGAAAGCACAGGTTAGCAGATAATGTAAGAAAGAAGGAAAGAATGTAAGTAAGCAAGCGAAATAATGTAGAAAGAAGGAAAGATGTAAGCAAATAAATGTAAGAGAGAATGTGAAATATGTAAGAAAGAAGGAAACGAATGGTAAGAAATATGTTAGGAAAGAAGGATTAATGTAGAAAGACAAGGAGAATAAAATGTAAGAGAGAAGGAAATAATGTAAGAAGAAAGAAATAATGTTTAAGAGAGAGAGGAAATAAATGTAAGAAGGATGGAAATAAGTAAGAAAGCAGGAAAGAATGTAAGAAAGAAGGAAGAGAATGTAAGAAAGAAGGAAATAATGGGGAGAGATAGTGAATTATAATGTAAGAAAGAAGGACCAAGAATGTAAGAAAGAAGGCAAGTAATGTAAGAAAGAAAGGAAAGAATGTAATAAAAGGAAGGAAAGATGTAGAAAGAAGGAATTCAATGTAAGAACGGAGGAAAGAATGTAAGAAAGAGAGGAATTATGTAGGAAAGAAGGAAAGAATGTAAGAAAGAAGGAAATAAATGTAAGAAAGAAGGAAATCTATGTAGGAAAGAAGGAAATTATGTAAGAAAGAAGGAAATAATGTAAGAAAGAAGGAAATTCAGTAGGAAAGAAGGAAGAAGTAAGAAAGAAGGAATAATGAAGAAAGAAGGAAATAATGTAGAAAGATAGGAAATTATGTAGGAAAGAAGAAATTTATATGTAAGAAAGAAGGAAATAATGTAAGAAAGAAGGAAATAATGTAAGACGAAGGAAATTATGTAGAGCGAAAGAAGGAAATTTTATGTAAAGAAAGAAGGGAAATAATGTAAGAAAGAAGGAAATAATGTATAGAAAGAAGGAAATTATGTAGGAAAGAAGGAAATTTCATGTAAGAAGAAGGAAAATAATGTAAGAAGAAGGCAATAATGTAAGAAAGAAGGAATATTATGTAGGAGAGACAGGAAATAATGTAAGAAAGAAGGAATATAATGTAAGAAAGAAGGAAATTATGTAGGACAGAGGAAAATTATGTAAGAAATAGAGGAAATAATGTAAGAAAGAAAGGAAATAATGTATAGAAAGAAGGAAATTATGTAGGAAAGAAAGGAAATTATGTAAGAAAGAGAAGGAAATATGTAAGAAAGAAACGGCAAATTATGTGCGAAAGAAGGCAATTATGTAAGAAAGAAGGCAAATAATGTAAGAAAGAAGGAAATAATGGTAAGAAAGAAGGAAGATAATGTAAGAAGAATGGAAATAATGTAGAAGAAGGAAATAATGTAAGGAAAGAAGGGAAAATTATGTAGGAAAGAAGGAAATTATGTAAGAAAGAAGGAAATAATGTAAGAAAGAAGGAAATAATGTCAAGAAAGAAGGAATAATGTAAGAAAGAAGGACAAAATAATGTAAGAAATGAGGAAAGAATGGTAAGAGAGAAGGAATATAATGTAAGAAAGATGGAAAGAAATGTAAGAAAGAAGAAATAATGCAGAAAGAAGAGAATAGTAAGAAAGAAGGGATAAGAATGGTAAGAAAGGGAAGTGAATAAGAATGTAAGAAAGCAACGGCAAATAATGTAAGAAAATGAGAGAATGTAAGAAAAGAAGGAACGAATGTAAGAAAGAAGGAATCATTGTAAGAAAGAAGGCAAATAAGTAAGAAAGAAGAAGAATGTAAGAAAAACCAGGAAATAATGTAAGACAAGATAAGGAAAATAATGTCAGAAAGAAGGAAGAATGTAAGAAAGAAAGGACAAATAATGGAAGAAGCAAGCGAATGTACAGAAAGAAGGAAAGAATGTTAAGAAAGAAGGAAAGTATGTTAAGAAAGAAGGAAATAATGTAAGAAAGAAGAGAATGTAAGAAAGAAGGAAATAATGTAAGCAAAGAAGGAAAGAATGTAAGAAAGATGGAAAAATGTAAGAAAAGAAGGAAATACATGTAAGAAAGAAGAAAAGTATGGTAAGAAAAGATAGGAAATCAATGTAAAGAAAGAAGGAAGAATGTGAAGAAGGAATGGCAAAATAATGTAAGAAATGAAGGAAAGAATGTAAGAAAGAAGGTTATGAATGTAAGAAATAATGTAAGATAAGAAGGAAAAAATTTAAAAAAAAAGAAGGGAAAAAAAAGGGGAGAAAGGGTTTAAAAAGGGAAGGGAAAAAATAAGAGAGAAAGATTTAAAAAAAGGGAAGAAAAAAAATTTTTTAAAACAAAAGGCAAAAAGGGAAAAAAATTTTGGGAGGAAAGGTTTTAAAAAGGGAAGAACGGAAAAAATTAAAAAGGAGGGAAATGGAAAAAAAAGGAATTAAAAAAAGAAAAAGAAGGAAAAAAAAAGGAGCAAAAAAAAATTTTAAAAAATGGGGAAGAAAAAAAAAATTGGAAAAGAATTTTCAAGGAAAAAGGGAAGGAAAAAAAAGGGAGAGAAGGGATTTAAAAAGAGGGGAAAAAAAAATTAGGAGAAAGGAAAAAAAAAGGGGGGGGGAAAAATAGGAGGAGAAGGTTTTTAAAAAAAAGGGAAAAGGGAAAAATTTAAGGAAAAGGGGTTTTAAAAAAGGGGGAAAAAAAATATTAAAGGAAAAAGGAAAAAAAGAAGAGAAAAAAAAAGGAAGAAGGAAAAATTTGGAGAGCCAGGGAAAAATTTTAAATTTTTTTGGGGAAAACGGGGAAAAAAAAATAGGAAGAAAATTTTAAAAAAAGCAAAGGAATTTAAGCGAGGCCGAAAAATGGGGAGAGAAGGTAAACCTAACACGAAAGGGAACCCCACAGGAGAAGGGGCCCCCACCCCCCCTCTCCCCCTGCCAAACCCCCCCCCTTCTCCCTCCAAACCCACCCTCTCTCCTCCCCCAAACCCCTCTCATTTCCCCCCTCCTCCCTAAAACCCCCTCTCTCCCTCCCCCACCCCCTCTCCCCCCCCACCCCCCCTCCCTCCCCCCAAAACCCTCTCTCCCTGCCCCCCCCACCCTCTACCTCCCCCACCCTCTCTCCCTTCCCCCCCCCC
>NC_069406.1:47368826-47410782 GCF_026875155.1 Cherax quadricarinatus | reverse complement strand
GTTGGTTGACCACACCTGTGTGACCCCCACCTGTGTTGACCACACCTGTGTTGACCACACCTGTGTTGACCAAAACCTCTGAAAAAATTTTGTTATAAATGGTCTTGTAGTTGATAGACCAAGATGATTTCCCGCTCTGAGTATGTGGCCATCATGTTGTGGCCATCATGTTGTGGCCATCATGATGTGGCCATCATGATGTGGCCATCATGGTGTGGCCATCATGATGTGGCCATCATGGTGTGGCCATCATGGTGTGGCCATCATGATGTGGCCATCATGGTGTGGCCATCATGGTGTGGCCATCGTGATGTGGCCATCGTGATGTGGCCATCGTGATGTGACCATCGTGATGTGGCCATCATGATGTGGCCATCATGATGTGGCCATCATGATGTGGCCATCATGGTGTGGCCATCATGGTGTGTGCCATCATGATGTGGCCATCGTGATGTGGCCATCGTGATGTGGCCATCGTGATGTGGCCATCGTGATGTGGCCATCATGATGTGGCCATCGTGATGTGGCCATCGTGATGTGGCCATCGTGATGTGACCATCGTGATGTGGCCATCATGATGTGGCCATCATGATGTGGCCATCGTGATGTGGCCATCGTGATGTGACCATCGTGATGTGGCCATCGTGATGTGGCCATCGTGATGTGGCCATCGTGATGTGGCCATCATGATGTGGCCATCGTGATGCTTTTAAGGTAAGGTGTAATGTGCTGTCCCACCACCTTTTTCAAGACTTTTAGAGTTTCTGGTCTGTCAATTTTTGTCTAAGCTGTACCGACTTTTGTACAAGTTACGTTGCACATCTTAGAGCTTCTGTGCTTTCATCTAGCAGCAGCTAAAGCTCTAGGCTCTTTCGTGCTAGTGGTATTCTGCACTTCTGTAGAACGAAGTTCTTACTGTCTTGATGTATTCCACCTCAGACTGACAGATTTCATGACAGTGTCTTAAGAATATGACAGGAAGACACAGCTAACTTTTACTCTCACTATGTAACTATGACACAGAGTAGAGCACAGAACACTATGTAACTATGACACAGAGTAGAGCAACAGCACACTATGTAACTATGACACAGAGTAGAGCAACAGCACACTATGTAACTATGATACAGAGTAGAGCAACAGCACATTATGTAACTATGACACAGAGTAGAGCACAGAACACTATGTAACTATGACACAGAGTAGAGCACAGAACACTATGTAACTATGACACAGAGTAGAGCAACAGAACACTATGTAACTATGACACAGAGTAGAGCACAGAACACTATGTAACTATGACACAGAGTAGAGCACAGAACACTATGTAACTATGACACAGAGTAGAGCAACAGAACACTATTAACTAGCACAGAGTAGAGCAACAGAACACTAGAAAATATGACACAGAGTAGAGCAACAAACACTAGTAACTATGCACAGATAGACAACAGAAACTACGTAACTATGCCCCAAAGGTAGGAAACAGAAACTTGTACTATGACAAGAGAGGCAACGAACACAGAAATATGACATAGAGTAGACAACAGAAACACTAGGTAATATGACATAGAGTAGAGCAAAAAAACACTATTAACTATGACATAGAGTAGAGCAACAGAACATATGTAACATGACACAGAGTAAGCAACAAAAATATTAATTTTGACACAAGCAGGCAACAGAACACTATGTAACATGACACAAGTAGAGCAACGAACACTATTAACTATGACATAGAGTAAGAAAAGAACACATGTAACATAATAAGTAGGCAAAAACACTATTAACTATGACATAGGTAGAGCAACAGAACACATGTAACTATGAACAGAGTAAGAAAACGAACACTATGTAACTATGACCAGAGTAAGGAAAACAGAAAACTATGAAAACTATGACACAGATAGAGCAACGCAATTATTAATAGAATAGAGTAGAGCAACAGAACACTATGTAACTAGACATAGGTGGAAACAGAACCTAGTAATATGACATAGGTAAGCACCAAACACTATGTAACTAACAAGAGTAGGCAACAGAACACATGTAACTATGACAAGAGTAGAGCAACAAAACCCCTAGTAACATGACACAGAGAAAAGGAAAACAAAACATATGAAACTATGACAAAAGTAGATCAAAGCACACTATTAACTATGACATAGAGTAGAGCACCAACACTATGTAAAATACATAGAGAGAGCAAAGAACACTATGTAACTAACAAGAGTAGAACAACAGAAACATGAAACTTGACACGATAGAAAAACAGAAAATAGAAATTTATGACACAGAGCAGAGCAACAGAACACTATTAACTATGACACAGAGTAGCAACAAACACTATGTAACTATGACTAGAGTAGGCAACAAACCAAAATTAAACTATACATAGAGTAGAGAAACAAACACATGTAACTATGCAAGAGTAGAAAACAAAAACTATTAACTATACACGAGTAGAGAAACAGAACATATGTAACTATGCACAGAGTAGAGCAACAGAACAAATGTAACTATGCACAGAGTAGAGAAACAGCATATTAAAACTATGACATAGAGTAGAGCAACAAAACATGAACTAGACATAGAGTAGAGCAAAGAACCTATGTAATATGCATAGAGTAGAGCCCCAGAAAATAGTAACTATGACAAAGTAGAGCAACAGAAACTTGTAACTTGAAACAGAGTAGAGAACAAACACATGTAACTAGACCAGAGTAGAGCAAAGAACACTATGTAATATGACATAGGTAGATCAACAGCACACTATGTAACATGACATAGAGAAAGGCACCAGAAACTATGAAAACATGACATAGGTAGAGCAACAGAACACATGTAACTATGACACAGAGTAAGCACAGAACACTATGTAACTTGACATAGAGTAGGCAAAAAACACTATGTAACTTTACATAGAGTAGAGCAACAGAACACTCTGCTGTATAAATTGGCTAAAAAAAGAGCTAACACCCCCACTCACCACCACCATCCCCACCCCCAAATTCATCACCACCCCCATCCCCACCCCCATCATCCCCACCACCATCATCATACCCCCAGATCACCACCCCATCATCACCACCATCATCCCCCAAACCCAAACATCACCACCATCATCCCACCACCATCATCACCACCACCACTACCAAATCACACCATCATCACCACCCCATCATCACCACCCCCACTAAAACATCACCACCACATCACCACCACCATCATCACCTCATCACCACCACCCTACCAAATCACCCCCATCATCACCACCACCATCATACCACAACCACCATCCCCCACCCCCATCACACCCCCACCATCACCACCACCACCATCACCACCACCCCACCCCCACAACCACCATCACCACCCCCATCACCACATCACCACCACCATAAAAACATCACCACCAAAACCCCCACCACCATCATCCCAAAACCCCACCATTACCACCACCCATCACCACCACCATCAAAACCCACCACCCCCATCATCACCCCATCATCACCACCATATTACACCACCACCATCACCACAACCATCATCACCACCACCATCATCACCACCACCATCATCACCACCACCATCACCACCACCACCATCATCACCACCACCATCACCACCACCACCATCACCACCACCATCATCACCACCACCATCACCACCACCATCATCACCACCACCACCACCACCATCATCACCACCACCACCATCATCACCACCACCATCACCACCACCACCATCACCACCACCATCATCACCACCACCATCATCACCACCACCATCATCACCACCACCATCATCACCACCACCATCACCACCACCATCATCACGACCACCATCATCACCACCACCATCATCACCACCACTATCATCACCACCACCATCACCGCCACCACCATCATCACCACCACCATTATCACCACCACCACTACCAACACCACCACCATTATCACCACCACCACTACCAACACCACCACCATGATCACCACCACCATTACCAGCACCATCTCCATCATCACCACCACCATCATCATCACAACCAACACTACCAACATCATCACCACCACCACCATCATCACCACCACCATCACCACCACCACCACCACCATCATCACCACCACCATCATCACCACCACCATCATCACCACCACCATCATCACCACCACCATCATCACCACCACCATCACCACCACCACCATCACCACCACCATCATCACCACCACCATCATCACCACCACCACTACCAACACCACCATCATCACCACCACTACCAAGACCACCACCATCATCACCACCACCACTACCAACACCACCACCATCATCACCACCACCCATCACCAACACTCCAACACCACCACCATCATCACACCACCATCAACATCACCACCATCATCACCACCACCACTGCCACACCACCACCATCATCACCACCACCATCTTCAACCACCACCACTACATACTCCTACCACCTACCATCACACACCTCCAGCACCACCACCACCATCTACCACCACCATCAATCACTCACCACCATCAATCACCACCACCATCATCACCCCACCATCACCACCACCACTATCCCACCACCACCATCATCACCACACCATCATCACCACCATCACTACCAACACCACCACCATCATCACCACCAATCAATCCCCACCACCATCATCACTCACCCCATACAACATCACCACCATCATCACCGCCACCATCATCATCACCCACCATTATTACAACCTAGAGATTCCAAATGGCTTGTTATCCCCAGGTGTAAGGGCAGCAAATAAACACAGTAGAAAAAGTTAGACTTATATTACTTCACCAATTATAACACAATATGTACAACTATGTACAGGATAAATATATGCACTCCAACGGAAGCAAGCAGAATAGAAGCCACAAGATAGCAACCGTGCTTCAACCACTCTAGAATGGGAATGACAAGGGCATACAGGAGAGCGGTATCCACATAACCTCTGCGATTGTCAAGATCCCACCTTCTTCTATTGGCTAAACCTGGTACACCTAGATAAACGATGGGGCCCCATCATCACTCTTAGCACCTGGTTCGCCTGGTTGGGGGGGGATAGCCTGTAAATGAGGGTGTTCCATGCGCCGAATAAAGGTTACGTACTTCTTTGCATGCCACACCCCCACCCCGAGAAGACTCAGGATTAGCTGCCACCTCCCATGGTAAACCGTGCCGCCATGGCACAACAAATAAGGGACCAGCTATCCTCTCCATCCATCCAACTCTTAGATAGAGCTCAGCTTACCCTTAGTGACCAAAAGCCAAACCCTAAACCTTAGAGTGAGACCCCATCATTCAGACAGCTAGCATAGGTCCAAGATACAGGAGGACGGTAGTCCCGCATCCCGTCACTAAAAAAAAACCCCCACATCAGGGGATAAAAAACAGAGCTTGAAAGGTTAACCACAAATACACCTAACCTAAATAAAATAATAAACTAGACGCTTGACAAAGAGTCTGCCAACACATTTTCTTTTTGCCGTCAATATAATAAAATCTGATATTGTAGGCTGTCAGCCTGGAGCGTCCATCGCAAAGCCCTTGTTTAGGCTTCTTCATGCTGGAGATAGACTAACGGTTGTGATCACTGTCAGACCTGTGACCACCTGCGATGTCTGGCCCACATAAACATCGAAATGCCCAAAAGGCCATTACCAGCGCGATGGCTTCTTTTTCAATGGTAAGAGTAAGCTCTCTGAATGTGGCTGGAACTAGCTGAAAAAGTAATGGCGATTGGCTGCACTCTCTTGTTTCCACATTTTGTAATAGTACCGCCCCAACCCCAGACTCACAAAGCATCAACCTTTAATGAAAAAGGTTTGGAGAAGCCTGGAGACAGGAGGAATGGGTGCAAGCACAATAATCTTTTTGCTTTATAAAAGCAGTGTTCAATGCTAGACGTCCAATTAAAGGGACTTTAGGACTGGTAAGAGAGGTAAGATGGCTACAATATATGAGAAATTCTTACAGGAATCTTCTGTAAAATACTAACATGCCTAGGAAACGTTTAAAGAGATTTCCTAGCATGAGTAACTGGATAATATCTTTAATAGAAAGAACTTTAGCAAGTTTAGGTGGCAAACATACCCCACTACCTACTTCATGGCCTAGAAAAAGTGATAGTGGCCTGCCAAAGAAGATTAGATAAATTAACTGTTAATTGGAATTCTTAAAGGTCTCAAACAGAGCTTTTAACGTCAAGTAGGGTGTTTGATCCCAATTATCATGACACCACAACAATATCATCTAGGTAATGCTGCCGTGCCTTCAAGTCCTTATAATACAGCCTGATGGACATTTTTCTGGGAATGAAAGGGGAATTTTTTCATTCCGAAGGGTAACTGTATACAGATAATGACCTCCTGGGAATTACGAAGGCAGAGATTTCCTTCGCCTAACTGTCAAAAGTGTACCTGATAGTATCCTTTAGAGATCTCATTGGACACAAAAGTATAGCCTTACCCACAAAGTCAATTACGTCATCCAACGAGGAAGAGGGTAAGCATCTGTATTGTGACCCTCGTTTCACTTTAAATGTAGTCTGTGCACATACGAAACCCTCCATCAGCCTTTTTTACTAGATGCACGGTGAAGCCCATGGACTAATGACTCCTCCACTAAAACCATGATCTAACAGTAGTCTACTTCCTGCTGATGTATCCTTGGCTTTTCAGGATAGCTCTGTAGGGGGAATTTAATTGGTTTAGATTTTTCCCACATCTACATCATGGTAACCTAACGGTACATTGTGGCGGGGGGGGGGGGCTCAATCCGACACAATATAGGATATGACTGAAGAAGCTCAGTTTAAATTTGTTGCTTGTATTAGCAGATAATCCATCCATTAACGGGCTAGGGTCCTTGAGAGGACAGAATTTGAAAGTTTAGTATTAATTTCAAGATAGAGTGCAAAGAATCAGAGTCGTCTCCTCAGAGTAGAGGACAGAGTCATTACTGGGACTTTAACTGGTGTATGAAAGGCCTTGATTTGATTAATGTGGTAAGTTTTTGTTTTTGAGTCTTATCAATGGTAGCTACCACATAATTTAAATCAGATAATCTACTTACTATCTGCAAAGGATCCCGTAAATCTAGCTTTCATCCAAGGTGTGGGTGGCCAGGTTATAGGTTTCTGCACCAACATCTTGTCTCCTGGTGGAAGGAGCGGATATTGTGCACTTTTGTCATAACCTCTGTTACATCATCTTACTTTGACTATCTTTAGTTAGCCGTGGCTAACTCCCCCCCCACGTGCACCTGCAACCTTGAAGACGGGTTTTAGAGTCCTGAGCTTACGTCTTCTCTCCATCCACCTTCTATGTGAGCACCCGAAGAGGACCTCGTACATTGTGCCCAAAGATCAGCCTCAACGGACTATACCCTGGTAGACTCTTGCATCGTCTCACGTACAGAAAGCAACAAGTAGAAAGATTCCCATCCCATCTGTCGAAAGGCATGCAAAACTTTCCTCATTCATTGTTTTTAATGTTTGGTGGAATCTTTCCAAGGCGCCTTGGGACTGAGGGTGATAGGCAGTGGATAAGTTGTGAATTATCCCTAACCTAATAATATTATTCCCTAAATCTTTGGCAGTGAAGTTAGTAACCTTGATCACTTTGTATAGTTTAGGAAATGCCAAAACAAAAATGAATTTTGTTAAAAGCTTAGAGAATAGCTTTAGATTGATACTACGCATTGGGATCGCTTTCAGGAATCTGTTACTTTATCCATAATTGAAAATAAATACTGATTCCCAGACTTTGACTAGGTAGTGGACCTACACAATCTAAATTAAATCTGCAAAAGGTTCTCCATCAGCAGGTATGGTGGAGAGGTGCAGGTTTAATGAATGTCCAGGTTTTCCAACTGTGCTGACATTCTTCAGGCACACCTAATATGATTCTTCACATCTTTTCCTTTAATTTGCAATAAAATTCTTGTTGTGATTCTATTCTAAGGTTTTGTTGTAAATTCCTAAGTGAACCTCCTGATGACGTATTATGAAGATATATGTTAATATCTGAGGTCTATACTTGGTTTAACCACTAACCTGTCGTATAATTGCCGCCCTCTATATCCTTACCATCTCATGCAAACAAATATTCATTTTTAACTTCATACTTGAACTGATGACCCGAAAGAGGAATTTACCCATGGCTGCCTCAAAGCGAATTTTAAAGAAGTTTCCCTTTCGTTGTTCCTCCCGGAAGTACTTCCTCGGCATGGAAACAGAGACATCTGCAATCCTGCAACCTGGGAAAAGGAAGACTTGATCGGGGTCCTGTTCACTTGATTTACGAGACTCCGGCCGGTTGTGTCTCATAAAACAACGTGGCAATTCCCGAGATCGAGTCGTCCAAGGAAGTCAACCAATCTCCCCAGACCAACCCTTGGATGTTGCCCGATTTATGGTGCCCAACACTGGAGGAGCATTAATCATTATAGGTTCAGGACACGAAAAAGTAACAGTAGTAATGTTATTACCCAGTAAAACATGGCATTTTTCATGGGAAATCTTTTGAGACCCCTACAGTCCAAGTACCCAGTGTAATATTTGCACTGTACATAAATTTTATGACAAAGGAACGGAAAAGATAGCTCCATCCAAATGCTTCCAATAAAACTGAGGAATTTCAAGAAGTATTCTCTTAAAGGGGTAATATTCCTTCTCTGACAAGTGAGCAATATGCTCCAGTATCTCTAAAGGTATTTACTTTATTGGTTCTGAGTTTTCCTTAAGGGAAATAAGCTTCGCAATAAAAAGGGGCCATAAACCTATTCTACTTCTCTAGGGGACATGTTACTAGGATATTTTAGAGATTTTCCGAATGGGTTTTGAGGTTTTTGGGGGCATTGGAACTGATGTACCTACTTTATTGCACCTGAAGCAGACGACAGGCTTGTGCCCTTTACTCCCTGATGACTTGCAAGTGGTGTCGTTCTGGCTGGTGGCTCTCTGGAAATTGTTGTCAAGATGCTCTCATAAGTAGTTTGGCCTCTCCGCAGGTGGACCAAATTGAGAAACGTGGCTCCCCAGGAGGCTTGGTAGGATGACGTATACGCTCTCCCCACTCACCCCGTCTGGCAACTTCATTCTCCAATGGTGTCGATCTCTCTCACGCCAGACTGTTGGAAAAGAGAACGACCCGCTCGGAAAGGAGCGGTTCGTTTCGAAGTAATCAGCAGCCACCGTGGCCGCCTCCAATGCAGTGGTTAAGCACGATCCTGCGAAAGACACGAACTCTCTGGGTCCCACAGACCCAGCAGGTTATCATCAGAATAATCTGCAACCAGCTCCCCCAAAGTTAGAGACCCACACGCTTTATACAAGCGGTAAAAGCTTTGTGTTTGCTGTCTCACAAAGTCCCACCAGGGATTGACCAAGCTGCCGCCTGTTCAATTGAAGGTTTACGATATCTAGCTGGGATACATATAGTATGCTCCCAACACTGTGGTCTTCACACTTGATAATCAGAAGAATTCAGCGTCAGTTAATACCGACGTAAATTCCTGTCCTTACCCATAATGCTGTATGAACCAAAACGCTGCCAGTGGCTGAGTTCCGGCACCTCAAGGCTCGAGCCTGATTTCGAAGCATTCGAAAATTGCACTGGTTCGGCCTCATTGAAGCGGGGACAAGCTGTACTGCTTTTTGTAAAACTGAAATCGTTACAGAAATGCGAAAACTTGTCTCCTCCTCTCTTTCCCTTCAAATTCTTCCTTCGAATGCTCTCTGTTTCCTAGTTTTGCTCCAGCGTGATTTTTGCCAGCTCAAATGCCACGACGCTGATTCAACCCTGCTACACCCAGCTGCACTATACTGATCCATTTTGCCTCCCGTAGGTTATTTTTTTTTTATCACTTTCCTCCTCGAGAACATAGTAGTTTTTTCCCTAGCACCCTAAAGGGAGGAGTTTGATGTGCCATCTCTTCTTCAATAAGGTATGTCCATAAGAGAACGCAGTTGCGCAGCTGTGAGCGTGGTTTTATATAGGAATGCCAATGAACGAGCAATTTTGCCAACAACTGCTTGTAGGGACAATTTAGGTAGGTTTATGCAAAGTAAATGCCGACAACCAGGCGACCTGACTCGTCTAGGTGGCATAAGTTATTCGCTATGCACATACGAATACCCCAACGTAACACTTTAATTTGCAGAAACACCTTAGCTAATGCACAGTACGATTGCAGAATACGCATACAAGCACAGCGACTCACACAAATTGACCACGTAGCGAAGCGAGCACACTGAACAAGCTAGTCGCGAGCTGTTGAACGATCACACAATAGCAAGGCTGATCATAACAACTGACACGCAATAATTTGTAAAGCGAAGCGAAACCGCAAGCACCAATGTTCCTGCTACAATCTCTCACCCGCTAAGCTCAAAAACCGTTTCTTCTCTAAGTCCAGCTCTCGGACAGCTACCCATATTACAACCTAGGATTCAAATGGCCTGTTACCCAGGTGTAATGGAGCAAATAAACACAGTAGAAAAAGTAGACTAATTATCTTTCACCAATTATAACAGCAATATGTACACTATGTACAGTGATAATAAGTGCACTCTGCTCCACGGTAAGCAAGGCATAAATAGAAGCACAGAATAGCAGACCGAGCTTCACAACCACTCCTAGAGTGGGATGACAAGGGCAGACAGGAGAGCGGAACCACATAACCTCTGCTTGTCAGTCCCACCTTCTTATTGGCTAGAACCTGGTCACTTGTTGAACGATTGGGCCCCATCATCAACCTTACAACCTGGTTCGCTGGTTAGTTGGAGATAGCCTGTAAATGAGGGTTGTCCATCGCCGAATAAAGTAACGTACTCTTTGCATGCCACAACCATCATCACCACCACCATCATCACCACCACCATCATCACCATTCACTTCACCAACCACCAATACCAACATCACCACCATCATCCCGCCACCATCATCACCACCAACATCGCCACCACCACTACCAACTACACCACCATCCTCACCACCAACACCACCATCACCACCATCACCAACCACCCATCACCACCCCATCACCACCACCTACCATCACCACCACCATCACCACCTACCACCATCACCACCACCATCACCATCCACCATCACCACCACCACACCACCACCGCCACCACCACACCAACCGCCACCATCACCACCACCCACCATCACCACCATCACCACGACCACCACCACCACCACCATCAACCACCACCACCATCACCACCCACCACCACCACCAACACCCACCACCATCACCACCACCACCATCACCACATCCACCATCACCACCACCACCATCACCACCACCACCAACCACCACCATCACCACCACCATCATCACCACCACCACCCACCACACTCACCACCACCATCACCATCACCACCACCATCACCACCACCACCGACCATCAACACCACCACCATCACCACCACACCATCACCACCACCACCAATCACACACGACCACCATCACCAACCACCATCACCACCACCGCCATCTCCAACCACATCACCACCACCACCACCGACCATACCACCACCGACCATCACCACCTCCACCATCACCCACCACCATCTCCACCACCACCATCTCCACACACCATCACCACCACCACCAACCATCAACAACCACCAACCATCACCACCACCATCAACCACCACCATCAACATCACAACCACACCACCACCATCATGCGACCACCATCACCACCACCATCATCACCACCAAGCCACACCATCAACCACCACCACCATCATCACCATCACCATCACCAACTACCACCGTCACCACCACCACACACCACCACCACCACCACAATCACCACCACCACCATCACCACCACCATCATCACACCACCACCCCCACCATCACCACCACATCATCACCACCACCATCATCACCACCACCATCTACCACCATCCACTACCAACACACCACCACTCACCATCATCAGCCACCACCAGCATCACCACCACCATCACCACCACCATCATCATCACCCACCAACCACTACCAACACTCGTGAGGTCTAACGGCAGCCACTTAGAGGGATTGTTGTGAATACGAATGAGTGTGAGCAATATACACCACCACCGGATTAGGGGGGGGGGGGGGGACTCATCACACACCACCACCAGCAAGAGTCACAGTGAGTAGCACATATATCCTGGTGGCGTCAGTGTGTGCTCGTCTCTGACCAAGCAGACTGTTGGTGGCAGCTGATGGATTGAAAAAAATTAATATACAACGAAAATTAAAAAGACCCCCCTCATCATCTGTGATTGAAGAATACATACACACCCACACACACACACAACACACCACACTACACACACACACACACACACACACACACACTGGACCCGAAGCAGTTTGTACAGCCACATCAGGAGGAAAACACAGTCAAGGACCAGGTAACAGTACTGAGGGAAGGGTGATGGGAATTCCAAGCAACCGACCGAGAGGTAAGTCCGGAGCTCAACACGAGATTTAAAGAATATTTACAGAGGAAACCAGTAGGACTCCAGGAAATCAGAACAGGGGAGTACACCAGCAAGTGCTGGATGAGGTACATATAATTAAGGAGAGGTAAGAAAGCTGCTATCGGAACTTGACACCTCAAAGCGTGGACCAGACAACATCCACTCCGTGGTCCCCTAAAGAGGGAGCAGAGATATTTGGTGTTAGCCATTAACGAAGATCTTCACAACACCATCTTTTGAAACTGGGCAAAACTCCCTGAAGTATGGAAGATTGGCAAATGTAGTCCACAATTTTAAAAAGGAGAACAGACATGAGGCAACTAAACTACAGACCTGTATCACTAACGTGTATAGTATGCAAGGTCATGGAGAAGATCATCAGGAGAAGAGTGGTGGAGCACCTGGAAAGAAACAAGTGTATAATTGACAACCAGCATGGTTTCAGGGAAGGAAAATCCTGTTTTCACAAACCTATTAGAGTTTTATGACAAGGTGACAGAAGTAAGACAAGAGAGAGAGGGGTGGATCGACTGCATTTTTTTGGACTGCAAAAAGGCCTTCGACACAGTTCCTCACAAGGGGTTTAAACTGAAAAAGCTAGACGATCAGGCACACATAACAGGAAAGGCACTGCAATGGATCAGAGAATACCTGACAGGGAGGCAACAACGAGTCATGGTACGTGACGAGGTGTCAGAGTGGGCGCTTGTGACAAGCGGGGTTCCACAGGGGTCAGTCCTAGGACCTGTGCTGTTCTTGGTATATGTGAACGACATAACGGAAGGGAAGACACAGAAGTGTCCTTGTTTGCAGATGATGTGAAGTTAATGAGAAGAATTAAATTGGATGAGGATCAGGCAGGACTAAAAGAGACCTGGACAGGCTACAAGCCTGGTCCAGCAAACTGGCTCCTTGAGTTTAACCCTGCCAAATGCAAAGTCATGAAGATTGGGGAAGGGCAAAGAAGACCGCAGACACAATATAGTTTAGATGGCCAAAGACTGCAAACCTCACTCAAGGAAAAAGATCTGGGGGGGAGTATAACACCGAGCATATCTCCTGAGGCGCACATAAATCAGATAACTGCTGCAGCATACGGAGCCTGGCAAACCTACGGATAGCGTTCCGATACCTCAGTAAGGAGTCGTTCAAGACTTGTATACCATTTACGTCAGGCCCATACTGGAGTATGCAGCACCAGTTTGGAATCCACACCTAGTCAAGCACGTCAAGAAATTAGAGAAAGTGCAAAGGTTTGCAACAAGACTAGTCCCAGAGCTACGGGGATTGTCCTACGAAGAAAGGTTGAGGGAAATCGGCCTGACGACACTGGAGGCCAGGAGGGTCAGGGAGACATGATAACGACATATAAAATACTGCGCGGAATAGACAAGGTGGACAAAGACAGGATGTTCCAGAGATGGGACACAGACACAAGAGGTCACAATTGGAAGCTGAAGACTCAGATGAATCAAAGGGATGTTAGGAAGTATTTCTTCAGTCATAGAGTAGTCAAGTCGTGGAATAGTCTAGAAAGTGAAGTAGTGGAGGCGGGAACCATACATAGTTTTAAGGCGAGGTATGATAAAGCTCATGGAGCAGGGAGAGAGAGGATCTAGTAGCAATCAGTGAAGAGGCGGGGCCAGGAGCTATGACTCGACCCCTGCAACCACAAATAGGTGAGTACAAATAGGTGAGTACACACACACACACACACACACACACACACACACACACACACACACACACACACACACACACACACACACACACAGAAGAGTCGAACGGGAAAAGCCAAACTATAAAATGGGTCTCTACACAGGTATGAGGAACTTCCTGCGGGAGGTTCAGTGGGATAGAGGACTGGCAGGAAAGTTAGTAAACGAAATGATGGAATATGTAACAACACAATGCAAGAAGGCAGAGGAAAGGTATGTTCCCAAGGACAACACAAGGAATGGGAAGACCGAAGCGAGTCCTTGGTTTACCTGAAGGTGCAGGGAGGCAAAAACTAAGTGCACTAGAGAATGGAAGAGGTACAGAAGGCAAAGGACCCAGGAAAATAAGGGGGTCAGTCGAAGAGCCAGAAACGAGTATGCGCAGATAAGGAGGGAGGCCCAGCGACAGTATGAAAACGACTTAGCATCGAAAGTCAAGTCTGACCCGAAACAGCTGTATTGCCACATTAGGAGAAAGACAACAGTCAGAGACCAGGTGATCAGGCTGAGGAAAGAAGGTGGGGAACTCACCAGAAGCGGTCAATAGGTACGTGAGGAGCTCAACACGAGATTTAAGAAAGTATTCACAGTGGAGACAGGAAGGACTCTGGGAAGATAGGGCAGAGGGGGACATCAACAGGGAATATACCAACAAATGCTGGATGACATACACACAAGTGAGGAGGAGGTGAAGAAGCTGCTAAGTGACCGTGATACCTCAAAGGCAATGGGACCGGACAACATCTCCCCGTGGGTCCTCAGGGAGGGAGTAGAAATGCAGTGTGTACCATTAATCACAATCTTAAACACGTCCCTTGAAACTGGGCAACTACCCGAGGTATGGAAGATAGTTTCCATTTAAAAAAAAGAGACAGAAAAGAGGCACTAAACTACAGACCAGTGTCACTTACGTGTCATGGAGAAGATTATCAGGAGGAGAGTGGTGGAACACCTGGAACGGAACAAGACTATAAACGACAACCAGCACGGATTCATGGAAGGCAAATCCTGTGTCACAAACCTTCTGGAGAGAGAGGGGTGGGTTGGTTGCATTTTCTTGGACTGCAAGAAGGCCTTCGCCACACTTCCTCACGAGAGATTAGAGCAGAAACTAGAGGATCAGGCGAGTATAACGGGAGGGGCACTGCAATGGATCAGAGAATACCTAACAGGAAGGCAACAGCGAGTCATGGTACGTGATAAGGTATCACAGTGGGCACCTGTGACGAGCGGGGTCCCACAGGGGTCGGTCCTAGGAATAGTTTTATTTTTGGTGTATGTGAATGACATGATGGAAGGGATAGACTCAGAAGTGTCCCTGTTCGCAGATAATGTGAAGTTAATGAGGAGAATTAAATCAGATGAGGATCAGGCAGGACTACAAAGAGACCTGGACAGACTGGACACCTGGTCCAGCAACTGGCTTCTCGAATTCAACCCTGCCAAATGCAAAGTCATGAAGATCGGAGAAGGGCAAAAAAGACCGCAGACAGAGTATAGACTAGGTGGTCAAAGACTGCAAATCTCACTCAAGGAGAAAGATCTTGGGGTGAGTATAACACCGAGCATGTCTCCGGAACCACACATCAACCAGATAACTGCTACAGCATATGGGCGCCTGGCAAACCTGAGAAAAGCGTTCCGATACCTAAGTAAGAAATCTTTCAAGACACTGTACACCGTGTACGTCATACCCATTGTGGCATGCAAAGAGTACGTAACCTTTATTCGGCGCATGTACACACCCTCATTTACAGGCTATCTCCCCCAACCAGCGAACCAGGTTGCTAAGAGTTGATGATTGGGCCCCGTCGTTCAACTAGTGACCAGGTTCTAGCCAATAAGAAGATGGTTTTGGCAATCGCAGAGGTTATGTGGGTACCACTCTCCTGTCTGCCCTTGTCATTCCCATTCTAGAGCTGGTTGAAGCACGGTCTGCTATCTTGTGGCTTCTATTTCTGCCTTGCTTACCGTGGAGTGCACTATACTTATCACTGTACATAGTGTACATATTGCTGTTCTAAATTGGTGAAGGATAATATAAGTCTAAACTTTTTCTGCTGTGTTTATTTTGCTCACATTACACCCGGGATAACAGGCCATTTGGAATCCTGGGTTGTAATAACCATACTGGAGTATGCAGCACCTGCTTGGAACCCGTACCGGGTCAAGCACGTATTAAGAAATTAGAGAAAGTGCAAAGGTTTGCAACAAGGTTAGTTCCAGAGCTAAGGGGATTGTCCTACGAAGAAAGGTTAAGGGAAATCGGCCTGAGGATACTGGAGGACAGGAGGGTCAGGGGAGACATGATAACGACATACAAAATACTGCGTGGAATAGACAAGGTGGACAGAGACAAGATGTTCCACAGAGGTTACGAGGGGTCACTCTTGGAAGTTGAAGACACAGATGATTCACAGGGATGTTAGGAAGTATTTCTTCTGTCATAGAGTGGTCAGGAAGTGGAACAGTCTGGCGAGGGATGTAATGGAGGCAGGAACCATGCATAGCTTTAAGACGAGGTATGATAAAGCTCAGGGAGCAGGGAGAGGACCTAGTAGCGTTCAGTGAAGAGGCGGGGCCAGGAGCTTGGACTCGACCCCTGCAACCTCAACTAGGTGAGTACATACAGAGAGAGAGAGAGAGAGAGAGAGAGAGAGAGAGCATGTCGTCAGTATCTGGTGGTAACCATGGTAACCACACCTGAGGGTAGACCTGCCCTCAGACAGGTATTAACACCACTCCATATTACTACCCCCTTACCCTCTCTACCCCTACCCTCTCTATTTTTCTCACCTACCCCCTCTCTCCCGGCCTCTCTCCCTGCCTCTCTCCCTGCCTCTCTCCCTGCCTCTCTCCCTGCCTCTCTCCCTGCCTCTCTCCCTGCCTCTCTCCCTTCCACTCTGCGGTGTCGCGTAGCACAGTGGTAAGAGCATTTCTCTGATAATAACAAGGTATCGGGTTTGATTTCTTGGCGTGGAAGGTTATGGTCACTTGTTGTACCATAGTCTGTTGTCCCTGTCCACCCCTGCTGTCCCTGTCCACCCCTGCTGTCCCTGTCCACCCCTGCTGTCCCTGTCCACCCCTGTTGTCCCTGTCCACCCGTTGTCCCTGTCCACCCCTGCTGTCCCTGTCCACCCCTGCTGTCCCTGTCCACCCCTGCTGTCCCTGTCCACACCCTGTTGTCCCTGTCCACCCGTTGTCCCTGTCCACCCCTGCTGTCCCTCTCCATCCCTGCTGTCCCTGTCCACCCCTATTGTCCCTGTCCACCCCTATTGTCCCTGTCCACCCCTATTGTCCCTGTCCACCCCCTGCTGTCCCTGTCCACCCCTATTGTCCCTGTCCACCCCTATTGTCCCTGTCCACCCCCTGCTGTCCCTGTCCACCCCTTGCTGTCCCTGTCCACCCCTGTTGTCCCTGTCCACCCCTTGCTGTCCCTGTCCACCCCTGCTGTCCCTGTCCACCCCTATTGTCCCTGTCCACCCCTGCTGTCCATGTCCACCCCTGCTGTCCCTGTCCACCCATATTGTCCTTGTCCACCCCCTGCTGTCCCTGTCAACCCCTATTGTCCCTGTCCACCCCTTGCTGTCCCTGTCCATCCCTGTTGTCCCTGTCTACCCCTGTTGTCATTGTCCACCCCTGCTGTCCCTGTCCATCCCTGATGTCCCTGTCCACCCCTACTGTCCTTGTCCATCCCTGTTGTCCCTGTCCACCCCTATTGTCCCTGTCCACCCCTTGCTGTCCCTGTCCACCCCTGTTGTCCATGTAAACCCCTGTCGTCCTTGTCCACCCCTGTTGTCCCTGTCCACCCCTGCTGTCCCTGTCCGTCCCTGTTGTCCTTGTCCACCCCCTGTTCCTGTCCCTGTCCACCCTTGTTGTCTCTGTCTATCCCTGTTGTCCCTGTCCACCCCTGTTGTCCTTGTCCACCCCTGTTGTCCCTGTCTATCCCTGTCTACCCATGTTGTCCCTGTCCATCCCTGTTGTCCTTGCTCACCCCTGTCCCTGTCCACCCCTGTTGTCCCTGTCTATCCCTGTTGTCCCTGTCCACCCCTTGCTGTCCCTGTCCATCCCTGTTGTCCCTGTCCACCCCTGCTGTCCCTGCCCACCCCTGTTGTCCCTGTTCATTACTGCTGTCCCTATCCACCCCTGCTGTCCCTGCCCACCTAGCAGTAAACACTGGTAGTCATATATTAACCACAGTAAGCCATAAGGACGGTATGATAAGGAATCATATCAGTGTGTAGATTTGGAACTAATCACGCCAGTGTTATATCATTTGCTATAATAACTTAAGTGGTAATGACCTTAGCATCCCTTTAATTACCCTGATGAACCCTGGGTAATAACTCAACTGAGAATTAAGAAGAGGCTGTAACTATTCCCAGCTGTCTAATTACAGTTATTATCTCTCCCTTACCATGTCTGGATAATCATAAAGGCCACAAACATCATGTCTGATTAACCAGGTTTTCCTTGCTAAGTTTTGTTTACAAACAATACATAGAGCTTTGCATGGTAGACTTCAGTACTTGTTTGTCGGCGCCCCTGTGTTGAGCCTGGCAAACTTATCCTGGACTTCCACAATGAGAAACTAGGCCTACGCGTTCAGAGTTAGGCATACACCGGGCATATACTGCAGTTTATAACGAGGGAAACAAGAGCAGTGTTTCGCTCATCATGATAAACTTGCTGTTTAGTGTCCATGTCTAGGTTTCTCTCCTGGTCTCCATGATGGTGCCTGGCCTCCATGATGGTGCCTGGCCTCCATGATGGTGCCTGGCCTCCATGATGGTGCCTGGCCTCCATGATGGTGCCTGGCCTCCATGATGGTGCCTGGCCTCCATGATGGTGCCTGGCCTCCATGATGGTGCCTGGCCTCCATGATGCTGCCTGGCCTCCATGATGGTGCCTGGCCTCCATGATGGTGCCTGGCCTCCATGATGGTGCCTGGCCTCCATGATGGTGCCTGGCCTCCATGATAATGCCTGGCCTCCATGATGGTGCCTGGCCTCCATGATGGTACCTGACCTCCCTGGATGGTGCCTGACCTCCCTGGATGGTGCCTGGCCTCCATGATGGTGCCTGGCCTCCATGATGGTGCTTGAGGTGTATCTCTGTCAGCAGTAGATGGGGATTTACGAGGCGCCTGAGTTTCCTTCTCTCCTAATATCGTGAATTTTGTTCAAGTTTTAGGTATAAATTTCTTTAGTGAGAGGTGGCAGAGTGATGGCAGTGTTGTCTGTGCAGCGATCATTAGTGTGGACAAGCTTGCTACTCAACCAGGTGAGTACCTACCAAACAACCCCCATCCCCCAACCTGTTTACTGTGCTGCTCTATACATTCCCTGCTGCTTCTCATCCTGGTAGCTGGCTTAATTGGGTCACGGTTCACTGCCTGTTCAGATTCCCAGTTTGGTCTGTTTGCCCTGGATTAGCAGTCTTCTGTCCAACTTGTGGTCCAAAAAATCCAGGATTAGATTTTTTTTTTAGATTTTGCCACCGAAGTGGCTAGTTTATTGTGCACCCCATATCCATCCTGTGGACGGTAGCGCGAGAGCATGTGGATACACAAAAGGCCTAGGAACTAGGCCCCAAAGGGTTAACAGGAATACATATGGATTTATATCTACATATCTATAGTTCACTTATCTGTTACAAGCAAATTTAGGAAATTTGCTTAGTATATCTGGTATCTTATTTTCATTAATAAGATATCTTGACATGTCACATAGGTTATTATACTGTCTGTCTCTGTATTCCTCAATAAGTGGACAATTAAGCACATAGTGTTCAAGACAGTGACCATATGCCTGATCACATAATTTACATTTAGTTTGATCATCATCTGTGTGTCTCCCAAACTGCCAGAAGTACTTGTAACCAAGCCTAAGCCTGGCCACTACAACATCAGTCAGTACTTGTAACCAAGCCTAAGCCTGGCCACTACAACATCAGTCAGTCTGAACATCAAAATGGTATACAATACCGACAGGTTGTTAGGTAAGACACATATGCAACAGTTAGACAACTTTATTCCGAAACGTTTCGCCTACACAGTAGGCTTCTTCAGTCGAATACAGAAAGTAGGCAGGAACAGTAGAGATGTGAAGACGATGTAATCAGTCCATCACCCTTAAAGTCGTAGAATTTGAGGTTGTCAGTCCCTCGGCCTGGAGAAGTTCAGTTCCATAGTCAGGAACTATCTGAAGATCAAGCGACAGTGCGGAGACTTAAATACTGTCGGAAGGAGAGGTGCAGGGTAGTAGTAGTAGTAGTAGTGAGAGGCAACTGAGAGGTCATGTCCCTCTCAGATCCAACCCTTCTCACTTGTAAAGCTTGTCCAAGGTGTTTTCTGTACCAAGATGCCACGTGTTGCAGTGTCTGACAAGATGAACATCAAAATGGTATACAATACCGACAGGTTGTTAGGTAAGACACATATGCAACAGTTAGACAACTTTATTCCGAAACGTTTCGCCTACACAGTAGGCTTCTTCAGTCGAATACAGAAAGTAGGCAGGAACAGTAGAGATGTGAAGACGATGTAATCAGTCCATCACCCTTAAAGTCGTAGAATTTGAGGTTGTCAGTCCCTCCGCACTGTCGCTTGATCTTCAGATAGTTCCTGACTATGGAACTGAACTTCTCCAGGCCGAGGGACTGACAACCTCAAATTCTACGACTTTAAGGGTGATGGACTGATTACATCGTCTTCACATCTCTACTGTTCCTGCCTACTTTCTGTATTCGACTGAAGAAGCCTACTGTGTAGGCGAAACGTTTCGGAATAAAGTTGTCTAACTGTTGCATATGTGTCTTACCTAACAACCTGTCGGTATTGTATACCATTTTGATGTTCATCTTGTCAGACACTGCAACACGTGGCATCTTGGTACAGAAAACACCTTGGACAAGCTTTACAAGTGAAAAGGGTTGGATCTGAGAGGGACATGACCTCTCAGTTGCCTCTCACTACTACTACTACTACTACCCTGCACCTCTCCTTCCGACAGTATTTAAGTCTCCGCACTGTCGCTTGATCTTCAGATAGTTCCTGACTATGGAATGAACTTCTCCAGGCCGAGGGAATGACAACCTCAAATTCTACGACTTTAAGGGTGATGGACTGATTACATCGTCTTCACATCTCTACTGTTCCTGCCTACTTTCTGTATTCGATGAAGAAGCCTACTGTGTAGGCGAAACGTTTCGGAATAAAGTTTTCTAACTGTTGCATATGTGTCTTACCTAACAACATCAGTCAGTCTGTTCACTTTGGGCAAGTTGCTCCATAAACATACTTTTTCTACGTTCATGTTATCTAGTGGGTTATAGATCTACTCAGCTTCTAACTGCATTCCTATAACAATCATCTTCATTATTTACTTCTCTCCTAATATTATTCCTAATGCTAGACACAGTTATACCAAAAGTTTATTCTACGTTCTCCTTCTGGATACTCTTCTTGGCTAACATATCAACTTTATCATGAAGGAGTAATCCAATGTGTGATGGGATCCATAGCAACTGTACATTAATTCCTTTGTCCCTAATTTTTGAGTATCTATCCCGGCTTCCCCAATGAGCATGTTGGAGTCATTATATGAGTCAAGAGCCCTTTAATTGATGAATAGAATCAGTAATGATGATAGAGTCAAGCTCGTGTCATAGGTTAGCTTTAGCGCCATTAGGATTGCAAACAATTCGTTTGCAGTGTAGACGCCCAGTTGTTAATTCTTATGCCTAACTCAACAAATTTATTATCGTTCTTAACTAGGGAGGTGGCAACAAGAGCAGCTGCAGCCCTGCCAGAAGACTCCTGTTTAGATCCATCAGTGTATATAACTTGTGATAACTTATTACTACCAGCTAGGCGAAAAATTTCTTCTTGAGCAGTTGCTCTAACAAGAGATTTAAGGAAGGGATTACTAGCAATGAGCTTCTTGGGAGGGACTTGTAGGTATGTGATATTAAATGAACACATCTTCCATGGAGGGGTGAAATGCTCTTGTTGCCTACAGTGATACAGTTCATGCAGGTTATAAAACTTAATGCAATTGCACGTTTTCACAATCCATTTAGATCTGTGTGTATTTACCTCTAGACACTTGGTAAGATTCACCTGTGACAGTGTCTGGTTCGTTTCTCAACATTCTAATACCGAGTACAGTGTTAATTTCAACAATCCTATCACTGATAGTAGAAATACCAAGCTCCTTCCTCATGTTAAGAACTTTTGTAGATCTGGGACAGCCAAGAATAGTCCTGAGAGCTTCATTTTGCATTAACTCCAAGGGTCGGAGGGAACTTTCTCTAGCTAATATCAACATGGGAGCAGCATAATCAATTAAGGACCTAACATAGGCTATGTACATCATTCTCACGATTCTCACATTAGCACCATAGTTGGGATTGTAGCCAGCAACAGCTTTGAGAGCATTTAGCCTAGCTTTACATTTCTTGTTTAGTTGTGGTATAGTGGATTTGTTAAAGGGTACATCTACACCAAGATATCTGTAAGTTTTAACGTAGCTAATGATTTCACCCTGCAAATAGATGGGTGGGGGAGTGTTTAAGAACATAAGAACACTGCAACAGACCTACTGACCCATGCGGAGCAGGTCCATGTCCCCCCCCCTCGGATTAGACCAATGACCCCCCCGGATTAGCCCAATGACCCACCCAGTCTGATCATCATCACTCAAGGATGGAGCACTGCACCAGACCCAGCAGCACAAGTTAGTCAGGTCCAACTCACACCCGCCCACACCCACTCATGTATTTGTCTAACCTACTTTTAAAACTACACAACGTTTTAGCCTCAATAACTGTACTCGGGAGTTTGTTCCACTCATCCACAACTCTATTACCAAACCAGTGCTTTCCTATATCCTTCCTGAATCTGAATTTTTCCAACTTGAAACCATTGCTGCGAGTCCTGTCTTGGCTGGAAATTTTCAGCACGCTATTTACATCCCCTTTATTTATTCCTGTTTTCCATTTATACACCTCGATCATATCCCCCGTAATTCTTCGCCTTTCTAGAGAGTGCAGATTCAGGGCCTCAGTCTATCCTCATAGGGAAGATTTCTGATACATGGGATCATCTTTGTCATCCTCCTCTGTACGTTTTCCAGAGCATTTATATCCATTCTGTAATACGGTGACCAAAACTGTGCAGCATAGTCTAAATGAGGCCTAACCAAGGATATATAGAGTTGAAGAACAACCTGAGGACTTCTATTATTTATACTTCTAGATATGAAGCCAAGAATTCTGTTAGCTTTATTGCGAACACTAATGCACTGTTGTCTTGGTTTTAGATTACTGCTAACCAGAACTCCTAAATCCTTTTGGCAATCAGTAGTATTAAGATCTACATTATTTAGTTTATATGTGGCATGGTTATTTACCTGTCCAACATTAGAACTTTGCATTTGTCAATATTAAACTGCATCTGCCACTTCTCCGACCATTGCATCAGTCTATTCAAATCATGTGCAAGAATGGTATACAATACCGACAAGATGAAATTAAGACACATGTGCAACATCTGGGTATCTTTATTGTAGACGTTTCGCCATCCAGTGGCTTTATCAATACAAATTCCAGGACATAGCTTGAAGATAGTGGAACTATGTACAGAAGATGAGGTAATCAGTCCCTCAACCTAGGAGTAGGTGCGAAGAGCACCATAGTGCTATGGTGCTCTTCGCACCTACTCCTAGGTTGAGGGACTGATTACCTCATCTTCTGTACATAGTTCTACTATCTTCAAGTTATGTCCTGGAATTTGTATTGATAAAGCCACTGGATGGCGAAGCGCTACAATAAAGATATTCAAATCATCCTGGAGTGCTCTAGTGTTCTCATTGGAATGAATTGGACGGCCTATTTTGGTGTCATCAGCAAATTTGCTTATGTCGCTATTTACTCCCTCATCTATGTCGTTTATGTAAATTGTGAACAACAACGGGCCCATTGTTTGTACAATACAGGCATGTGGAGTTTTGTTGGTGCCTTAGCCATGCTAGTGCCCCGGCCATGTTGATGCTCCAGCCATGTTGGTGCTCCAGCCATGTTGGTGCCCCAGCCATGTTGGCTATCCTTAAAAAACGAATGGGAAGAAGTAGAGACAAAGGATGTAAGAAGGAAGTCTCAGTCTTGAGCCTTAGTAATCTCATGGGCCACATAGACTGATATATCCCTGGTAAATGGCAGGTCTGGTGGGTACTAAAGTCGGGCAGACAAGAGTTGAGCAAGGTATGGTGCTGAGACCCCTTCTCCTGCAATACGAACCGTCACCTTCAGATAACTGTGTTGACTGAGGATCAGACACTCACGTCTCACCCAGAAGTCAGGTGTTTGCAGATGTTTGCAAGATACTGAAGATATCTACAATTGAAGTAGGATACAAGCCTGTAGGAGGACTCTTGACAAACTTCACAAGTGATCCAACAAGTATGGCGGCTGGTGTGATGTCGTTGGTGCCCACACAATAACGGCCTTAAACTACGTAATTCCTATGAAATGAATCTTACCATTATGCTTTTGTGAGGTTCCTGGCCATACGTAAGCGACAGAACCATGATAATCTTGTCGTGTCTTGAAAAGGTGGCACAAGAGTCTGTTAAGGATTTTGCACTATGATAGCCAGGCATCACAGGTTTGTAGGAAGTAGGTTGGTAGACAGTAGCCACCCAGGGAGACACTGTCCTTCTCTTATATGAGTGTAATTCATCTGTCTAAATATTTTCCATTCTTAGCGGATTGTTTAACTTAATGTTGCGAGAGCATGTAAGATCTAAGTGCTGTTTACTTGGAAATCGTAGTTTATGATCTTACTTATAATGCTTCTAGTAACACCCTTGACGCGATCCAGAGGGTCCTTTAATTTACCATGTTCCAGTGATATATATATATATATATATATATATATATATATATATATATATATATATATATATATATATATATATATATATATATATATATATATATATTTATATAGTGTACACTAGTGGTGTGAGCTTCCAGGAGAGCGAGGAAAGATGCAAAGAATATTGGACTGGAGAATTCCATCACTTGACAGCTCCGTGTGATAAAAAGTGGAGTCTAACTTGGCCGTGTCGAACATAGCGCAATTGTATTTCTCTAGTGATGACCTGACAAGCTCACTGTCTGATGGTATTGATCACACCATGTTGCTGCTGCTGCAACACAGAGACGCATATTGCAACACAATGCAACATATCGCATAACAAGAATAACGCACACACACAGTGTTGTACAATGAATTACACATCGGACAAACGGCCACTGAAATAAATTAGGCTTTTTATTTCAATGGGATAGTATTAATTAGAATAATCACATGAATCTTGCCCCACTGGCTACCAACATAATTAAAGTTATGGCTGGGAGAACAGGCGCGAAAAATTAAATCTTTCCTGACGCTTATTGCAGGAAATTTGACGGTGTTCTTTGTGTTAGATGATCTGCAACACTAGCCTCAGGCAACACTAGCCTCAGGCAACACTAGCCTCAGGCAACACTAGCCTCAGGCAACACTAGCCTCAGGCAACACTAGCCTCAGGCAACACTAGCCTCAGGAAACACTAACCTCAGGCAACACTAGCCTCAGGCAACACTAGCCTCAGGCAACACTAGCCTCAGGCAACGCTAGCCTCAGTCAACACTAGCCTTAGGCAACACTAGCCTCAGACAACACTAACCTCAGGCAACACTAGCCTCAGGCAACACTAGCCTCAGGAAACACTAACCTCAGGCAACACTAGCCTCAGGCAACACTAGCCTCAGGCAACACTAGCCTCAGGCAACACTAGCCTCAGGCAACACTAGCCTTAGGCAACACTAGCGTCAGGCAACACTAGCCTCAGTCAACACTAGCCTCAGGCAACACTAGCCTCAGGCAACACTAGCCTCAAGCAACACTAACCTCAGGCAACACTAGCCTCAGGCAACACTATCCTCAGGCAACACTAGCCTCAGGCAACACTAGCCTCAGGCAAAACTAGCCTCAGGCAACACTAGCCTCAGGCAACACTAGCCTCAGGCAACGCTAGCCTCAGTCAACACTAGCCTTAGGCAACACTAGCCTCAGACAACACTAACCTCAGGCAACACTAGCCTCAGGCAACACTAGCCTCAGGAAACACTAACCTCAGGCAACACTAGCCTCAGGCAACACTAGCCTCAGGCAACACTAGCCTCAGGCAACACTAGCCTCAGGCAACACTAGCCTTAGGCAACACTAGCGTCAGGCAACACTAGCCTTAGGCAACACTAGCCTCAGGGAACACTAGCCTCAGGCAACACTAGCCTCAGGCAACACTAGCTTCAGGCAACACTAGCCTCAGGCAACACTAGCCTCAGGCAACACTAGCCTCAGGCAACACAAGCCTCAGGCAACACTAGCCTCAGGCAACACAAACCTTACTATGAACCTTGTGAAGAAGTGATAGAGACATACATACACAGTTTCAAGAATAGTTATGATTTGATCTTCGAAAATACAGTAGGGTCAACATCACAATTTTTGATATAGGCCTATCATCAGATGATTCTGAAGCAGCGACTAACAGCATGCCCATACACTCTGCCCGGGTACTCATGCTACTCCAAATCCATCAACAATTGAAGCCATTATCACTGGCCTTTGGCATTCTTTGGAGAGGGAACCTAGACACTGGAGCCATTAACTCACCGATATTGTTCCACTTCACAAACTAGACCAACAGCGCTGACGTCCCACATTATCAAAATCTTTGAACAAGTCCTAAGAATGTAGATCACCAACACATGGAATCACAACAGTTGTACACTCCCGGGCAGTATGGGTTTAGGGCAGGTTGTTCCTGCCTTTCACAACTGTTGGATCATTGCTACGTGATCCTGGAAGGTAAGCTAAATGCTGCTGTAGTGTACAATGATTTTGTGAAAGCCTTCTACAAGTGCGACCACGGTGACAGCGCATAAAATGTAAACAGAAGTCAAAGAATAGCAACAAATAGAGCGAAGTCGGGGGCTGACACTGTGAAAAGTTCTGTTCCTCAAGGCACAATACTAACCCCTAATATTCGACACAGATAATGACATAAATCACAGCACTGTAACATTCTCTGCTGATAACACCAGAATCTCTGAGAGTGGCGTCCCTCCATGACAGAGCAGACTTTCAAGCAGATATAATTCAAGTCTTTCACTGGGTCTCAGACAACAATATGAAGTTCAGTGAGGACAAGTTGCAGTTGCTCCGCTATGGAAGAATGAACAAGACTCAGAACAGGAGAACAACACCAGGAACACCTGACTGTTATATAGAACAAGACTGAAAACAAGATAAATTATTCAAAGGATCCATGGGGTAGACTTAGAGGTGACGATACCAGAAGATCTCACACTCAAGGATCACAATAATGTTGCTATTACTCCTGAATCAAAAAATGTTAGGCTAGATAACTAGAACTTTCAAGACCAGGGATGCTGAGACACTGATGATGCTCTTCAAGTCACTTGTTCTCTCCAGGTTGGAATACCACTGTATATTATCGACTCCATTCAAGACAGGCGAGATTTTCGAGATAGAAAACAGAACTTGCAGTTCTCTATACACTCAAACATGTGAACTACTGGCGACGCTTGAGATGCCTTTAGCTGGATTCCTTAGAACGTAGGCCAGAAAAGACGCATCATAATTTATACCCGGAAAATCCTGGAGGGACTGGTTCCAAATCTGCACACTGAAATTACTCCGAAAGAAAGGGAGACTAGGCAGGCGGTGCAGAGTACCTCCAATAAACAGCAGAGGAGCAATGAATACACTCAAAGGGAAATCGATGACAGTCAGAGGGTTCCTGACTCTTCAACGTCCTCTCTCCCTCATCTCTCCCTCCCTCTCTCCCTCAGAGCGTAATGGAAATTACTGTCAAGCTTCTGGCTGTCTTCAAGAAGGAACCTGGCCAAGTTCTTCAAGTCTAGCGGGGAGGGGGGTGGTGGGAGGGGGAGTGGGAGGGGGAGTCACAATTAGAAGGGTAGGGGTTAACAATTAATAGACAAGGCGGACAATTAGAAAAGAAGAGGGGAATAATTAAAAGGGAATGGGGAGAGAAGGGAAGGAGAGAGAAGGGAAGGGGGAAGGGAAGGGAAGGGAAGGGGAGGGGAGGGGAGGGAAGGGGAGGGGGTTACAATTCTATAACATTATATATAAAAACAAAAAAATCAGTTAAATCTTCTCTACGACCAATTTTTTAAGAACAAAGAATAAAAGTGAAGTGAAAAGGAGACTTTGTGAAGAACACCACCATGAACACTTGACTGTTATGTAGAACACCACCAGGAACACTTGACTGTTATGTAGAACACCACCAGGAACACTTGACTGTTATGTAGAACACCACCATGAACACTTGACTGTTATGTAGAACACCACCAGGAACACTTGACTGTTATGTAGAACACTACCAGGAACACTTGACTGTTATGTAGAACACCACCAGGAACACTTGACTGTTATGTAGAACACTACCAGGAACACTTGACTGTTATGTAGAACACCACCAGGAACACTTGACTGTTATGTAGAACACTACAGGAACACTTGACTGTTATGTAGAACACCCCCCGGAAACACTTGACTGTTATGTAAAACACCCCATGAACACTTGATTAGTAAACACCACCATAAAACCTTGATGTTAGAAAACACCCCGGGAACACTTGAGTTATGTAGAAACCCCATAAAAACCCGACTGTTATGTAAAACCCACCGGGGAACATTATTTTTGGGAAACACCCCCGGAAAAACACTTGTTTTAGTAAACCTCCCAAAAACACTTGACTGTTATGTAAACACCACCTGAACACCTGATATGTAAACACCCCCATAAACACCTGACTTATGTAAACACCCGGGAAAACCGATTTATGTAAACCCCACCGGAACCCCTGGATTTTATGTAAACCCACCATAAAACACCTGACTGTTATGTAGAAACCCCCCAGGAACACCATGTTTGTAGAAACCACCAGGAACCTTGGGACTGTTATGTAAACACTACCAGGAACACTTGACTTTTATGTGAACCCACATAAACATTGACTTTTATGTAAACACCACCAGGAACACTGACGTTATGTAGAACCTCCCGGGAACACTTTGTTAATTTAAAACACCCCCCAAAAAAACACTTACTGTTATGTAAAAACACAAACAGGAACCTTGACTTTTGGGAAAAACACCCCCATGAACATTGTTTTATTTAAAAACCCACCATGAACACCTACTGTTATGTAAACCCACAAAACTTGACTTTATTAAACCCCCCCAGGAAACTTTTGATTTTATGTAGAACACCACATGAACACTTGACTGTTATGTAGAACACCCCCAAAACCCTACTGTTTTTAAAACACCCCCGGGAACACTGACTATTATGTAGAACCCACAGAAATTGACTGTTAGTAGAACACTACAGGAAACTTGACTGTTATTTTGAACACCCCCATGAAATTGACTTTTTATTAGAAACCAAAGGGAAACTTGATGTTATTAGAACACCCCATGAAACCTACTGTTTTTTAAAACACCCCCAAACCTTAAATTTATGTGAACACTACGGGAACACTTGATTTTATTAGAAACCACCGGGAACACTTGACTGTTTATGAAACACAGCAAACACTTGACTGTTATTAGAACCACCAGGAACACTTGACTGTTATGTAGAACACCACCAGGAACACTTGACTGTTATGTAGAACACCACCAGGAACACCTGACTGTTATGCAGAACACCACCAGGAACACTTGACTATTATGTAGAACACCACGGGGAAAACACTTGACTGTTATGTAGAACACCCCCAGGAACACTGACTGTTAGGGCAGAACACCACCAGGAACATTGACTATTATGTAGAACACCACCAGGAACACTTGACTGTTATGTAGAACACCACCAGGAACACTTGACTGTTATGTAGAACACCACCAGGAACACTTGACTGTTATGTAGAACACCACCAGGAAAACTTGAGTTTCATATAGAAAACCACCAAGAACACTTGACTGTTATAAAGAACAAGACTCAGAACAAGGGAGAACAAAGAAGTCACAGATCAACACTACAAAGTTTGTTACCAGTGAGGCAGTGAAGGAATTACCACCTCTCAAGGATACATCAGATGTATGACCATGGTGACTGTAGGTAGATGTTGTAGTACTGAGTAGACAATATGTCACCATGGTGACTGTAGGTAGATGTTGTAGTACTGAGTAGACAATATGTCACCATGGTGACTGTAGGTAGATGTTGTAGTTCTGAGTAGACAATATGTCACCATGGTGACTGTAGGTAGATGTGTGTACTGAGTAGACAATATGTCACCATGGTGACTGTAGGTAGATGTTGTAGTACTGAGTAGACAATATGTCACCATGGTGACTGTAGGTAGATGTTGTAGTACTGAGTAGACAATATGTCACCATGGTGACTGTAGGTAGATGTTGTAGTACTGAGTAGACAATATGTCACCATGGTGACTGTAGGTAGTGTTTGAGTACTGAGTAGACAATATGTCACCATGGTGACTGTAGTTGATGTTGTAGTTCTGAGTAGACAATATGTCACCATGGTGACTGTAGGTAGATGTTGTAGTACTGAGTAGACAATATGTCACCATGGTGACTGTAGGTAGATGTTGTAGTACTGAGTAGACAATATGTCACCATGGTGACTGTAGGTAGATGTTGTAGTTCTGAGTAGACAATATGTCACCATGGTGACTGTAGGTAGATGTTGTAGTACTGAGTAGACAATATGTCACCATGGTGACTGTAGGTAGATTTTTGTAGTACGGGAGTAGACAATATGTCACCATGGTGACTGTAGGTAGATGTTGTAGTTCTGAGTAGACAATATGTCACCATGGTGACTGTAGGTAGATGTTGTAGTACTGAGTAGACAATATGTCACCATGGTGACTGTAGGTGGGGAGTTGTAGTATGATAGACAATATGTCACCATGGTGACTGTAGGTAGATGTTGTAGAAAACTGATTTAGACAATATGTCACCATGGTGACTGTAGGTAGATGTTGTAGTACTGAGTAGACAATATGTCACCATGGTGACTGTAGGTAGATGTTGTAGTACTGAGTAGACAATATGTCACCATGGTGACTGTAGGTAGATGTTGTAGTTCTGAGTAGACAATATGTCACCATGGTGACTGTATAGATGTTGTAAGTACTGAGTAGACAATATGTCCCATGGTGACTGTAGGTAGATGTTGTAGTACTGAGTAGACAATATGTCACCATGGTGACTGTGGGTAGTGTTGTATTTTTCTGAGTAGACAATATGTCACCATGGTGACTGTAGGTGATGTTGTGTACTGAGTAGACAATATCACCATGGTGACTGTAGGTAGATGTTGTAGTACTGAGTAGACAATATGTCACCATGGTGACTGTAGGTAGATGTTGTAGTACTGAGTAGACAATATGTCACCATGGTGACTGTAGGTAGATGTTGTAGTTCTGAGTAGACAATATGTCACCATGGTGACTGTAGGTAGATGTTGTAGTTCTGAGTAGACAATATGTCACCATGGTGACTGTAGGTGATTTTTGTAGTTCTGAGTAGACAATTGTCACCATGGTGACTTTTAGGTAGATGTTGTAGTTCTGAGTAACAATATGTCACCATGGTGATGTAGGTAGATGTTGTTGTACGAGTAGACAATATGTCACCTGGTGACTGTAGGTAGATGTTGTAGTTCTGAGTAGACAATATGTCACCATGGTGACTGTAGGTAGATGTTGTAGTACTGAGTAGACAATATATCAAAATGGTGACTGTAGGTAGATGTTGTAGTTCTGAGTAGACATTATGTCACCATGGTGACTGTAGGTAGATGTTGTAGTACTGATATTACAAAAAAAGTAATTTTTAAATATAAATGGTAAGATTTACTCCTTTTGTAATAAAGAGTTCGGGATACATAAATACACACATTAAAATAAATTAATCTTTAATATAAAAATCAACTTTCCTTGGTTTAGAGGTATTTGAACTAACATATGATAATATGTACATGTTACTATAATAAATTATAATTAGCATTTTACTAAAATAATAAATTATTCATAACCCTACACAGGGTACAACTTTCTTGACACTACTGTGTCACTATATATATATATATCTCTATGCTAAAATAATAAATTAAGTAACATTTAAAATAATATATTACAGTAACTTTTTCTACGACATTTATCCGGTCGAGGCCCGTCACATGACACTATTCAGTGTACACTACAACCAGGCCATCTTCAGTGTCCACGACACCCTTTTCATCTCAGTGTTCCACTACGGTCCTGTGCATATCTCAGTGTTCCACTCCATCATACGTTCCTAAGTGTCACACTACGGTCCTGGCCCAGTTCAGTGTAAACACTCCACCTTTTCTTCATGTAATGTCCCACTAACAGCATCCGATGACTCCGGCCCACAGTTGATCAGCGTAGACGGTGAGTCCACAGACATCACCGGTAGTCCAGTAAATACTCTCCAAGGCCGGTTGACACACCGCTAGCCGAACACCATGCTGCAAGCTCACTGAATGCGGCCGTCAAGTAACTGAGGCCAACAGACTCAGTGAGCTGCGGTGAGCGGTTCTTCTAACGCCAGTAGATGGGTACGATTAGGTGTTCAGGTACCTACTGCGTAGATGTGTACCCTGAGGAGTTCAGGTACTTAATGTTTCTAAAGCCAGTAGACTGTACCCTTAGGTGTTCAGGTACCTACTGCTTAGGTGCGTACAGTGAGGCGCTCAGGTACATACTGTTGCTAAAGCCAGTAGACTGTACCCTTAGGTGTTCAGGTACCTACTGCTTAGGTGCGTACAGTGAGGCGCTCAGGTACATACTGTTTCTAAAGCCAGTAGACGTGTACCCATAGGTGGTCAGGTACCTACTGCTTAGATGCGCACCGTGAGGCACTCAGGAACTTACTGTATCTAAAGCCAGTAGATGTGTACGATTAGGTGGTCAGCTACATAATGTTTCTAAGGCCGGCTCAGCAGTCCCCACATTGGGTTTGATGACGTACCCAGTGGTACTGCCGGCCGGCAGGTTAACTATTTAACCGCTAGTTTGGCAGGGGCCGCAACAACTGAGTAGACAATAATCACCATGGTGACTGTAGGTAGATGTTGTAGTACTAAGTAGACCAAAGACTCACATCTACCATAAATCTACAAGAACAGGTAAACTGATAGACACCCATAAAACGCTCAGTTTACTGACAGTAATCAAGAGTGTCAGACAGAGTTAAACATCAGTAGAGAGAGAGAGAGAGAGAGAGAGAGAAGAGAGAGAGAGAGAGAGAGAGCTGACAGACAACACTGCACCAACACAGACATTTAAACAAACAAAACAATCAAGTAAGGCAACCGAACAAACCCACCAAACAACATCAACCCTCCAGAAAAATTGCCAGGTCCAAGAGCTGGATTTCAACCCCCAAATAAAAACAATTAAAAATGTTACATTTAAACCTGAAGATAATATATGTGAAGAACTTGACCATCGTTCAACGAACATCACAAATTTTATTGTCAGAAAGATACATTGTATGTGAGATGTGTTGCAGCATCCGGAAGCTGCTAGTGCCTGCACTGGTGATCCTCGGTGGATCCTTAAGCTGCTAGTGTCTGTACTGATGATCCTCGGTGGATCCTTAAGCTGCTAGTGTCTGTACTGGTGATCCTCGGTGGATCCTTAAGCTGCTAGTGTCTGTACTGGTGATCCTCGGTGGATCCTTAAGCTGCTAGTGTCTGCACTGGTGATCCTCGGTGGATCCTTAAGCTGCTAGTGTCTGTACTGGTGATCCTCGGTGGATCCTTAAGCTGCTAGTGTCTGTACTGGTGATCCTCGGTGGATGCTTAAGCTGCTAGTGTCTGCACTGGTGATCCTCGGTGGATCCTTAAGCTGCTAGTGTCTGTACTGGTGATCCTCGGTGGATGCTTAAGCTGCTAGTGTCTGTACTGGTGATCCTCGGTGGATGCTTAAGCTGCTAGTGTCTGTACTGGTGATCCTCGGTGGATCCTTAAGCTGCTAGTGTCTGCACTGGTGATCCTCGGTGGATCCTTAAGCTGCTAGTGTCTGCACTGATGATCCTCAGTGGATCCTTAAGCTGCTAGTGTCTGCACTGATGATCCTCGGTGGATCCTTAATCTGCTAGTGTCTGCACTGAAGATCCCCAGTGGATCCTTTAGCTTCTAGTGTCTGCACTGATGATCCTCGGTGGATCCTTAAGCTGCTAGTGCCTGCACTGATGATCCTCGGTGGATCCTTAACCTGCTAGTGCCTGCACTGATGATCCTCGGTGGGTCCTTAAGCTGCTAGTGCTTTCTCTGTTGATCCTCGGTGGATCCTTAAGCTGCTAGTGTCTGCACTTATGATCCTCGGTGGATCCTTTAGCTGCTAGTGTCTGTACTGATGATCCTCGGTGGATCCTTAAGCTGCTAGTGTCTGCACTGATGATCCTCGGTGGATTCTTAAGCTGCTAGTGCCTGCATTGATGATCCTCGGTGGATCCTTAAGCTGCTATTGACTGCACTGATGATCCTCAGTTGATCCTTAAGCCGCTAGTGTCTGCACTGATGATCCTCGGTGGATCCATAACTGCTAGTGCCTGCACTGATGATCCTCGGTGGATCCTTAAGCTGCTAGTGTGTGCACTGATGATCCTCGGTGGATCCTTAAGCTGCTAGTGTCTGCACTGATGATCCTCGGTGGATCCTTAAGCTGCTAGTGTCTGCACTGATGGTCCTCGGTGGATCCTTAAGCTGCTAGTGACTGCACTGATGATCCTCGGTGGATCCTTAAGCTACTAGTGTCTGCCCTGATGATTCTCGGTGTATCCTTATGCTGCTAGTGAATGCACTGATGATCATCAGTGGATCCTTAAGCTGCTAGTGTGTGCCGTGCTGATCCTCGGTGGATCCTTAAGCTGCTAGTGCCTGCACTGATGATCCTCGGTGGATCCTTATGCTGCTAGTGCCTGCACTGATGATCCCCAGTGGATCCTTAAGCTGCTAGTGTCTGCACTGATGATCCTCGGTGGATCCTTAAGCTGCTAGTGCCTGTACTGATGATGCTCAGTGGATCCTTAAGCTGCTAGTGCCTGCACTGATGATCCTCGGTGGATCCTTGAGCTGCTAGTGCCTGCACTGATACTCCTCGTTGGATCCTTTAGCTGCTAGTGCCTGCATTGACGATCCTCAGTGGATCCTTAAGTTGCTAGTGTCTGCACTGATGATCCTCGGTGGATCCTTAAGCTGCTAGTGCCTGCACTGATGATCCTCAGTGGCTCCTTAAGCTGCTTGTGCCTGCACTGATGATCCTCATTGGATCCTTATGCTGCTAGTGTTTGAACTGATGATCCTCGGTGGATACTTAAGCTGCTAGTGTCTGCACTGATGATCCTCGGTGGATCCTCAAGCTGCTAGTGCCTGCACTGCTGATCCTCAGTGGATCCTTGAGCTGCTAGTGCCTGCACTGATGATCCTCGGTGGATCCTTAAGCTGCTAGTGCCTGCACTGATGATCCTCGGTGGATCCTTAAGCTGCTAGTGTCTGCGCTGATGATCCTCGGTGGATCCTTAAGCTGCTAGTGCCTGCACTGATGATCCTCAGTGGAACCTTAAGCTGCTAGTGCCTGCACTGATGATCCTCAGTGGACCCTTAAGCTACTATTGCCTGCACTGATGATCCTCAGTGGATCCTTAAGCTGCTAGTGTCTGCACTGATGATCCTCAGTGGACCCTTAAGCTGCAAGTGTCTGCACTGATGATCCTCGGTGGATCTTTAAGCTGCTAGTGTCTGCACTGATGATCCTCGGTGGACCCTTAAGCTTCAGGTGTCTGCACTGATGACCCTCAGTGGATCCTTAAGCTGCTAGTGTCTGCACTGATGATCCTCAGTGGATCCTTAAGCTGCTAGTGTCTGCACTGATGATCCTCAGTGGACCCTTAAGCTGCAAGTGTCTGCACTGATGATCCTCGGTGGATCTTTAAGCTGCTAGTGCCTGCCCTGATGATCTTCAGTGGATCCTTAAGCTGCAAGTGTCTGCAATGATGATCCTCGGTGGATCCTTAAGCTGCAAGTGTCTGCATTGAGGATCCTCAGTTGATAATATTAATTGATCGTTGATGATCCTCAGTCATTAACAGACCTGCCAGTCAACAGGCATTTAATAAGGTAACAGTTACAATAGTCTGTCAGTCAAGGTGTAATTACATTCACTTGTTGATTATTAAACTCAACCTGGATATTAAATGTAATATTAAGTCAATATCATAGACTGAGTGAGGTGGATGCAGCTGCACGAGACCTGCAACTGTGACGAGACCTGCAACTGCACGTGACCTGCAGCTTTGACGAGATCTTCGACTGTGGTGAGCCCTGGAGCTGCACGAGACCTGCAGCTGACGAGGCCTGCAGCTGTGACCAGACCTGCAGCTGCACGAGACCTGTAGCTGTGACGAGACCTGCGGCTGTGGCGAGACCTGCAGCTGCACGAGAACTTCAGCTGTGGCGAGGCCTGCAGCTGTGACCAGACCTGCAGCTGCACGTTACCTGCAGCTGTGACGGGACGTGCGGCTGTGGCGAGCCCTGCAGCTGCACGAGACCTGCAGCTGTGGCGAGACCTGCAGCTGTGACGAGATCTGCAGCTGTGACGAGGCCTGCAGCTATGACGAGACCTGCAGCTGCACGAGACCTGCAGCTGTGACGAGACCTGCAGCTGTGGCGAGACCTACAGCTGTGACCAGACTTGCAGCTGTGACGAGACCTGCGGCTGTGGCGAGTCCTGCAGCTGTAGCGAGGCCTGCAGCTGTGACCAGTATCTCTGACAGCTTCACCAGTATCTCTGACAGCTGCACCAGTATCTCTGACAGCTGTACCAGTATCTCTGACAGCTCCACCAGTATCTCTGACAGCTGCACCAGTATCTCTGACAGCTGTACCAGTATTTCTGACAGCTGTACCAGTATCTCTGACAGCTGTACCAGTATCTCTGACAGTTGTATCAGTATCTCTGACAGCTGTATCAGTATCTCTGGCAGCTGTATCAATATCTCTGACAGCTGCACCAATATCTCTGAGAATTGCACCAGTATCTCTGACAGCTGTATCAGTATCTCTGACAGCTGCACCAGTAACTCTGACAGCTGTATCAGTATCTCTGACAGCTGTATCAGTATCTCTGACTGCTGCACCAGTATCTCTGACAGCTGTACCAATATCTCTGACAGCTGCACCAGTATCTCTGACAGCTGCACCAGTATCTCTGACAGCTGTATCAGTATCTCTGACAGCTGCACCAGTATCTCTGACAACTGCACCAGTAACTCTGACTGCTGTACCAGTATCTCTGACAGGTGCACCAGTATCTCTGACAGCTGCACCAGTATCTCTGACAGCTGCACCAGTAACTCTGACTGCTGTACCAGTATCTCTGGCAGCTCCACCAGTATCTCTGACAGCTGCACCAGTATCTCTGACAGCTGCACCAGTATCTCTGGCAGCACCACCAGTATCTCTGACAGCTGTACCAGTATCTCTGATAGCTGTACCAGTATCTCTGACAGCTGCACCAGTATCTCTGACAGCTTTGAGCCGCAAAGAAAGCGCGCAAAAGCAGAAAAAACAGCAGAAATAACACATGCGTAGAGCAACTCAGAGCAGGAATAAACCTGCGAGTAGTTAGAACTGTATAAATACAAGAGATTCGTTTTTTCAGGGCAGCCAGAGAGAGTAACGAGAAACATTACGTACATGGCTCAGTCTGGCCTCAAACACCAATTGATTCACGTACATGGCTCAGTCTGGCCTTCAACACCAATTGATTCACGTACATGGCTCAGTCTGGCCTTCAACACCAATTGATTCACGTACATGGCTCAGTCTGGCCTTCAACATCAGTTAGGAGCTTCAGTCTTACTGTGAGGAGCATCAGTCTACCTGTGAGGAGCATCAGTCTACCTGTGAGGAGCATCAGTCTACCTGTGAGGAGCATCAGTCTACCTGTGAGGGCATCAGTCTACCTGTGAGGAGCATCATTTACCTGTGAGGAGCATCAGTCTACCTGTGAGGAGCATCAGTCTACCTGTGAGGAGCATCAGTCTACCTGTGAGGAGCATCAGTCTACCTGTGAGGAGCATCAGTCTACCTGTGAGGAGCATCAGTCTACCTGTGAGGAGCATCAGTCTACCTGTGAGGAGCATCAGTCTACATGTGAGAAGCATCAGTCTACCTGTGAGGAGCATCAGTCTACCTGTGAGGAGCATCAGTTACCTGTGAGGAGCATCAGTCTACTGTGAGGAGCATCAGTCTACCTGTGAGGAGCATCAGTCTTCCCGTGAGGAGCATCAGTCTACTGTGAGGAGCATCAGTCTACCTGTGAGGAGCATCAGTCTACCTGTGAGGAGCATCAGTCTACCTGTGAGGAGCATCAGTCTACCTGTGAGGAGCATCAGTCTACCTGTGAGGAGCATCAGTCTACCTGTGAGGAGCATCAGTCTAACTGTGAGGATGATCAGTCTTACTGTGAGGAGCATCAGTCTGTGAGGAGCATCAGTCTTACTGGAGGAGCATCAGTCTAACTGCGAGAAGCATCAGTCTAACTGTAAGGAGCATCAGTCTAACTGATAAGAGCATCAGTCTTACTGTGAGGAGCATCAGTCTTTCTGTGAGGAGTATCAGTCTTTGAAGAGCATCAGTCTTACTGTAAGGAGCATCAGTCTAACTGTGAGGAGCATCAGTCTTACTGTGAGAAGCATCAGTTTAACTGTGAGGAGCATCAGTCTAACTGTGAGGAGCATGAGTCTTACTGTAAGGAACATCAGTCTAAATGTGAGGAGCATCAGTTTTACTGTGAGGAGCATCAGTCTAACTGTTAGGAGCATCAGTCTTACTGTAAGGAGCATCAGTCTAACTGTGAGGAGCATCAGTCTAACTGTGAGGAGCATCAGTCTAACTGTGAGGAGCATCAGTCTTACTGTGAGGAACATCGGACTAACAGTGAGGAGCATCAGTCTAACTGTGAGGAGCATCAGTCTAACTGTGAGGGGCATAAGTGTAACTGTGAGGAGCATCAGTCTTACTGTGAGGAGCATCAGTCTGTGAGAAGCATCAGTCTAACTGTGAGGAACATCAGTCTAACTGTGAGGAACATCGGACTAACAGTGAGGAGCATCAGTCTAACTGTGAGGGGCATAAGTGTAACTGTGACGAGCATCAGTCTTACTGTGGGATCATCAGTCTAACTGTGAGGAACATCAGTCTGTGAGGAGTATCAGTCTAACTGTGAGGGGCATAAGTGTAACTGTGACGAGCATCAGTCTTACTGTGGGATCATCAGTCTAACTGTGAGGAACATCAGTCTGTGAGGAGTATCAGTCTAACTGTGAGGGGCATAAGTGTAACTGTGACGAGCATCAGTCTTACTGTGGGATCATCAGTCTAACTGTGAGGAACATCAGTCTGTGAAAAGCACCAGTCGAACTGTGAGGAGCAACAGTCTAACTCACCATGACAACAACAGTCTAACTCACCATGACAACAACAGTCTAACTCACCATGACGAGCAGCAGTCTAACTCACCATGACCAACAACAGTCTTACTCACCATGACCAACAACAGTCTAACTCACCATGCCCAACAACAGTCTAACTCACCTTGACCAACAACAGTCTAACTCACCATGACCAACAACAGTCTAACTCACCATGACAACAACAGTCTAACTCACCATGACGAGCAGCAGTCTAACTCACCATGACCAACAACAGTCTAACTCACCATGACCAACAACAGTCTAACTCACCATGACCAACAACAGTCTAACTCACCATGCCCAACAACAGTCTAACTCGCCATGCCAACAACAGTCTAACTCACCATGCCCAACAACAGTCTAACTCACCATGACCAACAACAGTCTAACTCACCATGCCCAACAAGAGTCTAACTCACCATGACCAACAACAGTCTAACTCACCATGACCAACAACAGTCTAACTCACCATGCCCAACAACAGTCTAACTCACCATGCCCAACAACAGTCTAACTCACCATGCCCAACAACAGTCTAACTCACCATGACCAACAACAGTCTAACTCACCATGACCAACAACAGTCTACCTCACCATGACCAACAACAGTATAACTCACCATGACCAACAACAGTCTAACTCACCATGACCAACAACAGTCTAACTCACCATGCCCAACAACAGTCTAACTCACCATGACCAACAACAGTCTAACTCACCATGCCCAACAACAGTCTAACTCACCATGACCAACAACAGTCTAACTCACCATGACCAACAACAGTATAACTCACCATGACCAACAACAGTCTAACTCACCATGACCAACAACAGTATAACTCACCATGACCAACAACAGTCTAACTCACCATGACTAACAACAGTCTAACTCACCATGACCAACAACAGTCTAACTCACCATGCCCAACAACAGTCTAACTCACCATGACCAACAACAGTCTAACTCACCATGCCCAACAACAGTCTAACTCACCACGACCAACAACAGTCTAACTCACCATGACCAACAACAGTCTAACTCACCACGACCAACCAACAGTCTAACTCACCATGACAACAACAGTCTAACTCACCAGTGCCCAACAACAATCTAAGTCACCATGACCAACAACAGTCTAACTCACCACGACCAACAACAGTCTAACTCACCATGACCAACAACAGTCTAACTCACCATGACCAACAACAGTCTAACTCACCACGACCAACAACAGTCTAACTCACCATGACCAACAACAGTCTAACTCACCACGACCAACAACGTCTAACTCACCATGACCAACAACAGTCTAACTCACCATGACCAAACAACAGTCTAACTCACCATGCCCAACAACAGTCTAACTCACCATGACCAACAACAGTCTACCTCACCATGACCAACAACAGTCTAACTCACCATGACCAACAACAGTCTAACTCACCATGACCAACAACAGTCTAACTCACCATGACCAACAACAGTCTAACTCACCATGCCCAACAACAGTCTAACTCACCATGACCAACAACAGTCTAACTCACCATGACCAACAACAGTCTAACTCACCACGACCAACAACAGTCTAACTCACCATGACCAACAACAGTCTAACTCACCACGACCAACAACAGTCTAACTCACCATTACCAACAACAGTCTAACTCACCATGACCAACAACAGTCTAACTCACCATGCCCAACAACAGTCTAACTCACCATGACCAACAACAGTCTACCTCACCATGACCAACAACAGTCTAACTCACCATGACCAATATTAGTTTATTGTAACTGGTTAGGAAAATTGTCTATATCTTAAAAGATACATTTGTGTTAGTTGAGAATGGAGGCTGCTAAGTGAAGAGTTGCACCACTGTGAATGACCTAAGGAACGAGGTTAGTGCACAAGGAAGAATTAGGGAGAGCCAAGAGAAAATCTCCTGCATGAGGTGCCTTCACCGCTAGGAGACGAGCTTTCCCCTTTTCCGAAGCATTCCTGAGCAACATTTTGGTGAATTTCTCCGCGATGGGTCTGTCCCAGTGGGACTGCTTGTT
>NC_069406.1:47361326-47363826 GCF_026875155.1 Cherax quadricarinatus | reverse complement strand
GCACACCAGCAGCAGCCCCACACAGCCAGCAGCGCACCACAGCAGCCCCAGCGCACCACCAAAGCACCAGCAGCCACCAGCGCAGCCCAGAGCAGCACCAGCACACACCAGCAGCACCACCGCAGCCCACCAGCGCACCACCCCCAAAAACCACCACCCCCAGCACCCCGCAGCACCAGCAGCGCAGCCCACCACCACCACCAGCACCAGCAGCCCAGCAGCACCCAGCCCCACCGGCAGCAGCACCATCAGCACCCCACCAGCAGCACCACCGCCACCCCCACCACCAGCAACCACACCCACCACCCCCACCACCACCACCCCCACCCCCACCCCCACCACCACACCAGCCCACCGCCCCCCACCACCACCAGCAACACCGCCGCAGCAGCCCACGCAGCCCCACAGCAGCACCAGCAGCCCCAGCAGCAGCACCACAGCAGCCCCAGCAGACCCCAGCAGCCCCCAGCAGCCCCAGCAGCGCCCCGAGCCCACCAGCACCCACCAGTGCAGCCCAGCACCCCACCACCAGCACCTGGGGCATGAAAAGAGTACGAAACCCCTTTTTTTCGGCGCATGTAAACCCCTATTTAAAGGCACCCCCCCAAAACCAGGAACCATTGCTAAGATTTGATGATGGGGCCCCGGTTCAATAGTGCCAGGTTTAGCCAATAAGAAGAGGGTTTTGGCAATGCAGAGGTTATGGGGGTACCGCTCCTGTTTCCCGGGTCATTCCCTTTTCTAGAGGGTTAAGCACGGTCTGCTATCTTTGGCTTCTATTTCTGCCTTGCTTACCGTGGAGTGCACTATACTTATCACTGCACATAGTGTAAAATATTGCTGTTCTAAATTGGTGAAGGATAATATAAGTCTAAACTTTTTCTACTGTGTTTATTTTGTTCCCATTTACACCCGGGATAACAGGCCATTTGGAATCCTGGGTTGGGTAAAATGGGTAGCCTGTCCGAGAGCTGGAGCTGGACTTAGAGAAACGGTTGAGCTTGGGGTGAAGCTCGTAGCAGGAACATTGTGCAGCTTGCTGTCTGGCATTGCTTTACAAATTTTGCGTGCAGTTGTTACTGGCCTGTTCGGTGTGGGGGGAATTTTTTGCAGTCGGCTTTGCTTGGTATGCGTATTCTGCAATCGTACTGTGCATTGCTAAGCGGTTTCTGCAAATTAACGTGTTACGTTGGGGTTATTCTGCAATCGTACTGTGCATAGCGAATAAACTTATGCCACCTAGACGAGTCAGACGTCTGGTTTGGCGGCATATACTTTGCATAACCTACTAAATTGTCCCTACAGCGTTGTTGGCAAATTGCTCGTTCCATTGGCATTACATACAAACGCACTCTCACGCTGGCACAACTGCGTTCATGAATTGCTGACAAACTTATTGAAGAAGAGATGGCACATCGGGACTCCTCCCTCTACGGGAGCTAGGGCAAAACTACTATGTTCTCGAGGAGGAAGATGATTACACCTACGGAGCAAAATGGTCAGTATAGTGCAGCTGGGTTGTCTCAGGGTGAATCAGCGTCGTTGGCACTTGAGCTGGCAAAATTTAATCTTGAGCAAAACTAGGGAACAGAGAGCATTCGCAAGGGAAGAATTTGATAGGGAAAGAAAAGGGGGCAGTTTTCGCATTCTGTAAATGATTTTGTTTACAAAAGCAGTACCCGTTTGTTCCCGCTTCAAATGAGGCCGAACCCGAGCAATTTTTTCTTAAAGCTTCGAAAATCAGGCTCGAGCCTTGAGGTGGCCGGAACGCATTGGGCATCGTTGGTTATACAGCATTTTTCGGGTAAGGCACAGGAATTTACGTCAGTATTAAATGACGCTGAATTTTCTGATTATCAGTAGTGAAGACCACAGGTTGGGAGGCATGTACATGTATACCAGCCAAATACCGCAAGAATTTTAGTGGGCAGACGACAGCTTGGTCAATCCTAGTCGACTTTGTGAGACAGCAAACCAAAAACTTTTACCAGCTGGTATAAAGCAAGTGGTGTCTCTACCTTCGAGGAGCTGGTGCAGCTTATTCTGATAACCCGTGGAGTCTGTGGGACCCGAGGTTCGAGTCTTTCTGCAGGATCGTGACTTAACCACTGCAGTGGAGGCAGCCAGGTTGGCTGATATTCGAAACTAACGCTCCTTGTCCGAGCGGTCCCGTCTCTCTTTTCAACGCTGGCATGAGCAGAGATCGTCAACCTTGGAGAATGAAGTGCCAGCCGGGGGAGAAGGGCTACGTCGGCCAACAAGACCCGGTGAACCATGCTTTAAACTTTTGGCCACCTGCGGGGAGGCAAATATCATGGGTCTCGACAACAGTTCCAGAGAGACACCAGCCAAAAGACACTTTTTCAACGTCAAAGGGATAAAAAGGGCAAAAAACCCTTTGTCTGCTTTTGGGGCAATAAAGTAGGTCACATCATTTTCCAACTGCCCCCCTAAACCCCCAAACCATTGGAAAAAACTTAATATCCCTAGTAAATTCCCC
>NC_069406.1:47337985-47360826 GCF_026875155.1 Cherax quadricarinatus | reverse complement strand
TGGGGTGATGCCGCTCATAGGGAAGAAGTGTGGTGGTGCTGCTGAAATGCAAATGTGATTTACACAGATTTTGCAAAGGCGTTTGACAAATACGATCAGGGAGTGATAGCGCACAAATAAGACCTACGGGTCTTACGGGGAAGGTAGGCAGATGGATTTTCGGGTTCCTAACATAGAACACAAAAAGTAACAGTAAACAGAGCAAGATCCATCATCAGAGAGGTATAAAGCTTAGTTCCCCAAGGCACTGTCCTGACACCTCTGCTGTTTCTTATCTTCATAGCAGACATAGATAAAAAAAAACCCGTCACACTTTTGCATCATTATCTGCAGATGACACCAAAATAAGTATGAAAGTCAGTACGGTAGAGGACACTGAAAAATTACAGGAAGACATAAACAGGGTTTTCCAGTAGGCAGTGGAAAACAACATGACGTTCAGTGGTGATAAGTTCCAGCTGCTTAGGTATGGAAAGAATGAAGAACTCAAAAGGAGCACTATATACAAAACTCAAGAGGGTCACCAAATAGAACGTAAGGAACACGTAAAAGACCTGAGAATAATTATGTCAGCTCACCTTTCATTTAAAGACCATAACAAGACAAAGATCACGGCAACCAGGAAAGTGAATGGGAGGGTATTGAGAACTTTCAAAACAAGGGAAATAATTCCGATGGTGACACTCTTCAAATCTCTAGTGCTCCCTCATTTAGAATATTCCTCAATGCTGACGGCCCTGTTCAAAGCAGGAGAAATATCGGAGCTGGAAGAAATACAGAGATCGTTTACGGCTCACATTGAGCCAGTAAAGCACCTAAATTACTGGAAACGCCTTTCAAATCTTGAACTTGTACTCACTGGAGCAGAGGAGAGAGAGACACATGATAATATATACCTGGAAAGTACTCGAGAGCCTGGTCCCAAATCTGCACACTGCCAGTGAGAGATATGGGAGGAAGTGTAAAATAAACCCAGTGAGGAGCAGGGGTGCAGTGGGAACAATAAGGGAACACTGTATCAACATCCGGGATCCCAGACTTTTCAACATCTTACCAGAAGATATCAGAAACACGGCTGGGACAAGTGTAGAAGCCTTCAAGAGGAAACTGGACAAGTGTCTTCACCAGGTGCCAGATCAACCAGGTTGTAATGGATATGTAGGGCACCAGATGAGCACCAGACGAGCCTGGCCCACGGCCGAGCTCCGAGAGTAGTGAAACTCTTGAAACTCTTCAAAGGTATAGGGAAGACGTCTGGTAGTGGTGCTGATCATAGGGAATCAGTCAGTTTCAGCAGATATAGACAACTGGGTTATCCCTGCCTATCTCTCTGTGGTAATTAGATCTGGAGACATATTTCATAACTTCTCAGTAATCACTGAGCAACTGGTCGCCGGGAAACCAGAACTTCGAGATCGTGACCTTTCTCTTCCGTGACCTGTTGAAGAGAAGCAGAATCATCAGAACTGAAAGGGAGGAGAAGAGGTAGCTGCAGTAAAGGGGACTCACAGAAACAAGCTGCATGTGTTGTGTCTCTCTAACGGAGGCGACGCAGAAGGTAACAACGTCAGCAGCAACAGCAGCAACAACAGCAGTAGCAGAAGCAGCAATGGTAGCAGCAGATGTAAAAATAGTGTGTGTGTGTGTGTGTGTGTGTGTGTGTGTGTGTGTGTGTGTGTGTGTGTGTGTTGTGTGTGTGTGTGTGTGTGTGTGTGTGTCCCTCACACAGACAGCCACCTCCGTCAGTTCTGATACTGTCATCTTCCCTCAATGTTTCTTCCTGTTTTTCCGCCTCTCCAGCCCGTCTCTCTGATGTTTTTATCTAAATATTTCCATGTTCCTTTTTTTGAGCTGTGATCGGGCGGCTCTGGCTGTTCCTCTTTGATGTTCAAGCTGACTGTTTTATCTCGCATTTGGCAACTTACAGACGTCGCCTCTTGTGTCTTATCAACCCGGGAACCACTGACTTTGATGCTGACTGACTGTTAGAGGCTTCAGGTGTGTGTCAGAGGCTTCATGTGTGTGTGTGTCAGAGGCTTCATGTGTGTGCCAGAGGCTTCATGTGTGTGTGTGTGTCAGAGACTTCATATGTGCCAGAGACTTCATGTGTGTGCCAGAGGCTTCATATGTGTGTGTGTGTGTGTGTGTGTGTGTGTGTGTGTGTGTGTGTGTGTGTGTGTGTGTGTGTGTGTGTGTCAGAGACTTCATGTGTGCCAGAGGCTTCATGTTTGTGTATCATAGTTGTATGTCCTCATTACAACACCAACAATAACAATAATTCACTCTTGTTTATTACAGTATTCTAACTGGTAGATAATTTAAAACACTTTATAGCTGCCTCAAACAATGAGTACATTTACCTTGAGAAAATACCAGTGATGATAAGTATTGTGGAGTAAATTGATCCTACGATAATGGATATGAAGCTCTGAGGTGAAACTTGACTGTGTAGTGATTGCCAAAAATCATGAAGTGAATGTTACAAGCAGAGAAGCGAGGAACTGGCAAGGCTGGAGGGAGGGTGAAGACGTGTCACAGTGTGCTCCACAAACTTTCTTAATATTACTTAAATACGAGGGTTGGTGTGGATAAAAACTGTTCAGTGACGTAGTACTACTTACAACACATTAGTACAAGTAAGCCAACTCCTCCACTGAAGTGAATATAAGCAATATCAGTGATATTAAGTGTGGTATGGTGAATGAAGGCATGGTGTGAGGGGACAGCGGCAGGCCTTAGGAGTGACTTCACTATTGCCTTCAGAGTGAGCGTCTAATATTATATGTGTTTTGTCTATTGTACTAGGCATCTGGTGCTTTAATAACAACGTGGCTGGTACAATGCACACACATGTGATTTGTGTATACATTCTTCCTTTAGTGGGAAAAAGCAGCGCTAGCATAAACGTGTTTATAAGTGATAGTGAGAAGGCAAACACTAGTTCCAGCTAGTCGGCCACTAGCCGCCCGCCTCACTACCCCCCGGCATATAACAACACCCAACCCACCAACAGTCTCACCCACGAACATCAACACCCGCAAATCTATCTCTCTTCCTGAGGAAATTCATACCTAGTCAAGCCTCCTCTGAGGATCGGACTTACACACGCCTAAAAATTAAGCAAGATTAATCTACGCTAGCTGGCACTATTGTCCCAGTAGTTACTGCAAGTGTTGGTGGGTATACCACAAGGACAAAGAGTCTTCTCATTGGATGTCTATAAAGGAGGCCAAGGAGCCGATTGTTTCAATAACTGCCGCACACAGATAATTTTGCACATACAGAAAGGAGAATTTTTTGTTTGCAGCAGAGGTTGTGGTGGAAAATTTCCACAGCGAAATTTAAGGATTATCCAATTATAATCCTGTGGGCTAATATGTGGATTAACAAGCCTGGAGAGAGGGCTACAGCGAGGAAGGTTTGAGAAGTCCTACCTCAGGGACTTTCTACTTTACCTAAAGATCACATGAACTGACCCTCTTCGGAGTACTTGGTGTTGTGTTAAAAAGTGCTCACGCTATGCTATAATGATAATACATCTAACAGGGAAGCACTTCAGGAGCTCAATCAATATTTTAGAACTAACCTACAAAGCTATTGATAAGCGAAGGTCAGTGCAAGGCCCATGCATCAAGTGACCAAAAGAAGTGCTCAGACTGCAATAGGCAGACACTATTGATCAAAAGACTGGAAGTCGACACACTGAGCATTAACATCAGTGGGGTAAGGGAGTAAACGAACGCTCGAATATGGTGGAAATTCTCGTCCATCGCTAAGAGTCCATATACAGGAACCTGGCAGAGAGAGTTTCAAGGAAGTTCAATACACTACCAGATTGGGGAATGAATGCTAAACCACAATTTTCTCTAGACCACCACAGAGATGGGGGAACAAATCACTCCTTCCCAGCTCTTACGTGGGGAAGCCATACTTGGATTAGTATTATAATTCTCCTACACTCGTGACTAATCAACTCGCCTACTGCCACTGCGCTCTACTTGACAGTGCAACATACCATCATATGATCCTACACCTGTCAGCACACTGCGATACTATTCTAGAATATAGGTAAGTAGGTCGTTTTCGACAGCAAGTTCTCTCGCAGTATCAGGAGTTTCTCCCAGTGAACGGTGCAAGTTTCTTGTGATCAGGAGAACTATCAACTGCACCTGATCAATTATACTGCGCCGAAATACGCGAAACAGCAAGGGTCTAAATCTGGTCAGATGGACTGGTATGATAGAGGGCGGGGTTAGAGAGTTCGTTGGAGGAGGATCGTTGGTGGGAGGGAAGACATGTACAGCACGTCCACCCTACACATAACAAAGTTGATCCAGCGGAGAATTCTGAGGAAGCTCAAAGATCTGCGAATGACACAGAGCGTGCAACAAAATCCTATAGATCCACCACTCCCCCAGGATCCCCTAGGCCGGTGTGCGTCCTCGCTCGTCACCGGAAAAAAGGAGCATTGCCTTAGCCATCCTGCTTGCCAGAAGATAAGATACAGGTTGTGTGTGTATCTACTAGCTTCTCAAGAGAAAGGTCATAAGGAAGGGACTAAGTGGTCTCGGAAGATGTAATAGGAAATGGAACTTGGTCAGGAGACTGGGACAGACCTGATTTAGAGACCTGTTCTCTAGAACATACTCAGCAGGATCTCTGGTTGAATGGAGTTAACACTCTCACACACCGCGTCACCCACCTTAGCTACTCCTATATTCCAGGCCCAAGCAGTATGGTGGGATGGGCCGAACAAAGATACAAGACCACAGACCTACATTCCTGAAGCCTGCCTCAAGTACCTCTAACCTCTCTCAAGAGGCAGAGAGGCTCACCGTACATTCCTACAGCACCCACTCACTCTGACAAGCTTGACAAACTTCATCATGAAGCGGCCGTACCTCCTATCAGCATCCTGTCGGCCAACATATGTGAGGTATTTCGCATTACTAATGTTGGAATGGAAAAGAAGCTCAACATAGTATTTGTGACACTCGACGGTGTCCAGGACATGTTAAGACTGTTGTATTGAAAAGCAATTTTTGGGAAGGGGATGGACTGGACTACAGAAAAGAAATTTTTTTCACAAGAATTACAGCTGGCTCACCTACATGGATGAGGGAAGAGACAGGCTAGGGCAAAGGAGGGAATGGTGTTCTGTGTGCTTCTCCTATAAAAGTGTTCATGCCCAAGCACATTAGTGATGGTGCCAGACCCTACACTTATTGGAAATGACTAGTTCTTCAAGGCTTCTGTATAAACACTAGTACCTCATGTGACTAGCATGTGACTATTTGTACTCAGGACTCCTCAGTGGCAAACATGCAGGACCCTATCAAACTTCCTTATTGGAAAATCATTGGATCTCCCCTTCTGTAACAACTCAACTGTGTCAGAAAACATATTATGATTTGTTGGTGACCTTCAACCAGCTCACACTTATAAGACGAGGACTTTGATGACCTTCTTGCAGTGTTTTTGTCATAGCCGAAACTTTGTTGATTAACCTACTCATTATCTCATGTCTCCTCCCTCTTGCACCCAGTAGTGCAGTGATCTGGCCAGAAGAGGAATAGTCACTTGTCACCCTATCGGCTACGATGGATCGTCTGACATCACTCCAGGCTGTTTTTACACATCTGTTAAGATCCCAAGACAGAACGACGGTGAGGAGGTCCACATACGCACAACCTGCTATAGGGGATAGATAGAGGTAATGGCCAGCCCTTTGACTCTGAGCTCTTGCCACCACCGACTGTGATATGCTCTTCTCCAGGGGGATGTTGACAACCAAGTGAAAAGGCCTTCAATGGAAACATCCTTTAATATCTGCAACAAGAACACATTCTCACCGGCAAATGTGACAAAGGCTCTACAGATCAGCCACCTTGGTTTGGTTTCGTTGTTAGAGAGGATACTGCTACTGCTTAGTACAATAAGCATGGCGTAGGTATTATAAGGAGACATTCCTACCACCTATAACAGGAACTTGCACATGCAAGCTGTAGGCATATGGGTGATGTTCAAAAGTGGGCCATTGCTCAATTTGGAGGTGGACACTAAAAGAAAGTTAGACTTCAGGTTGGGTAGGCTCAAAAAACCTGGTGGTTCCCTGGTTCAAGGACAGACAAGGTTATCTGCCTGATGAACTTATTCCACCTCTAAATCGACCAGGTTGGGACACTCTTATAGTAGTCAAGAGAAGGCGGACCTCTTTGCCTGATCCACTTTGCTACCAACAATGCCAAGTCTGATCCAGCAAAGGGAACCTCATTGGGGTAGAGCTGCAAGAACTGTGTCCAAAAAAACTCGTCAGTGTGGACAATAGGCAGGAGGAGGTTGCCATTTCCTTCTTATACATAACCTTGACCAGGAAAAAAAAGGCTGTGTGGCCCCAGACATGTCTGAGTCCATGATGTTGGGAGACAGATGTGCAGACGAGCTAGCAAGCAGCAACTCTCTAACTCGCAATCTTTCAGCACTGCCTAGTACAGTGCAAATGGCCCTCTCCATGGAAAGAGGCCAATGTAAGTCCCTGTTCACAAAAAAGAAGTGAGCGCAGAAGTGCAGAGCAGAAATCAGCAACTACAGAATGTGTCATCCTGTCATCACTGGTAAGATCCTTGTGTCAAATAATCTCAAGACAAATGACAGATTTTTTTTGGACTACCACTCCACTACTTCTGTGATTCGTCAATGGGCTTCAGGAAAGGTTACTCTGCTCACCTGCTGATCTGTAGTTAAACCTCTCCACTATGTGGGCTCCAGTCACTGGATGGAATGCAAGTCAGCTGTGTGGGTAAGCCACTGGGACATTGCTGGCGCTTTTCGACAGGGTTTGTGGCACAGTGGGCCTCATTAGGCACAAAACTTCATGGCACTGGAAATTGCTGGCTCTACACTATGGTCTCCTCGTGATTAACCTTCATGCGTCTTAGATCTCTAAGTTGTAGTCCCCTCAATGGAACGGAAAAATCAAATCATGCATAGCGCTCCTTATCTGGAGGGCAGGCATCGTTCCCAAGAAAGTGTGGCTGGTCCTCTTCCACTGTATGGAATGTTTTCTACTTCAACGGACCTTCTTCATCTCCATCCCAGAATACACCATGCATATGCAGACCGACCTGTTACGCTGACAGGATTCACTTATCCAAGAGAAGAAATGTAGAAGTAAGAAAGAATGCCCCCAGCTGCTCTAAGATACATCACTTCACCAGCTGAGAGCTATATCGTTGGGAATTAGATGGCAAAAGTAAAATTTGCACCTGAGAAAGGTAAAATGCAAATATGATCGTCTTAGGGCTCCATGATGGTGGTACATGCTGCTGGTTGGTGCAGTGTAAGGATGAATGGGAGGTGTGGCAACTGGAGAAGGAAGTTGATATCCTTGGGGTGAAATTTGACTCCAACTAACCATGAAGAACCCATTGTTGTAAATCTTGCCAAACAAGGCAGCAAGGGGAAGCTCTCCACATCACTTCGCGCGTTATATCGCCATGTGCTTGGACAGTAGGGGTTTGCAAGCATCCGTACGTAGGGACACAAGTCAGCACACACATTGAGTATGCTCCACTTTCCTTGGTTAGCCTGCCCCCCTCTCATCTGCGATGCTTTGACTGCAGTAGAGTACAGGCAAGACGTCTCATCTAATCGCCCAGGCCACACATCATGGATAGATCTGTCATTTCAGCAGAGCCTTCAACATAGGAGGGATGTGGGTGGCCTTACTGTATGTTTTCAAGGCCAATATTGTCAAAATTTTACCATCACTTGGAATACACGTCGAGGTCAGCGTGAAACAGCTTTTATGCCCCAAGACGGGCCGAATTGCAGCAACTTCACTCTGGCTGTACCCTTCTCCCCAGAACATCACTCCATCTGAGGATAAATACATGTACCAGGATGACTCGAAAGTTATGGAACACATATCGTTCAAGCATAATGATGTCCAAGCGAAGAATAAGTCAAGTTGATCAAAAAGGAAAATGATCTGGCCCTCAAGATGGTCATCAATGTTCATCACTGTTACCCAATACTTGTATGTATCAATAACATTTTAAAAATGCTTTCAATGTAGCTGTGATATGTTAAAAGGTTAAACAGACTATATCGCTTGCCATAAAGTTAGGAATCCTTGTACCTGTAATGAGCTGTGACAAAGTGAAAGCTAGGGATCACTTAAACCTGATCAAACCTGATGTAATAAATAAAATAAAAAAAAAAAATAAAACAAAAATGACTTGCTCTGCACTGTTATGGGAGATAGGCAATTGTTGGTATTCTCTCTTTCTATCTCTCTCTCTTATTGACTAGTGTAAATGCTTCCTCTCCAGCCTTAGGACACTTTACTTCACAGTTTCATGCCTCTCACAACTTGAGCTTGTGATCCTCAGATTATACTAAAACACAAGGAAAATAGCAATTACCTATCCACTAAGTACCATATCTCCACTAAGAATACCAACACTGCACTCAACCCCAACCACCACTAGCACTCACTGTTACCACCATTAGCACCACACAAACACCTAGCACCCTATCACTATACCACCACTAGCAACCACCACCATATCCACTAGCACCACCTCTCAGCATCCCAACCACTAGCAACCACTTACCATTACCACTACACCCACCACCACCACTTTCAAAACACTGGTTACACTGGGTTTGTCCGGGCAGTGATAAAGTTTTGTTAACTGGTCACTGCTACCACCATGTTCTCTCTTTTGCACTGTCTCAACCTCGCTCGTACTCTCAGTTACATTATTATTTGCAATATGTATGTGTTTACACTTTACATGCACTATGTATGTGTATTACATTATACAATATCTGTTGGTCTCTACTGTTATCTCCCCCCCACCCAAAAAAATATTCATGTGGTCCTCTTTCTCAGGGTACAATCACTGGTACAATCACTGAGAACATCAATGATGGGTAACAATACTGGAACAATCAATGGTACAATCACTGAAACAATCTCACTGGGAACAGTCACTGGTACAATCATGGAACTATCATGGTACATATCACTGGACATTCAATGGTCAATCACTGAAACAATCACTGGAAACAAATCACTAGGTACAATCACATGTAACAATCACTCGGAACTATCACTGGTACTATCAGCTTGAAACAATCACTGGAAATACTCTACTTGGACAATCACTCGGAAACAATCTCTGGAATAATCACTGGTAACTATCACTGAAACAATCACTGGTATACATCTACTGGTACAATCACTGAAACAATCAATGGGTAATAAACACTGGTTTACTTCACTGAAACAATCACTGGAACAAAATCAATGGTTAACAATCAATGAAACAACTCACTGGACAATCAATGGTACATTCACTGAAACCAATCATGGTGGAAAAATCACTGGTACAATCACTGAAACAATCACTGGAATAATCACTGGTACAATCACCGGAACTGTAGGAAGGGCAACCAGAATATTAAAGAGGGAGAGAGAAAATCACTCACTAACAGTTATGTGCAAATACCATCACATAAGTCATGTGCACCTCACCATCACATAATACAGTTATGTGCACATAATCATCACATAATACAGTTATGTGCACATAATCATCACATAATACAGTTATGTGAACATAATCATCACATAATACAGTCATGTTTACCTGGAGTTTACCTGGAGAGAGTTCCGGGGGTCAACGCCCCCGCGGCCCGGTCTGTGACCAGGCCTCCTGGTGGATCAGAGCCTGATCAACCAGGCTGTTACTGCTGGCTGCACGCAAACCAACGTACGAGCCACAGCCCGGCTGGTCAGGAACCGACTTTAGGTGCTTGTCCAGTGCCAGCTTGAAGACTGCCAGGGGTCTGTTGGTAATCCCCCTTATGTGTGCTGAGAGGCAGTTGAACAGTCTCGGGCCCCTGACACTTATTGTATGGTCTCTTAACGTGCTAGTGACACCCCTGCTTTTCATTGGGGGGATGTTGCATCGTCTGCCAGTCTTTTGCTTTCGTAGTGAGTGATTTTCGTGTGCAAGTTCGGTACTAGTCCCTTAGGATTTTCCAGGTGTATATAATCATGTATCTCTCCCGCCTGCGTTCCAGGGAATACAGGTTCGGGGAACCTCAAGCGCCCCCAGTAATTGAGGGTTTTATCCCCGTTTGCGCGCCGTGAGGTTCTCTGTACTTTTTCTAGGTCTTCAATTTCACCTGCCTGAAAGGTGCTGTTAGGCGTGCAGCAATATTCCAGCCTAGTAGAACAGTGACTGAAGAGTGTCATCATGGGCTTGGCCTCCCTAGTTTTGAAGGTTCTCATTATCCATCCTGTCATTTTTCTAGCAGATGCAAATTGATAAAATTGTTATGGTCCTTGAAGGTGAGATCCTCCGAAATGATCACTCCCAGGTTTTTGGGCGTTGGTGTTTCGCTCTATTTTTGTGGCCAGAATTTGTTTTGTACTCTGATGAAGATTTAATTTCCTCGTGTTTACCATAGCTGATAATTGAAAATTTCTCATCGTTGAACTTCATATTGTTTTCTGCTGCCACTGAAAGATTTGGTTGATGTCCGCCTGGGAGCCTTGCAGTGTCTGCAATGGGGAAAACACTGTCATGCAGATTCGGGTGTCATCTGCAAGGAAGACACGGTGTGTGGCTGACTTTCCCTTTTCTATGTGGTTTTGAGGATGAGGAACAAGATGTGAGGCGGAAGTTTCAGTGCCTTGTGGAACAGAGCTTTTCCCGAGCTGCCTCGGACTTTACTCTGTTGACGACTACTCTCTGGTTCTGTTTTGTGAGGAAATTATAGATCCATCGACCGACTTTTCCTGTTATTCCTTTAGCACGCATTTTGTGCGCTATTACTCCATGGTCACACTTGTCGAAGGCTTTTGCAAAGTCTGTATATATTACATCTGCTTCTTTTTGTCTTCTAGTGCATCTATGACCTTGTCGTAGTGTTCCAATATTTGAGAGAGACAGGAGCGACCTGTTCTAAACCCATGTTGCCCTGGGTTGTGTAACTGATGGGTTTCTAGATGGGTGGTGATCTTGCTTCTTAGGACCCTCTCAAAGATTTTCATGATATGGGATGTTAGTGCTATTGGTCTGTAGTTCTTTGCTGTTGCTTTACTGCCCCCTTTGTGGAGTGGGGCTATGTCTGTTGATTTTAGTAACTGTGGGACGACCCCCGTGTCCATGCTCCCTCTCCATAGGATGGAAAAGGCTCGTGATAGGGGCTTCTTGCAGTTCTTGATGAACACGGAGTTCCATGAGTCATGTGCACATAATCATCACATAATACAGTAATGTGCACATAATCATCACATAATACAGTAATGTGGACATAATCACATAATACAGTAATGGGGCACATAATCTCACATAATACAGTAATGTGGACATAATCACATAATACAGTCATGTGCACATAATCATCACATAATACAGTAATGTGCACATAATCATCACATAATACAGTAATGTGGACATAATCACATAATACAGTCATGTGCACATAATCATCACATAATACCGTCATGTGCACATAATCATCACATAATACAGTCATGTGGACATAATCATCACACAATACAGTCATTTGCACATAATCATCACATAATACAGTTATGTGGAAAATAATCATCACACAATACAGTCATGTGCAATATCAACATATTATACAGTAATGTGGACATAATCACATAATGCAGTCATGTGCACATAATACAGTCATGTGGACATAATCATCACATAATACCGTCATGTGCACATAATCATCACATAATACAGTCATGTGGACATAATCATCACATAATACCGTCATGTGCACATAATCATCACATAATACAGTCATGTGCACATAATCATCACATAATACAGTAATGTGGACATAATCACATAATGCAGTCATGTGCACATAATACAGTCATGTGGACATAATCATCACACAATACTGTCATGTGCACATAATCATCACATAATACTGTCATGTGCACATAATCATCACATAATACTGTCATGTGCACATAATCATCACATAATAGTCATGTGCACATAATCATCACATAATACTGTCATGTGCACATAATCATCACATAATGCAGTCATGTGCACATAATACTGTCATGTGCACATAATCATCACATAATACTGTCATATGCACATAATCATCACATAACACAGTCATGTGCGCATAATCATCACATAATACTGTCATGTGCACATAATCATCACATAATGCTGTCATGTGCACATAATCATCACATAATACTGTCATGTGCACATAATCATCACCTAATACAGTCATGTGCACATAATCATCACATAATAATCACATAATGCAGTCATGTACACATAATCATCACATAATACTGTCATGTGCACATAATCTTCATATAATACTGTCATGTGCACATAATCATCACATAATAGTCATGTGCACATAATCACCACATAATACAGTCATGTGCACATAATCACCACATAATACTGTCATGTGCACATAATCATCACATAATACTGTCATGTGCACATAATCACATAATACTGTCATGTGCACATAATCATCACATAATACTGTCATGTGCACATAATCATCACATAATACTGTCATGTGCACATAATCATCACATAATACAGTCATGTGCACATAATCATCACATAATACAGTCATGTGCACATAATCATCCCTTTAAAACAGTCATGTGCCCCATAATCATACATAATACTGTCTGTGCACATAATCATCACATAATAACTGTCATGTGCACATAATCATCAATTTAAAAATGTCATGTGCACATAATCATCACATAATACTGTCTTTTGCACATTAATATCACATAATACGTCATGTGCACTAATCATCACATAATACAGTCATGTGCACCTTAATCATCACAAAAATACAGTCATGTGCACATAATCATCACATAATACTGTCATGTGCACATAATCATCACATAATACTGTCATGTGCACATAATCATTACATAATACTGTCATGTGCACATAATCATCACATAATACAGACATGTGCACATAATCATCACATAATACTGTCATGTGCACATAATCATCACATAATACAGTCATGTGCACATAATCATCACATAATACAGTCATGTGCACATAATCATCACATAATACTGTCATGTGCACATATTCATCACATAATATGTCATGTGAAAATTTAAACATCACATAACACAGTTTAAAGTGCAACATAATCATCAAATAATACAGTCATGTGCACATTATCATCACATAAAACTGTCATTTTGCACATAATCATCACATAACTGTCAATGTGCAAATAATCATCACATTTAATACTGTCATGTGCACAATATCAAACACATAATTCTGTCATGTGCCCATAATCATCACATAATACTGTCATGTGCACATAATCATCACATAATACTGTCATGTGCACATAATCATCACATAATACTGTCATGTGCACATAATCATCACATAATACTGTCATGTGCACATAATCATCACATAATAACTGTTTATGTGCCATAAACACATAAATTAACTTTGTCAATCCTGAAAAAATTTTAAAATTAAAAAAACTCTTTTATATTTATTTCAGTCCATTATTTTTATAACTTAATAATTGTAACTATAATGGGTGTTTTACTGGTGAGGGGTATGGTGAGGATATGGTGAATGTACTGGTAGGTGTTGGTGAGGTGTAATGGGAGGGTACTGGTGGGAGTATGGTAGGGTCTGGGAGGTGTACTGGTGAGGTTACTGGGGAGGAGTATGGTGAGGGGTCTGGTGAATGTAGGTGAGGTGTACTGGGGAGGTTACTGGTGAGGGGTATGGTGAGATGTACTGGTTAGGTGTACTGGGGAGGGGTACTGGTGAGGTGTTGGTGGGATACTGGTGGTGTACTGGTGAGGTGTACTGGGGGGTGTACTGGGGAGGGTACTGGGAAGGGGTAATGGTGGGTGTACGGTGAGGGGGTATGGTTAGGTGTACGGGAGGTTATGGGGGGAGGGTATGGTGAGGGTACTGGAGAGGAGTGTGGTGAGTTCTTGTGAGGAGTACTGGTGGGTGTACTGGGGAGGTTTTATGGTAGGTGTACTGGGGAGGAGTATGGTGGGTGATGGAGGGAGGTGCTGGTGAAAAAGTACGGTGAGGTGTATGGCGAGGTTTATGGTGAGGTTAAAGGGAGGAGTATGGGAGGGGTACGGAGAGGGGTGCTGGGGAGGTTTTTATGGTGAAGTGTACTGGTGAGGTGAGGTGGGGGTACTGGTGAGGAGTACGGGAGGTGTACTGGAAGGTGGGCTGGGAGGGGTATGGTGAGGAGTACTGTTGAGTGTTTTGGTGAGGTGTACGGTAAGGTGCATGGTGAGGGGGACGGTGAGGTTACTGGTGAGGAGTTGGTAGGTGTATGGTGAGGGGTATGGTGAGGTTTTATGGGGAGGTTACTTGAGGGGTCGTGAGGTGATGCTGAGGTGTATGTGAGGGTAAATGGTGAGGTGTATTGGAGGGTGTGGTGAGGTTTACGGGGGGGGGTTACTGGTGAGGTGTAAAAGGGGAGGTGTATGCTGAGGTGACTGCGAGGTGAAATGCTGGGTGTTGGTGAGGGGTATTTGGGGAGATGTGGTGAGGTGTAGGTGAGGTGTACTGGTGAGGGGTATGGTGAGGGGTAGGTTTGGGAGTATTTAGGTTATGGGGAGGAGTGTGGTGGGAGTTGGGGAGGTGTTAGTGAGGGGTACTGGTGAGGTGTACTGGGGAGGTATGTACTGGTGAGGTTGTACTGCTGAGGTGTACTGCTGACGTGTTACTGGTGAGGTGTACTGTTGAGGTGTATTGGAGTGGACGGTGCATGGAGAGGTTGGTACTGGAGAGGTGTACTGGTGAAGGTTTACTGGTGAGGTCGTACTGTGAGGAGTACTGGGAGGTTGTACTGGGAGAGGAGTGCTGGTGAGGAGTACTGGGTGAGGTGTACTGGGGGTTGGGGTTTTTTTGAGGTGTTATGTACTGCGTGAGGAGTACTGGTGAGGTGTACTGGAGAGGAGTGCTGGTGAGGTGTACTGGTGAGGTGTACTGGTGAGGTGTACTGGTGAGGTGTACAAGTGAGGTGTACTGGCGAGGAGTACTGGTGAGGTGTACTGGTGAGGTGTATGGTGAGGTGTTTGTACAAGTGAGGTGTACTGGTGAGGTGTAGTACTGGTGAAGGTTGTACTGGTGAGGTGTACTGGTGAGGTGTACTGGAGAGGAGTGCTGGTGAGGTATACTGGTGAGGAGTACTGGTGAGGTGTACTGGTGAGGTGTACTGGTGAGGTGTACTGGTGAGGTGTACTTGTGAGGTGTTACTGGAGAGGACGTGTGGTGAGGTTTAATGGTGAGGTGTATGGTGAGGAGAATGGTGTGGATTACTGGTGAGGGTGGTACCTGGTGAGGTGTACTGGTTGGAGGTGCACTGGTGAGGTGTACTGGCGAGGAGTGCTGGTGAGGTGTACTGGTGAGGAGTACTGGTGAGGAGTACTGGTGAGGAGTACTGGTGAGGTGTACTGGTGAGGTGTACTGGTGAGGTGTACTGGTGAGGAGTGCTGGTGAGGTGTACTGGTGAGGTGTACTGGTTAGGTGGACTGCTGAGGTGTACTGGTGAGGTGCACTGCTGAGGTGTGCTGGTGAGGAGTACTGGTGAGGTGTACTGGTGAGGATGTACTGGTGAGGTGCACTGTGAGGTGTTGTACTGGTGGGGTGTAATGGCGAGGTGTTACCTGGTGTGAGGTCACTGGTGAGGTGCACTGGTGAGGGGTTACTGGTGAGGTGTACCTGGTGAGGTGTACTGGTGAGGTGTTTTAATGGTGAGGAAGTACTGATGAGGTGTTAATGGTGAGAGAGTGCTGGTGGTTGTTCTGGTGAGGATGTAATGGTTGAGAGACTGGTGTGGAGTACTGGTGAGGTGTACTGGTGAGGAGTACTGGTGAGGTGTACTGGTGAGGTGTACTGGTGAGGAGTACTGGTGAGGTGTACTGGTGAGGTGTACTGGTGAGGTGTACTGGTGAGGTGTACTGGTGAGGTGTACTGGAGAGGAGTGCTGGTGATGTGTACTGGTGAGGTGTAATTGACGTGAGGTTGCACTGCTGAGGTGTACTGGTGAGGTGCTCTGGATGGTGTAATGGTGAGCGTGTACTGGTGAGGTGTAATGGTGAGGAGTACTGGTGAGGTGCATTGCTGAGGTTGTTACTGGTGAGGTGTAATGGGTGAGGTGTACTGGTGTCGGTGGCACTGGTGAGGGTGCACTGGGTGAGGTTGATACTGGTGAGGTTTACTGGTGTGAGGTGTACTGGTGAGAAATTTATGGTGAGGTGATTCTGTGAGGTTGTACTGGTTGAGGTGCATGCTGAGGTGTACTTGTGAGGTTTACTGGTGACGGTGTATGGATGTGTGTACTGGTGAGGTGTAATGCGTGGGATGTACTGGTTGAGGATTAATGGTGAGTGTATTGGTGAGGTGTACTGGAGGTGTACTGGTGTGGTGTACTGGTGTGTGTTTGTTTTTTACCTGGTAGTGTGTACTGGGTGATGTATGGTGAAGTGTACTGGATGTTGTGTGTACTGGTGTGTGTACTGGTGAGGTGTATGGTGAGGTGTACTGGTGAGGTGTACTGGTGAGGTGCACGGTGAGGTGTATGGTGAGGGGTACGGTATGGTGAACTGGTGACGGTGTTCTGGTTGAGGTGTAATGGTGTGTGTACGGTGAGGTGTACTGGTGTGTGTATGGTGAGGAGTATGGTGTGCACTGGTTGAGGTGTTTGGTGTGTGTATGGTGTGATGTACTGGTGAAGTGTACTGGTGTGCTGTATGGTGTGTGTACTGGTGAGTTATACTGGTGAGTGTTCTGGTGTTGATGTACTTGTGAAGGTGTACTGGTGTGTGTATGGTGAGGTGTGTACTGTGTGTTGTACTGGTGAGGTGTTACTGGTGATGTGCTACTGGTTGAGGTGTGCTGGTGAGTGTTCTGGTGAGGTGGGGTGTACTTGTGAGGTTGTTCTGGTGAGGTGGGGTGTAATGTGAGGTGTACTGGTGAAGTGCACTGGTGTGGTGAGGTGTACTAGTGAGGTGTACTGGTGGAGTGTAATGTGAGGTGGGGTGTTCTGGTCAAGGTGTACTGGTGAGGTGTATTTTGAGGTGTTACTGGTGAGGCTTGTACTGGTGTGGGGGAGGGTAATAGTGAGGTGTACTGGTGATGCGTTAATGGTGAGGTGGGGTGCCACTGGTGGACGTGTACTGGTGGTGGTGGGGGGATGTGCTGGGAGGTGTACTAGGTGTGATTGGTAGTGAACTAGAGAGGTGGGGTGTACTGGTGAGGTGTTCTTGAGAGGTGTATCTAGTGAGGTATACTGGTGTGGTGTACTGGTGAGGGTGGGGTTTGTACTAGTGAGGTGTACGTGTGACGGTGGGGTTGTAATGGTGATGGTGGGGTGTATGGTTAGGTGGTGATTTGTACTGTTAAGGTGGGGGCTTTACTGGCGATGTGGGGGGAGGAAACTGGTGAGGTGGACGGTGTGCATTGTGAGGTGGGGTTGTAATCGGTTAGATGTATGATGAGGTTGGGTGTTGTCTGGTGCAGGTCGGGGTTTGTTCTGGGGAGGTAGGGTGTACTGTTGAGGTGCGGGGTGCATTCGGTTGTGGTGGGGTGTACTGGTGAGGAGTACTGATTGAGGTGAGGTGTAATTGTGAGGTGGGGTTGTACGGGTGATGTGTACTTGTGAAGGTACTGGTGTACTGTCTGTACTGACCTTAACTACTTCCACCTTGAACTACGTCAGTAATGTCCTTATCTTACACCACCTTGAACTTCCGCATTCACTGACCGTAACTACCTCACCACCCTTGTACTACTGTCTGTTTATGATCCTTAACTTCACCCACCTTGAATACCGTCAGTACTGGACCTTAACTCCACCACCTTGAACCGTCTGTCAGTACTGTCCTTACTACCACCACCCATTGAAATACCGTCCCAGTACTGACCGTATAACGTACCACCACCTTGTACTATTGTCTGTTTACTGACCTTAACTAACACCACCTTGTAATTCGTCAGTACTGAACTTAAATAACACCTCCTTGAAACTACTGTCAGTACTGTCCTTATCTTCTCCACCACTTGAACTACTGTCAGTATGACCTTAACTGCTACCACATTGAGACTCTACACTGGTCAGTTCTGACATTAACTACTACCTCCTTTGAACTACCGTCAGTACTGACCTTAACTACCACCACCTTGAACTACCGTCAGTACTGACCTTAACTACTACCACCTTGAGCTACCGTCAGTACTGACCTTAACTACTACCACCTTGAACTACCGTCAGTACTGACCTTAACTACTACCACCTTGAACTACCGTCAGTACTGACCTTCACTGGTGGTCCCCTTCAGCCTTTCCAGTTTATCTCTCCCTCATTAGCTCTAGTGCAGTGCATTACACTGGCTTTCACTGCAATGCCCGTTGCAACGGCCTCAATGTGAACAACAGTTTACGAGATTGGTACAAAACGGCCGTTTAGACTCTCTCGCGTCGATAACCCAGGCTAGGCTCAACAGTATTTGCAACAAGCACTCAGCTGTATTTGCAACAAGCACTCAAACAAGCACTCATCTGTATTTGCAACAAGCACTCAAGAAAACGCTCATCAATATTTACAACACGAACTCAGTCAAGCACTCAGCAATATCTAAAACGAGCACTCCAACAAGCACTTAAGCAAACAATAAACAGTATTTAGTACAAGCACTCAATCACGCATTATACAGTATTTGCAACAAGCGCTAAACAGTTTTTGCAACAAGCACTCAAGCAAACACTGAACAGTATTTGCAAGAATCACTGAGCAGTATTTGCAACGAACACTCAGTCAAGCAACAGAAATTTAGAAAGTGTGTTAGTCACACTGGTTCAGCGCAACAGTATGCAGAATTCCTTCCCCCTCCCCTTCCTCTTACCCTAAAAAACGAGATGTCAAATAAAAACACACACACACAAACACCGAGATTAAAACACAATTGAAAAAACATCAGCAACTGAAGGACACTTTAAATATTGAAAAAACAGGAAATAATTTCTGGGTCCTTAGAGAGGGAGCAGAGATGCTGTGTGCCACTAACAAAAATCTTCAACACATCCATTGAAACTGGGCAACTACCTGAGGTATGGAAGGTGGCAAATGCTGTCCCAGTTTTTCAGAAAAGAGACACAAGAGTCATTAAACTACAGATCAGTGTCACTGACGTGTATAGTATGCAAAATCACGGAGAAGATTATTAGGAGGAGAGTGGTGAAGCACCTAGATAGAATCAAGCTTATCAACGACAACCAGCATGGTTTCAGGGAAGAGAAATCCTGTGTCACAAACCTACTGGAGTTTTATAACAAGATAACGGAAGTAAGACACGAGAGAGAGTGGAATGGGTACACTGCATCTTCTTGGACTGCAAGAAGGCCTTCAACATAGTTCCTCACAAGAAGTTTGTGCAAAAGCTAGAGGATCAGGCACGCATAACAGGAAGGGCACTGCAATGGATCAGGGAATACCTGACAGGGAGGCAACGAGTCATGGTACGTGACGAGGTGTTAGAGTGGGCGCCTGTGATGAGCGGGGTTCCACAGGGGTTAGTCCTAAGACCAGTGCTGTTTTTGGTATATGTGAATGACATGACGGAAGGAATAGACTCAGAAGTGTCCCTGTTTGCAGATTATGTGAAGTTAATGAGGAGAATTAAATCGCATGAGGATCAGGCAGGACTACAAAGAGACCTGGACAAGCTGGAAGCTTGGTCCAGAAACTGGCTTCTCGAATTTAACCCCGCCAAATGCGAAGTCGTGAAGATCTGGGAAGGGCAAAGAAGACCGCAGACAAAGTATGGTCTAGGTGGTCAAAGACTGCAAACCTCACTCAAGGAAAAGGATCTTGGGGTGAGCATAATACCGAACACATCTCCTGAAGCGCACATCAACCAGATAACTGCTGCTGCATGTGGGCGCCTGGCAAACCTGAGAATAATGTCTCGATACCTCAGTAAGGAATCGTTCAAGATTCAAGGCCCATATTGGAGTATGCAGCACCAGTTTGGAACCCACACCTGGTCAAGCACGTCAAGAAATTAGAGAAAGTGCAAAGGTTTGCAACAAGACTAGTCCCAAAGCTCAGGGAATGTCCTACGAAGAAAGGTTAAGGGAAATCGGCCTGACGACACTGGAAGACAGGAAGGTTAGGGGAGACATGATAACGGCTTATAAAATACTGTGAGGAATTGACAAGGTGGACAGAGACAGGGTGTTCCAGAGATGGGACGCAGAAACAAGGGGTCACAATTGGAAGTTGAAGACTCAGATGAATCAAAGGGATGTTAGGAAGTATTTCTTCAGTCACTGAGTTGTCAGGAAGTGGAATAGTCTGGTAAGTAACGTAGTGGAGGTAGGAACCATACATAGTTTTAAGACGAGGTTTGATAAAGCTCATGAAGCAGGGTGACCATTTACAAAGTCACACTAACACAATAGAGTGAGGGAGCCAGTATATATAGGCGAGGGGGACAGGGACGGGAGCAAAAGAGGAAGAAAAAGGAGTGGTAGTGGTAAGGCTGGTAGTGGAAGCAGTAGTAGTAGTGGTAGTGGTAGTAGAAAGTAGGGAGAGTAGCTATATCTATCTAAAGCGAAGGAATAAAACAGAGCATTATATATTTAATTTGCATAAATGCTAAGCGGGGAAAAAGCGAGGGGGATGGAAGCTGATTTTTTTTCTTTTAGAGCGACGACCAAACACACACACACCAAATAGTTTATCAGGTTACGAAGGAGATAGAAATGAACCAATAAAACACAATCATGGTGAGGAAGAGACGAGTAAAAACACCGAACAATCTCCGATAATGAACAGTTTAGGAACATTAGAATATATATACCGTGAGATGTGTGTCTCTAAGTGTATATACACAGTGAGGTGTGTGTGTGTGTGTCTTCGAGTGCGTGTCAGGGTCAGGAGAGGGCAGGAGGGAGGTCAGGGATCCTCTCATGAATTTAGGGTTTGGGCAGGACAGGGAGGAGCTTTTAGTTCATGAGATCCTATATAGAATTAGAGGTAAATTGATTTTGGAGAGAGAGAGAGAGAGAGAGAGAGAGAGAAAGAGAGAGAGAGAGAGAGAGAGAGAGAGAGAGGGGGGGGAGGATGTTAGTGTTGGCAAACTCCATACACAGCTGTGGGTAAAGGTATAATGGCACCTGCTGACGACCAGTTAAAACTCGGGTCAAGGAGTTATGACTCGACCTCTGCAGCCACAAATGGATGAGTACAAAGGAATGTGTACACACAATCCTAATAGATCTTGAGCTAATCCCACGCCTGCAGGAGTCCAAGAGCTATATCCTATGAGATCCCATGTTTGCAGCGGGTTCAAGACCTAGATTCTAACAGAACTCATGCTTACAGGGGTCCAAGAGCTAGATTCTATCATATCTCATGCTTGCAGGGTTCCAAGAGCTACCAAATTTTCATAAATAAATTGTTAAAACAAAACTGAATCTAGAGACCTGTTCTTCCCGGGTGTGGGAGACGATAACTAAGGTCATCGAAGGAGGTTAGTACCCCCTGCAACCCTGTAATTACTTAATATCAGTCACTGAAAGGTGACAGGAGCAATGTGCATCTAAAGGGGCTGATCACTGTCCTCCTGAATAATGAAAGTGGATATCTGTCTTTCTCTAACACGTAAGGGTACTTGGTAATGCCTTTTGGGCAAGCTCAGCTTGGAGGCATTACTTTAGCCAGCCTCAGAAAGCCAATGTTGTTCACGTAAGGGAAAGAGGTATACCCCAGTGACGGTAATCTTCTTCAAGTTTCTCTACTCAATGCATAACTTCACTTCAGCACCGTCTGCTTTATTCATCTCTATACAGAGTGAAGTTTATGAGTTATACGAGTCTTGTATGAGAACTTCTCGAGCAGGAAGTTAATTTCTTATTGCATTAACCCCACTTTTTTTTAGGAGACGCCTTGTAGGGAGACAATTTAATCGATTCACCATCGCCTGTATCTACACTCTGCACGTCTATATAGCAAAATTTGGGAACATCTGGAAAGAGAACCGTATGATCATAAAACAAGGTCAGTTAGTCAGTCATTTCAACTTCAAGGTTAATATGTCAATCATTTCAACCTCGGTTATGTCAGTCATTATAGACTATGGATCATTGTGCTCCTTAGGCAGGAATTATTTAATATTTATGTACCTTATTTCCTCTTAAGAAACAGAATGGCACTGTAGGCAGTTGTTTTTATGCCCTCTTGAATACACTACGAACTGTGAAGTCGTGCAATGCTGACAGGCTATTGGTGTATCGTCAGAATATATTGCAGTGCAGTGCGTCAACACAGCCTGCCCCTGCTGCAACATTCTCTCCCTGCAGGTGTCACTCAGGTGTTGACGATGCAAGTGACACCTGTCAGGAAGGGTAAATATTATATTGCTCGTGTTGTGATGAACCAGTGACTGTCTGCCTCACGAACCATGTCTCTCGTGAGAACCTGTCTGTGGATCATAAGCTTAGGAGTGCCTATCAGTATCTGTCAGTGCCTCTCAGAACCTGTCAGTGCCTGCCAGTGAGCTTCAAGGTTGTGAGTCTAACGAGAGAATAAATCTTTCCAAGTCATTACCGTCCCACTGGAGGTAATGTGAGGTAAAAGTACACATTAACATAACGCAAACGACCTGCTTTAAATATGACTCAAGACATGTATGACCAGTGTATCGTGGGAGATGCCGTGGCAGGGTGCACCATGCCCACACTCTCTGGGCTATTATCTCTCATACC
>NC_069406.1:47300485-47327985 GCF_026875155.1 Cherax quadricarinatus | reverse complement strand
TGTTGTAGGGTCAGTGATGTCTGTTGTCACTGTTGAGGTTCAGTGTTGTCCTGTTGTACTGTTGGATTAGTGTTGTCACTGTCGTGTGGTTCAGTGTGTGTTCACTGTTCGTTTGGTTCATGTTCGTTGTCACTGTTGAGTTGTATGTTTGTTGTTCTGTTGTCAAGGTCGTGTTTCGTTGTCATGTTGGTTGTTCATGTTGTCACTGTTTGTTGGTTCAGTGTTGTCACTGTCGTGTTGGTTCAGTGTTGTCACTGTCGTGTTGGTTCAGTGTTGTCACTGTCGTGTTGGTTCAGTGTTGTCACTGTTGTGTGTTGTGTTTGTCATGTCGTGTTGTTCAGTGTGACTGTCGTGTTGGTTCATGGTTGTCATGTGTTGTTAGTGTGTCACTGTCGTATTGGTTCACTGTTGTCATTGTCGTGTTGGTTCACTGTTGTCATTGTCTTGTTGGTTCAGTGTTGTCACTGTCTTGTTGGTTCAATGTTGTCACTGTCGTGTTGATTCAGTGTTGTCACTGTCGTATTGGTTCAGTGTTGTCACTGTAGTTGTTTTGGTTTCAGTGTTGTCACTGTTCGTATTGTGTTTTCAATGTTTGTCATTGTCGTGTTGGTTCAGTGTTGTCACTGTCGTTTGGTTCAATGTTGTCATTGTAGTTAGTGTTGGTTCAGTGTTGTCACTGTAGTGTTGGTTCAGTGTTGTCACTGTCGTGTTGGTTCAGTGTTTGTCAGTCATGTAGTGTTGGTTCAGTGTTGTCACTGTAGTGTTGGTTCAGTGTTGTCACTGTCGTATTGGTTCAATGTTGTCATTGTAGTGTTGGTTCAGTGTTGTCACTGTCGTATTGGTTCAATGTTGTCATTGTCGTGTTGGTTCAGTGTTGTCACTGTCGTATTGGTTCAATGTTGTCATTGTAGTGTTGGTTCAGTGTTGTCACTGTTATTTGGTTCAAGTGTTGTCATCTGTAGTGTTGTTCATGTGTTGGTTCATGTGTCAGTATTGTTTCAGTGTTGTCATGTAGTGTTGGTTCAGTTGTTTGGTCACTGTCGTATTGGTTCAATGTTGTCATTGTAGTGTTGGTTCAGTGTTGTCACTGTCGTATTGGTTCAATGTTGTCATTGTCGTGTTGGTTCAGTGTTGTCACTGTCGTATTGGTTCAATGTTGTCATTGTCGTGTTGGTTCAGTGTTGTCACTGTCGTATTGGTTCAATGTTGTCATTGTCGTGTTGGTTCAGTGTTGTCACTGTCGTATTGGTTCAATGTTGTCACTGTCGTGTTGGTTCAGTGTTGTCACTGTCGTATTGGTTCAATGTTGTCACTGTCGTGTTGGTTCAGTGTTGTCACTGTCGTATTGGTTCAATGTTGTCACTGTCGTGTTGGTTCAGTGTTGTCACTGTCGTATTGGTTCAATGTTGTCACTGTCGTGTTGGTTCAGTGTTGTCACTGTCGTATTGGTTCAATGTTGTCACTGTCGTGTTGGTTCAGTGTTGTCACTGTCGTATTGGTTCAATGTTGTCACTGTCGTGTTGGTTCAGTGTTGTCACTGTCGTATTGGTTCAATGTTGTCACTGTCGTGTTGGTTCAGTGTTGTCACTGTCGTATTGGTTCAATGTTGTCACTGTCGTGTTGGTTCAGTGTTGTCACTGTCGTATTGGTTCAATGTTGTCACTGTCGTGTTGGTTCAGTGTTGTCACTGTCGTATTGGTTCAATGTTGTCACTGTCGTGTTGGTTCAGTGTTGTCACTGTCGTATTGGTTCAATGTTGTCACTGTCGTGTTGGTTCAGTGTTGTCACTGTCGTATTGGTTCAATGTTGTCACTGTCGTGTTGGTTCAGTGTTGTCACTGTATGTTCATGTTGTCAGTGTTGTCATTTGTCGTGTTCTATTCAGTGTTGTCACTGTCGTGTTGGTTCAGTGTTGTCACTGTCGTGTTGGTTCAGTGTTGTCACTGTCGTGTTCATTCAGTGTTGTCACTGTCGTGTTGGTTCAGTGTTGTCACTGTTCTGTTGGTTCAGTGTTATCACCACCACCACCACTACCACTACCACGACAACCACCACTACAACCACCAGAACTACCACAACAACCACCACAACCACCACAATAGGGGTAAACAGAACATTTCACCCGCCCCCCCCCCTTTGTGCCCTTTCTTGGCACTGTGCCACAAGCAGTAAGTTGAGTGACAGTGATAATGTTAACCTGCCACAGCTGCACTAACAATGACTCTCAATTAATTACCCATTATATTAACAATTATTTTAACCCAGTCACAGCATCAGTAACATCCTTCAGTGTTTCCTGTGATGACACGATAGTTGTAACATTGATCACACTGAACACTGATCACACTGAACATTGATCACACTGAACATTGATCACACTGAACACTGATCACACTGAACACTGATCACACTGAACACTGATCACACTGAACATTGATCACACTGAACACTGATCACACTGAACACTGATCACACTGTGAACATTGATCACAACTGAACATTGATCACACTGAACACTGATCACACTGAACATTGATCACACTGAACATTGATCACACTGAAACATTGATCAACACTGAACACTGATCACACGTGACACACTGATCACAACTGAACATTGATCACACTGAACATTGATCACACTGAACATTGATCACACTGAACATTGATCACACTGAACATTGATCACACTGAACACTGATCACACTGAACACTGATCACACTGAACATTGATCACACTGAACATTGATCCACACTGAACATGATCACAAATGAACATTGATCACACTGAACATTGATCACACTGAACACTGATCACACTGAACACTGATCACACTGAACACTGATCACACTGAACACTGATCACACTGAACATTGATCACACTGAACATTGATCACACTGAACATTGATCACACTGAACACTGATCACACTGAACACTGATCACACTGAACACTGATCACACTGAACATTGATCACACTGAACATTGATCACACTGAACATTGATCACACTGAACATTGATCACACTGAACATTGATCACACTGAACACTGATCACACTGAACATTGATCACACTGAACACTGATCACACTGAACATTGATCACACTGAACACTGATCACACTGAACATTGATCACACTGAACATTGATCACACTGAACATTGATCACACTGAACATTGATCACACTGAACATTGATCACATTGAACATTGATCACACTGAACATTGATCACACTGAACATTGATCACATTGAACATTGATCACACTGAACATTGATCACATTGAACATTGATCACACTGAACATTGATCACACTGAACATTGATCACACTGAACATTGATCACATTGAACATTGATCACACTGAACATTGATCACACTGAACATTGATCACACTGAACATTGATTACATTGAACACTGATCACACTGAACATTGATCACACTGAACATGATTTACACTGAACATTGATCACACTGAACACTGATTACATTGAACATTGATCACACTGAACACTGATTACATTGAACATTGATCACACTGAACACTGATTACATTGAACATTGATCACACTGAACATTGATTCAAACATGAACATTGATCACACTGAAACACTGATTACATTGAACACTGATCACACTGAACACTGATCACACTGAACATTGATCACACTGAACACTGATTACATTGAACACTGATTACACTGAACATTGATCACACTGAACACTGATCACACTGAACACTGATTACATTGAACACTGAACACTGATTACATTGAACACTGATCAGATTGAACACTGATTACATTGAACACTGGTCACACTGAACACTGATTACATTGAACACTGATCACACTGAACACTGATTACATTGAACACTGATGACACTGATCACTGATTACATTGAACACTGATCACACTGAACACTGATCACACTGAACACTGATTACATTGAACACTGGTCACACTGAACACTGATTACATTGAACACTGATCACACTGAACACTGATTACATTGAACACTGATGACACTGATCACTGATTACATTGAACACTGATCACACTGAACATTGATCACACTGAACACTGATTACATTGAACACTGATCACACTGAACACTGATCACACTGAACATTGATCACACTGAACACTGATTACACTGAACACAGATCACACTGAACACTGATTACATTGAACACTGAACACTGATTACATTGAACACTGATCACACTGAACACTGATTACATTGAACACTGAACACTGATTACATTGAACACTGATCACACTGAACACTGATTACATTGAACACTGATCACACTGAACATTGATCACATTGAACACTGATCATACTGAACATTGATCACATTGAACACTGATCACACTGAACATTGATCACACAGAACATTGATCACACTGAGCATTGATCACAGTGAACACTGATCACACAAAACATTGATCAAACTAAACATTTATCACAAAGAACATTGATCACACTGAACATTGATGACAATGAACATTGATCACATTGAACACTGATCACACTGAATATTGATCACACAGAACATTGATCACACCTGAGAACAGCATTCCGATACCTTAGTAAGGAATCGTTCAATACACTGTACACTGTGTACGTCAGGCCCATACTGGAGTATGCAGCACCGGTCTGGAACCCACACCTGGTAAACACGTCAATAAATTGGAGAAAGTGCAAAGGTTTGCAACAAGGCTAGTTCCGGAGCTCAGGAGAATGTCCTACGAAGAAAGGTTAAGCGAAATCGACCTAACGACACTGGAGGACAGGAGACATGATAACGACATACAAAATACTGCGTGGAATAGATAAGGTGAACAAAGACAGGATGTTCCAAAGATGGGACACAGAAACAAGGGGTCACAATTGGAAGCTGAAGACTCAGATGAGTCAAAGGGATGTTAGGAAGTATTTCTTCAGTCACAGAGTCGTCAGGAAGTGGAATAACCTAGCAAGTGATTTATTGGAGGCAGGAACCATACATAGCTTTAAGACGAGGAATGATAAAGCTCATGGAGCAGAGAGAGAACCTAGTAGCGACCAGTGAAGAGGCGGGGCCAAGAGCTGAGTCTCGACCCCTGCAACCACAATTTGGTAAGTGCAATTAGGTGAGTACAATTAGGTGAGTAAACTGAACATTGATCACACACAACAAACATTTAAACACAACAATAAACATCGGTTTACCAGAGGAAACACTCAGTCCTGACGTTCAGAGGCTGAACATAACACTGGGCTGGTGGTACCAGGTCAGTCATCACGTTCAGAGGCTGAACATAACACTGGGCTGGTGGTACCAGGTCAGTCATCACGTTCAGAGGCTGAACATGACACTGGGCTGGTGGTACCAGGTCAATCATCACGTTCAGAGACTGAACATGACACTGGGCTGGTGGTACCAGGTCAATCATCACGTTCAGAGGCTGAACATAACACTGGGCTGGTGGTACCAGGTCAATCATCACGTTCAGAGGCTGAACATAACACTGGGCTGGTGGTACCAGGTCAGTCCTGACGTTCAGAGGCTGAACATAACACTGGGCTGGTGGTACCAGGTCAGTCATCACGTTCAGAGGCTGAACATGACACTGGGCTGGTGGTACCAGGTCAGTCATCACGTTCAGAGGCTGAACATGACACTGGGCTGGTGGTACCAGGTCAGTCATCACGTTCAGAGGCTGAACATGACACTGGGCTGGTGGTACCAGGTCATTCATCACGTTCAGAGGCTGAACATGACACTGGGCTGGTGGTACCAGGTCAATCATCACGTTCAGAGGCTGAACATAACACTGGGCTGGTGGTACCAGGTCAATCATCACGTTCAGAGGCTGAACATAACACTGGGCTGGTGGTACCAGGTCAGTCCTGACGTTCAGAGGCTGAACATAACACTGGGCTGGTGGTACCAGGTCAGTCCTGACGTTCAGAGGCTGAACATAACACTGGGCTGGTGGTACCAGGTCAGTCCTGACGTTCAGAAGCTGAACATAACACTGGGCTGGTGGTACCAGGTCAGTCCTGACGTTCAGAGGCTGAACATAACACTGGGCTGGTGGTACCAGGTCAGTCCTGACGTTAAGAGGCTGAACATAACACTGGGCTGGTGGTACCAGGTCAGTCCTGACGTTCAGAAGCTGAACATAACACTGGGCTGGTGGTACCAGGTCAGTCCTGACGTTCAGAGGCTGAACATAACACTGGGCTGGTGGTACCAGGTCAGTCCTGACGTTCAGAGGCTGAACATAACACTGGGCTGGTGGTACCAGGTCAGTCCTAACGTTCAGAGGCTGAACATAACACTGGGCTGGTGGTACCAGGTCAGTCCTGACATTCAGAGGCTGAACATAACACTGGGCTGGTGGTACCAGGTCAGTCCTGACGTTCAGAGGCTGAACATAACACTGGGCTGGTGGTACCAGGTCAGTCCTGACATTCAGAGGCTGAACATAACACTGGGCTGGTGGTACCAGGTCAGTCCTGACGTTCAGAGGCTGAACATAACACTGGGCTGGTGGTACCAGGTCAGTCCTGACGTTCAGAGGCTGAACATAACACTGGGCTGGTGGTACCAGGTCAGTCCTAACGTTCAGAGGCTGAACATAACACTGGGCTGGTGGTACCAGGTCAGTCCTGACGTTCAGAGACTGAACATAACACTGGGCTGGTGGTACCAGGTCAGTCCTGACGTTCAGAAGCTGAACATAACACTGGGCTGGTGGTACCAGGTCAGTCCTGACGTTCAGAGGCTGAACATAACACTGGGCTGGTGGTACCAGGTCAGTCCTGACGTTCAGAGGCTGAACATAACACTGGGCTGGTGGTACCAGGTCAGTCCTGACGTTCAGAGGCTGAACATAACACTGGGCTGGTGGTACCAGGTCAGTCCTGACGTTCAGAGGCTGAACATAACACTGGGCTGGTGGTACCAGGTCAATCATCACGTTCAGAGGCTGAACATAACACTGGGCTGGTGGTACCAGGTCAATCATCACGTTCAGAGGCTGAACATAACACTGGGCTGGTGGTACCAGGTCAGTCCTGACGTTCAGAGGCTGAACATAACACTGGGCTGGTGGTACCAGGTCAGTCCTGACGTTCAGAGGCTGAACATAACACTGGGCTGGTGGTACCAGGTCAATCATCACGTTCAGAGGCTGAACATAACACTGGGCTGGTGGTACCAGGTCAGTCCTGACGTTCAGAGGCTGAACATAACACTGGGCTGGTGGTACCAGGTCAGTCCTGACGTTCAGAGGCTGAACATAACACTGGGCTGGTGGTACCAGGTCAATCATCACGTTCAGAGGCTGAACATAACACTGGGCTGGTGGTACCAGGTCAGTCCTGACGTTCAGAGGCTGAACATAACACTGGGCTGGTGGTACCAGGTCAGTCCTGACGTTCAGAGGCTGAACATAACACTGGGCTGGTGGTACCAGGTCAATCATCACGTTCAAGGCTGAACATAACACTGGGCTGGTGGTACCAGGTCAATCATCACGTTCAGAGGCTGAACATAACACTGGGCTGGTGGTACCAGGTCAGTCCTGACGTTCAGAGGCTGAACATAACACTGGGCTGGTGGTACCAGGTCAGTCCTGACGTTCAGAGGCTGAACATAACACTGGGCTGGTGGTACCAGGTCAATCATCACGTTCAGAGGCTGAACATAACACTGGGCTGGTGGTACCAGGTCAGTCCTGACGTTCAGAGGCTGAACATAACACTGGGCTGGTGGTACCAGGTCAATCATCACGTTCAGAGGCTGAACATAACACTGGGCTGGTGGTACCAGGTCAGTCCTGACGTTCAGAGGCTGAACATAACACTGGGCTGGTGGTACCAGGTCAATCATCACGTTCAGAGGCTGAACATAACACTGGGCTGGTGGTACCAGGTCAATCATCACGTTCAGAGGCTGAACATAACACTGGGCTGGTGGTACCAGGTCAATCATCACGTTCAGAGGCTGAACATAACACTGGGCTGGTGGTACCAGGTCAATCATCACGTTCAGAGGCTGAACATAACACTGGGCTGGTGGTACCAGGTCAGTCCTGACGTTCAGAGGCTGAACATAACACTGGGCTGGTGGTACCAGGTCAATCATCACGTTCAGAGGCTGAACATAACACTGGGCTGGTGGTACCAGGTCAGTCCTGACGTTCAGAGGCTGAACATAACACTGGGCTGGTGGTACCAGGTCAATCATCACGTTCAGAGGCTGAACATAACACTGGGCTGGTTGGTCTTTCAGAAGTGGATAATAATAATAATAAATAATAATAATAATAATAAATAATAATAATAATAATAATAATAATAATAATAATAATAATATTAATATCTTTCTTTCTACCAGTACATATACAAGGTATACTGACCATCAGTGACATACTACTATATAGAAAGCCGCTTGTTATGCAGAGCATTTCCCGCAAATTATGTCAATTTTGTCCCCAGGATGCGACCCACACCAGTCCACTAACACCCAGGTACCTGTTGTACTGATAGGTGAACATGGACAGCAGGTGTCTTAAGGAAACACGTCCTAATGTTACCACCCGTACCGGGGATCGAACCACAGGCCTCAGTGTGTGAGATGAGTGCTCTAGCAAACGAGCTACGGAGTATTTCTCTTTCTCTCTCTCTCTCTCTCTTCCTGTATATGGCTAAGATGGCTGTCTGGCAGTCTTCCCTATGGCTGAGATGCATGTGTGGTAGTGTTCCCTATGGCTGAGATGGTAGTGTTCCCTATGGCTGAGATGGTAGTGTTCCCTATGGCTGAGATGGCATCTTCCCTATAGCTAAGATCTCTGTCTGGCAGTCTTGCCTATGGCTGACAATCTTCCTAGATGAGTTGAGAGGGCCGGCTGCCTCCCTTAATTCCGTTATCGTCTGTTCTTATTCTGTTAGCCTGGGCACGCTTGCTCCTCCTCGAGATCTGTTGCCGCACTGCTCCGTTTTAACCTCTCTCTCTCTCTCTCTCTCTCTCTCTCTCTCTCTCTCTCTCTCCTCTCTCTCTCCTCTCTCTCTCTCTCTCTCTCTCCTCTCTCTCTCTCTCTCTCTCTCTCTCTCTCTCTCTCTCTCTCTCTCCTCTCTCTCCTCTCTCTCTCTCTCTCCTCTCTCTCTCTCTCTCTCCCGTCTCCTGGTAATCAATTAGGTCATCTCAAACAATATCTCAGACTTTATCCTCGTTACTTGACGTTAATTTGCTTGTCTAAAGGAGCAATTCTCCTCCGCAGTGCTCACAACATTAATCTTTCTTCTATCTCCTGTCTGTCTGTCTCTTGTTTACTCCGTGGTGCCTTTTATGTTTCTATTCTCTGATGTTTCCATGTCTATAGTTTTCTGTTTGTTATAGTGTTATGTTCTCTGCAATATGTATGTCTGTCACATGGAATCACAACAGTTGTACACTCCCGGGCAGTATGGGTTTAGGGCAGGTTGTTCCTGCCTTTCACAACTGTTAGATCATTGCTACGTGGTCCTGGAAGGTAAGCTTAATGCTGATGTAGTGTACAATGATTTTGTGAAAGCCTTCTACAAGTGCGACCACGGTGACAGCGCATAAAATGTAAACAGAAGTCAAAGAACAGCAATAAATAGAGCGAAGTCGGAGGCTGACACTGTGAAAAGTTCTGTTCCTCAAGGCACAGTACTAACCCCACTTCTGTTTTCATTCTAATATTAGACATGGACAAGGGCATAAATCACAGCACTGTAACATTCTCTGCTGATAACACCAGAATCTCTGAGAGTGGCGTCCCTCCATGACACAGCAGACTTTCAAGCAGATATAATTCAAGTCTTTCACTGGGTCTCAGACAACAATACGAAGTTTAGCGAGGACAAGTTGCAGTTGCTCCGCTATGGAAGAATGAAGGAAATAAAGACTGTAACTGAGTACAGGACGAAATCAGATCGTTCAAATAATATTTACTTATCACAACAGTGTTGCTATTGATACCACAATTAAAACAATAGGCTGGATAACTGTAACTTTCAAGACAAGAGATGGTGATCCCAAGACGATAATAAAGTCACTCGTTCTCTCCAGGCTGGAATACTGCTGTATACAGACGGACTTCATCAAGGCAGGCCAGACTACTCGCTTAAAAAAAAAAAAACTTATAGAGAACTTTCACTGCTGGTATACTTTCAAACATAAGAACTACTGGGAGCGTCTGAAATCCCTTCAATTGTGTTCCATGGAACGTAAGCGAGAGAGTACATTATAATATATATCTGGAAAGCCCAGGAGGGCCTGGTCTCCTCAGTCAGTCTGTTTTTGCTCTGTCTTCGTTTTCGCTTACTTGACAAACTCCCAGAGATACTACTGAAGAAGGTAATTGGAGGTTAAGCGGTAACAGGTAGCAGACACCGGTGTTGTTACTGATCCGGACACCTGATGTTACAACGCCTTACTCGCAGGTGTTAGACACACACATCGTTTCTCTTCTGTGTTGTCTGTCTGTCTGTAACATCCTCTGCTCTGCTGTCTGTAACATCCTCTGCTCTGCTGTCTGTAACATCCTCTGCTCTGCTGTCTGTAACATTCTCTGCTCTGATGTCTGTAACATTCTCTGCTCTGCTGTCTGTAACATTCTCTGCTCTGCTGTCTATAATATTCTCTGCTCTGCTATCTGTCTGTAATGTTCCAGTCTATGATTCTAACTGCCTATTAATAATTAAACTTGTGTAATTTCATACTTGTAGGTACAATAGTACATCAGTACAAGAGTACAGCACGTCAGAAGTGCAGTAGTACATCAGTACAAGAGTACAGCACGTCAGAAGTGCAGTAGTACATCAGTACAAGAGTACAGCACGTCAGAAGTGCAGTAGTACATCAGTACAAGAGTACAGCACGTCAGAAGTGCAGTAGTACATCAGTACAAGAGTACAGCACGTCAGAAGTGCAGTAGTACATCAGTACAAGAGTACAGCACCTCAGAAGTGCAGTAGTACATCAGTACAAGAGTACAGCACCTCAGAAGTGCAGTAGTACATCAGTACAAGAGTACAGCACCTCAGAAGTGCAGTAGTACATCAGTACAAGAGTACAGCACCTCAGAAGTGCAGTAGTACATCAGTACAAGAGTACAGCACCTCAGAAGTGCAGTAGTACATCAGTACAAGAGTACAGCACCTCAGAAGTGCAGTAGTACATCAGTACAAGAGTACAGCACCTCAGAAGTGCAGTAGTACATCAGAACAAGAGTACAGCACCTCAGAAGTGCAGTAGTACATCAGTACAAGAGTACAGCACCTCAGAAGTGCAGTAGTACATCAGAGTGGAGACTGTTCACTGTCACCACTATAAGTTACAGTGACAGTCTTCAGTCTTGTAGTCAATTGTACATTTGAGTGTCGTATCAGAGAGCCGTGTCACAGTGTGTGTACTCACTTATTTGTACTCACCTATTTGTGGTTGCAGAGGTCGATTCATAGCTCCTGGCCCCACCTCTTCACTGCTCCATGGGGTTTATCAAACCTCGTGTTAAAACTATGTATGGTTCCTGCCTCCACTACGTCACTTTCTAGGTTATTCCACTTCCTGACAACTCTATGATTGAGAAGTGTATCTTTGTGTGTATACACTGAGAGGTGTATACCTCAGTGTATATACACTAAGAGGTGTATACCTCAGTGTATATACACTGAGAGGTGTATACCTCAGTGTATATACAGTGAGAGGTGTATACCTCAGTGTATATACACTGAGAGGTATATACCTCTGTGTATATACACTGAGAGGTATATACCTCTGTGTATATACACTGACAAGTTACTTTAATTCCCATTTTAAGTTACTAAAGTCATCTTGCCTGGTGGTGAACAACTGCTATGCAGACTTAATGATCCTCGTGTCGCAGATAGACTTTAAACTCCATTATCCAATCCATTCAAATCTTGGTCGACCTCTCTGCCGCTAATCCTTGATCGTCATACAAGATGAACCCTTATACATTATTCACAATATTTATTCACTTAAATATATTTTTACATGTGTGTGTTTTGAGACATGTACTGGACCTATACATGTATAAATCCTGTGACTGACAAGAACGAGCCTGTGGCTGCCAGTTAACGTAGAAATATAATGGCATTTTCCAGCACCTCTGGTTTGGTGTCATGCACTATCTAGTACACAATACAGTGGGTAGTGGCGCCGTTGTTACCTGTGTAATTGGTGGTTGCAATAATAATATCAGAGAGAATTATAATGGAATTAAACCTGGGTTCACGTCTGTGAGGGAGGAGACACAACCTCTACATCACCGATCCTTAGTCTGTCACATGATTGATGATGTTTAATACTGGCAAATTAATAATTAATACACTTGTCTAACACTTCGGTGTCTTTATTACTAAACGATTCGTCTGCGTAGCAGGCTTCTTCAGTCCAATACAGACGACAGAAGGAAACAGTAGAAAGAACAATTCTGAGGTGGCCAGTCCCTCAGTTGTGATAGCAGGTGGCCACTCCCTCAGTTGTGATAGCAGGTGGTCACTCCCTCAGTTGTGATAGCAGGTGGCCACTCCCTCAGTTGTGATAGCAGGTGGCCAGTCTCTCAGTTGTGATAGCAGGTGGTCAGTCCCTCAGTTGTGATAGCAGGTGGCCAGTCTTTCAGTTGTGATAGCAGGTGGTCACTCCCTCAGTTATGATAGCAGGTGGCCAGTCTCTCAGTTGTGATAGCAGGTGGCCAGTCTCTCAGTTGTGATAGCAGGTGGTCAGTCTCTCAGTTGTGATAGCAGGTGGTCACTCCCTCAGTTGTGATAGCAGGTGGCCAGTCTCTCAGTTGTGATAGCAGGTGGTCAGTCTCTCAGTTGTGATAGCAGGTGGTCAGTCTCTCAGTTGTGATAGCAGGTGGTCAGTCTCTCAGTTGTGATAGCAGGTGGCCAGTCTCTCAGTTGTGATAGCAGGTGGTCACTCCCTCAGTTGTGATAGCAGGTGGCCAGTCTCTCAGTTGTGATAGCAGGTGGTCACTCCCTCAGTTGTGATAGCAGGTGGCCAGTCTCTCAGTTGTGATAGCAGGTGGTCACTCCCTCAGTTGTGATAGCAGGTGGCCAGTCCCTCAGTTGTGATAGCAGGTGGCCAGTCTCTCAGTTGTGATAGCAGGTGGTCACTCCCTCAGTTGTGATAGCAGGTGGTCAGTCTCTCAGTTGTGATAGCAGGTGGTCAGTCTCTCAGTTGTGATAGCAGGTGATCAGTCTCTCAGTTGTGATAGCAGGTGGCCAGTCCCTCAGTTGTGATACCAGGCGGTCAGTCCCTCAGTTATGATAGCAGGTGGTCAGTCCCTCAGTTGTGATAGCAGGTGGTCAGTCTCTCAATTGTGATAGCAGGTGGTCAGTCCCTCAGTTGTGATAGCAGGTGGTCAGTCTCTCAGTTGTGATAGCAGGTGGTCAGTCCCTCAGTTGTGATAACAGGTGGTCAGTCCCTCAGTTGTGATACCAGGCGGTCAGTCCCTCAGTTGTGATAGCAGGTGGTCAGTCCCTCATTTGTGATTGCAGGTGGTCAGTCTCTCAGTTGTGATAGCAGGTGGTCAGTCCCTCAGTTGTGATACCAGGCGGTCAGTCCCTCAGTTGTGATACCAGGCGGTCAGTCCCTCAGTTGTGATACCAGGCGGTCAGTCTCTCAGTTGTGATAGCAGGTGGTCAGTCCCTCAGTTGTGATAGCAGGTGGTCAGCCTCTCAGTTGTGATACCAGGCGGTCTGTCCCTCAGTTGTGATAGGAGGTTGTCAGTCCCTCAGTTGTGATACCAGGCGGTCAGTCCCTCAGTTGTGATACCAGGCGGTCAGCCTCTCAGTTGTGATACCAGGCGGTCAGTCCCTCAGTTGTGATACCAGGCGGTCAGTCCCTCAGTTGTGATACCAGGCGGTCAGTCCCTCAGTTGTGATACCAGGCGGTCAGTCCCTCAGTTGTGATACCAGGCGGTCAGTCCCTCAGTTGTGATACCAGGCGGTCAGTCCCTCAGTTGTGATACCAGGCGGTCAGTCCCTCAGTTGTGATACCAGGCGGTCAGTCCCCCAGTTGTGATACCAGGCGGTCAGTCCCTCAGTTGTGATACCAGGCGGTCAGTCCCTCAGTTGTGATACCAGGCGGTCAGTCCCTCAGTTGTGATACCAGGCGGTCAGTCCCTCAGTTGTGATACCAGGCGGTCAGTCCCTCAGTTGTGATACCAGGCGGTCAGTCCCTCAGTTGTGATACCAGGCGGTCAGTCCCTCAGTTGTGATACCAGGCGGTCAGTCCCTCAGTTGTGATACCAGGCGGTCAGTCCCTCAGACTAGTTCTCTCAAGCGAGTGACTGTTATCACCGTTGCCTTAAACAATTTATTTAGACAACAGTGCCATAAGTTGCCTCGGTGTTGAGTCATACTTGAACACATGGCACTGTTTCAGTCAGTCACTTACTAAGCTGTGTATACTTGCAGGTGGTTGTATGGTGGTGTGTGGCATGGGTGGCCCTGGGTATGGTGCTAGGCGCAGTCCCTGCCCAACACCAGCAGCAGGACGGTGTTGTCTTTCAGGAGCTAGCAGGTGAAGGGAGCCTAGAGGGAAGCCTGGAGGTTCGCAGTGATCCTGGTGAGGACAGTGGAGCATCACCGTGTCCAGCCTCTTGCTTCTGTGAGGAGGAGGTGAGTGTCTCTCACACCAAAACATTATTTATATCTCTCACTTCTATTCTCCTTTTAGTTTGATGAGTAAGAAACATGTTCAACACCTAGGTCTCTTTATTGACGATATGTTTGGTCAGTAGAGATAGTTTATAAATGAGAAACTTGTCAGTATTATAAACAGTTCGTAATTTTGTAAGTTAGTCATATGTATTTGTGTTTCAGAATACTTGTTAGTTTTTAGTCAGAACAGCAGTGTGTATGTGTGTCCCGTATTAGTGTTCGTGTGCGTGGAAGAGAAAAAATAGTTGTGCCCTGCAGACTAATGTTGTGTCTTGTGTTGCCTCAGGCCGGGTACGCCACATGTGTGGGTGACGGGCAGTGGGCCCCACCGATGCTACCCTCTGGTCTGACCCGAGTCGAGCTGCGAGGCTTCCTGGTCCCCGAGCTGGGAACTATGCAGCTTCATCACCTTCCTGGCCTTCGTGAGCTACAACTGAACCAGTGTAACCTTTCCAGGCTGTATAATGACGCCTTCGCTGCTATGGCAGAGCTGGACCGGCTAGACCTCTCGGAGAATAGACTCGTCATTCTCGGGCCGGACTCTTTCCGCGGACTAAGATCGCTGCGCCATCTAGATTTGTCTGCCAACCGTCTGGCGAACCTGACGCAGCCGTTCACTCACCTGCCAGCGCTCCAGCATCTCAACTTGAGGGACAACGCCCTCACCAGTCTTACCAAAGACACGTTCCAGGGCCTGGACCGAGTCCAATACGTGAACCTGGACGCAAATAAAATATTCTCCGTTGAAGTGGCTGCGTTCCAACACTTGACTAGTCTGGCCCACCTCATCCTCTCCAACAACCCGTTGGCGTCTCTAGCTACGCTGGACTTCTTCGGTTCACGGCTGCAGTACATCGATGTCTCTAACATTGGCATCAGCAGAGTGCCTCAAGCTCTCACTCAGTTTGTTCGGGATCTCCGCCTGGCGAAGAACTCCATCAGGGAGATACATCGCGGCGACCTGGACTCATATCCATACTTGGGACTCCTCGTTTTGGATGACAACAGTCTGGAGGTTCTTGAAGAAGATTCACTCGGCCGCCATGAGTACTTGGCTCGCCTGTGGCTTAATGGCAACAAGCTTAAAAATATTCCTCTGTCCCTCCCTCCTGCCCTCAGAGCCGTCTACATTGAGGAGAACCTTATAACCGCACTTCATGAAGGGGACTTCAGAGGTCAGTCTAACCTGGAGCAGTTGTTCCTTCAGCGTAACCACATCGCTACCATCGCTCCGTGTTCCCTCTGCGAACTAACAAGCCTAAAAACTCTCGATTTACAAGCTAATCGCCTGACTAACTTAACAGGTCGAATATTCTCTCGACTTGCAAGTCTGGAGACTCTAGACCTCTCTCAGAACCCTATTCTGAGCCTTGACGCAGACGTCATGACAGGACTGACGTCTGTGCGCGTCTTGCAGATGTCTCGCATTCACTCATCATCGGTGCAGATCCCAGACACACTCTTCGACCCGCTGAAGGGCTTGCAGATCCTGGAGATGTACGGGTCCCCGAGGCTGGTTGCTCGTCTGGTCAACACTACCAGGACGCTTCACTCACTCCGAGGCATCAGGGAACTGAACATCATGCACAATGACCTCTCAGCGCTCAGGCCAGACTTCCCAGCATTCTTTCCCAAGCTACAGGTAATTACATATTTGTAGCCACACCAGGAGAGGAATTACACACACACACACACACACACATGCAATACCTAGGCATCTTTGGTTGAAGATGCTTCGCCAACCAGTAGATTTTTCACTTCACTTTAGAGATGATATACATAGTAGATGAGGTAATCAGTCCCTCAGCTGTCTAATTCCTCATCAAGTAGGTACTATATATCATTATTGCAATGATAGGCCAGCAGAGCTATGCTCCTACTGTCCTATCTTCTGTGTATGTAATTACATCAGTAGAGTTATGCTCTGGGTCTCCCTCTTGAGTATTTCTGCTATTGTATCTGTATTCAATTTTGGAGGCGTCATATGAGCGAAAAATCGAATTTCTCATGGAACTATCAACTATATTTTTGTTTTGGTTTGCGATCTAAATCTACCAACCTCAGCCAGTTTCAAAGCCCAGATTTATCTACCATCCCGTCCCGCAGGATGCCGCCTGCAACACTCTCCCAACACCCAGGTACCTACTTCCTAAACCCCAGGTACCTACTTCCTAATACCCAGGTACCTACTTCCTAAAACTCAGGTACCTACTTCCTAACACCCAGGTACTTACTCGCTAGCACCCAGGTACCTACTTTCTAACACCCATGTACCTACCTCCTAACACTCAGGTACCTACTTTAAACACCCAGGCACCTTTTTCCTGCTACATAAGACAGGCAACAGCGAGTTTGCATTTAAAGGGGAGAAAGAATGGGTAGCAGTTACAAGTGGTGTGCCACAAGGGTCAGTGTTGGGTCCCTTGTTGCTCACAATTAATATAAACATCTCAGGAGAGGGTTTAAAGAGGGACATGAGTAAATTTGTCGTTGACACTTAAATAAACCGTTAAATAATTTGATGTAGGCACTAGAAGGCTACAGTATTACCTGGATAAGTTGATGATATAGTCGGAGAAGTGGTGGACAGAGTTCAACGTAGATAAAAAGGAAGTTATTATGGCACTTATAAGCTGAACAATACAGATCTTAGTCAAAGTGAAAATTGAAAAGATTTAAGAGTTCTAGTTAACAGAAATTTAAAGCCAAGACAAAAGTGCATAAGTGTACACAATAAAGCTAATAGAATTCTTGGTTACTTTGACTTTATATATGGTTGGTAAAGCCTCGTTTAGATTATACTGCTCAGTTTTGGTCTCCATATTACAGGATGGTCATAAATGTACTTTTAAACATATAAAGGATTAGAAACCTTTCTTAGGAAAGGTAAGACGCAGAATTATAACAAATATGACTGAAGTGCCAAACAGGAAACCAGAAATAATTAAAGACGATATAAAAATGCTGAAAATACATAACCAAGACAGAACTCACAACAATGTATTAAAATTATAGAAACTTAGAGTTAGAAATGTTATTGATGAGTAGTGCTTTGGCAATGGAGTTGTAGATGAGTGGAACAAACTGCCAGGTAGGGTCACTTAGGCCAGAACTTTGGGTAGCCTTAAATATAGGTTTGGACGGGTGAGTTAGATCTGCCTTGCATAGGCCAGTAGGCCTACTGCATTGCTCCTTATTGTGTGCTCAAAAAGGGAGATTTTGTCTCTTCTTTCAATCCATCTAGGAATCGAACCCTGTTCCCCTCAGTTGTGAGCCGAGGGTCCTGCCACTGTTACAGGTAGTCAGTTGAAAAAGGTATTTACTCAGCGAGCTCAGTGAGGTCAGTGAGCTCAGAGAGAGGTCAGTGAGCTCAGAGAGAGGTCAATGAGCTCAGCGAGGTCAGTGAGCTCAGAGAGAGGTCAATGAGCTCAGCGAGGTCAGTGAGCTCAGCGAGGTCAGTGAGCTCAGAGAGAGGTCAGTGAGCTCAGAGAGAGGTCAATGAGCTCAGCGAGGTCAGTGAGCTCAGAGAGAGGTCAATGAGCTCAGCGAGGTCAGTGAGCTCAGCGAGGTCAGTGAGCTCAGAGAGAGGTCAGTGAGCTCAGAGAGAGGTCAGTGAGCTCAGCGAGGTCAGTGAGCTCAGCGAGGTCAGTGAGCTCAGAGCGAGAAATGTTTACTAAGTGATGATTCTTGAATGTACACACAGCAGTGTACACAGACGCAGCAGTGTACACAGACACAGCAGTGTACACAGACGCAGCAGTGTACACAGACACAGCAGTGTACACAGACACAGCAGTGTACACAGACAGCAGTGTACACAGACGCAGCAGTGTACACAGACGCAGCAGTGTACACAGACACAGCAGTGTACACAGACACAGCAGTGTACACAGACACAGCAGTGTACACAGACAGCAGTGTACACAGACGCAGCAGTGTACACAGACGCAGCAGTGTACACAGACGCAGCAGTGTACACAGACACAGCAGTGTACACAGACGCAGCAGTGCACACAGACGCAGCAGTGTACACAGACACAGCAGTGTACACAGACACAGCAGTGTACACAGACGCAGCAGTGTACACAGACGCAGCAGTGTACACAGACACAGCAGTGTACACAGACGCAGCAGTGTGCACAGACGCAGCAATGCACAGAGACCAAGCAGTGTACACAGACGCAGCAGTGTACACAGACGCAGCAGTGTACACAGACGCAGCAGTGTACACAGACGCAGCAGTGTACACAGACGCAGCAGTGTACACAGACACAGCAGTGTACACAGACGCAGCAGTGCACACAGACGCAGCAGTGTACACAGACACAGCAGTGTACACAGACACAGCAGTGTACACAGACGCAGCAGTGTACACAGACGCAGCAGTGTACACAGACGCAGCAGTGTACACAGACGCAGCAGTGTACACAGACGCAGCAGTGTACACAGACGCAGCAGTGTACACAGACGCAGCAGTGTACACAGACACAGCAGTGTACACAGACACAGCAGTGTACACAGACGCAGCAGTGTACACAGACACAGCAGTGTACACAGACGCAGCAGTGTACACAGACGCAGCAGTGTACACAGACACAGCAGTGTACACAGACGCAGCAGTGTGCACAGACGCAGCAATGCACAGAGACCAAGCAGTGTACACAGACGCAGCAGTGTACACAGACGCAGCAGTGTACACAGACGCAGCAGTGTACACAGACGCAGCAGTGTACACAGACGCAGCAGTGTACACAGACACAGCAGTGTACACAGACACAGCAGTGTACACAGACGCAGCAGTGTACACAGACACAGCAGTGTACACAGACGCAGCAGTGTACACAGACGCAGCAGTGTACACAGACACAGCAGTGTACACAGACGCAGCAGTGTACACAGACACAGCAGTGTACACAGACACAGCAGTGTACACAGACGCAGCAATGCACAGAGACCAAGCAGTGTACACAGACACAGCAGTGTACACAGACGCAGCAGTGTACACAGACACAGCAGTGTACACAGACACAGCAGTGTACACAGACGCAGCAGTGTACACAGACACAGCAGTGTACACAGACACAGCAGTGTACACAGACGCAGCAATGCACAGAGACCAAGCAGTGTACACAGACACAGCAGTGTACACAGACGCAGCAGTGTACACAGACACAGCAGTGTACACAGACGCAGCAGTGTACACAGACGCAGCAGTGTACACAGACACAGCAGTGTACACAGACGCAGCAGTGTGCACAGACGCAGCAATGCACAGAGACCAAGCAGTGTACACAGACGCAGCAGTGTACACAGACGCAGCAGTGTACACAGACGCAGCAGTGTACACACTCAAGCACGCATTAGCGTACACTATCAATTGTACCATCAATTATACCATCAATTATACCATCAATTATACCATCAATTATACCATCAATTATACAGCCAGTTCAGAGCTATTTTGGTGTCAAAATTGTCCCGTGATTTTCTCTCTCTCTCTCTCTCTCTCTCTCTCTCTCTCTCTCTCTCTCTCTCTCTCTCTCTCTCTCTCTCTCTCTCTCTCTCTCTCTCCTCTCTCTCTCTCTCTCTCTCTCTCTCTCTCTCTCTCTCTCTCTCCCTCCTCTCTCTCTCTCTCTCTCTCTCTCTCTCTCTCTCTCTCTCTCTCTCTCTCTCTCTCTCTCTCTCTCTCTCTCTCTCTCTCTCTCTCTCTCTCTCTCTCTCTCTCTCTCCCTCTCTCTCTCTCTCTCTCTCTCTCTCTCTCTCACTGTTTTAGATCAATCTTTTATTGTGAATCGCTCTGTGTAGAGCTTTAGCAAGTCAATGATCTGATAAAGCTCTACACAGAGTGAAAGATGATCTGATAAAGCTCTACACAGAGTGAAAGATGACTTAATAAAGCTCTACACAGAGTGAAAGATGACTTAATAAAGCTCTACACAGAGTGAAAGATGACTTAATAAAGCTCTACATAGAGTGAAAGATGACTTAATAAAGCTCTACACAGAGTGAAAGATGACTTAATAAAGCTCTACACAGAGTGAAAGATGACTTAATAAAGCTCTACACAGAGTGAAAGATGACTTAATAAAGCTCTACACAGAGTGAAAGATGACTTAATAAAGCTCTACACAGAGTGAAAGATGACTTAATAAAGCTCTACACAGAGTGAAAGATGACTTAATAAAGCTCTACATAGAGTGAAAGATGACTTAATAAAGCTCTACACAGAGTGAAAGATGACTTAATAAAGCTCTACACAGAGTGAAAGATGACTTAATAAAGCTCTACACAGAGTGAAAGATGACTTAATAAAGCTCTACATAGAGTGAAAGATAACTTAATAAAGCTCTACACAGAGTGAAAGATGACTTAATAAAGCTCTACCTAGAGTGAAACATGACTTAATAAAGCTCTACACAGAGTGAAAGATGACTTAATAAAGCTCTACATAGAGTGAAAGATGACTTAATAAAGCTCTACACAGAGTGAAAGATGACTTAATAAAGCTCTACATAGAGTGAAAGATGACTTAATAAAGCTCTACACAGAGTGAAAGATGACTTAATAAAGCTCTACACAGAGTGAAAGATGACTTAATAAAGCTCTACACAGAGTGAAAGATGACTTAATAAAGCTCTACATAGAGTGAAACATGACTTAATAAAGCTCTACCTAGAGTGAAACATGACTTAATAAAGCTCTACCTAGAGTGAAACATGACTTAATAAAGCTCTACCTAGAGTGAAACATGACTTAATAAAGCTCTACCTAGAGTGAAACATGACTTAATAAAGCTCTACACAGAGTGAAAGATGACTTAATAAAGCTCTACATAGAGTGAAAGATGACTTAATAAAGCTCTACACAGAGTGAAAGATGACTTAATAAAGCTCTACATAGAGTGAAAGATGACTTAATAAAGCTCTACACAGAGTGAAAGATGACTTAATAAAGCTCTACACAGAGTGAAAGATGACTTAATAAAGCTCTACACAGAGTGAAAGATGACTTAATAAAGCTCTACATAGAGTGAAAGATAACTTAATAAAGCTCTACACAGAGTGAAAGATGACTTAATAAAGCTCTACATAGAGTGAAAGATGACTTAATAAAGCTCTACATAGAGTGAAAGATGACTTAATAAAGCTCTACACAGAGTGAAAGATGACTTAATAAAGCTCTACATAGAGTGAAAGATAACTTAATAAAGCTCTACATAAAGTGAAAGATGACTTAATAAAGCTCTACACAGAGTGAAAGATGACTTAATAAAGCTCTACATAGAGTGAAAGATGACTTAATAAAGCTCTACACAGAGTGAAAGATGACTTAATAAAGCTCTACACAGAGTGAAAGATGACTTAATAAAGCTCTACATAGAGTGAAAGATAACTTAATAAAGCTCTACACAGAGTGAATCGTCCACTCTCTGGGTAGTTCACACTGGCAGCCTTTGGAACCTTTGTCAAGCTTGACCTCTGTAAGCTTGACCTCTGTAAGCTTACTCAAGCTTTACCTCTGTAAGCTTGCTCAAGCTTGACCTCTGTAAGCTTGCTCAAGCTTGACCTCTGTAAGTTTGCTGAAGCTTGACCTCTGTAAGCTTGACCTCTGTAAGCTTACTCAAGCTTTACCTCTGTAAGCTTGCTCAAGCTTGACCTCTGTAAGCTTGACCTCTGTAAGTTTGCTGAAGCTTGACCTCTGTAAGCTTGCCCAAGCTTGACCTCTGTAAGCTTGCTCAAGCTTGACCTCTGTAAGCTTGACCTCTGTAAGCTTGCTAAAGCTTGACCTCTGTAAGCTTACTCAAGCTTGACCTCTGTAAGCTTGCTCAAGCTTGACCTCTGTAAGCTTGCTCAAGGTTGACCTCTGTAAACTTGTTCAAGCTTGACCTCTGTAAGCTTGCTCAAGCTTGACCTCTGTAAGCTTACTCAAGCTTGACCTCTGTAAGCTTGCTCAAGGTTGACCTCTGTAAACTTGTTCAAGCTTGACCTCTGTAAGCTTGCTCAAGCTTGACCTCTGTAAGCTTGCTGAAGGTTGTGACCCCTACAGGTGGCTAAGCTGAGTGGCAACACCTGGGACTGCAGCAGGTCCTCACAGGTCATCTGGATGAAGCACTGGATGACTCACTCACCTGTCCACTTCTACAGGTCCTACAGCATCAGGTCAGTGGTGCTCTTGATCCAGGCAAGTGGAGCTCCCACACTCCCCTCTTCCTCAGATCACACCTATCTCCCTTTTTCCTATGATAATAATAATAATAATAATAATAATAATAATAATAATAATAATAATAATAATAATAATTATTATTATCATTATTACTGTTATTATTAAGCTGATGATCCACTTAACACATTTACAGCAAAATTACTAACCAATTAACCACCTGTCAGAGTAATTAATTTTCTAATATAACTAACTTTCCACATGTATATATATATATATATATATATATATATATATATATATATATATATATATATATATATATATATATATATATATATATATATATATATATATATATATATATATATATATATATATATATATTATATATATATATATATATATATATAGGTCACGCTCGTAATATTGAAAGTGATGTAGTTAAACACAGTAATTCAGTTGTACAGAAATAGAATGCTCAGCACGTAGACAATACTTGTGTATTGTGTATGTGTATGTATATACATATTGGGAATGAATGTTGGTTAATACACATGATGCAACGGTGACAGATGCAACAACTGTAACAACATGTCTCTCTCTCGTGTGTGTGTGTGTGTGTGTGTGTGTGTGTGTGTGTGTGTGTGTGTGTGTGTGTGTCACAACAGTCTCCCAGACGGGCAGTTTCTCCTCCAATTCGTTGTCAGCTCAACGTAAACTTTAACGCAGTAACGCTGATCAGTTCCACCTCCCAAAAGAGACATACATGTCTGCCTCTGAAGCCATCAATGTCTCAAGTTTATTATAAGACACACACACACACACGACCAGTGAAGAGGCGGGGCCAAGAGCTGTGACTCGACCCCTGCATCCACAACTAGGTGAGTATATATACACACCAGAGACCCAGCAAATCATACAGTCCACGATATTCCATGATGTATATATACACTGCGGAGTGTATTTCTCAGAGAGTGTGTAGGCAGTGTTTACGGTAATCTTTATCTTAGTATAGTATAGTAATCCCTATCTTAGTATGGTACAGTAATCCCTATCTTAGTATAGTATAGTAATCTCTATCTTAGTATAGTATAGCAATCTCTATCTTAGTATATTATAGTAATCTCTATCTTAGTATAGTATAGTATAGTAATCCCTGTCAAGTATGGTACAGTAATCCCTATCTTAGTATAGTATAGTAATCCCTATCTTAGTATAGTTAATGCTGAAGTTGATCTTAGCATAGATGTGAACACATCAGCTATGTAATAATGAACGGGAACATCATACTAGCTTCGCTGAATGTACTCCTGTACATTATTCAAGCTGTTGATAATGTTATAATATTGAATCATTATATTAACGGTAGACAGTATTCACAGGTAGATGAGCAAGACGCATGTGTAGCACTTGGAGGCCTTCCTGAACGATACGTCTCGGCTGCCTAGCAGGCTTCTTCAGTCTAAACACAGAGGTGACTTAGATACATTATTTGCACTGAAGAGGCGTGCTCAGCAGGAGAAATATCTGACCGGTAAAGACACCCGAGTGTTGCTCGTCTTGCTATAATCTATTATTAAGATGATTTTATATGTACATTTGTTGTCTCGTTTCTCCCACAGATGTTCAACACCTGCTTCTTTTGGGTACAAGCCTGTGATGCTTCTGGAAGACACTGACTTCCCCTCCTCCACTGCCTTTAACAGTAGTGAACTACCATCAACCACCAGCGATAGTACGACCATCCTGGCTACTCTGACTACCTCACCTGCTCATAGACTAGCCTCTGCCATCCCTACGCTACAATCCTGGACGAGGACTCCATTTGTGAAAGTGGAGAATGTTAGCGACACGGGTTCAGCGGAGGACAGTGAATCAGAGTTGTGGGTTAATGACACAGCCAGGTACTCACAGTATACTCCTGCAGGAGGCCCACTGGATACTGCTAAAGGGGCTGACTCGAACTCTTCACTGGCTAGCCTCGTCACTCTTTCTCCTGATAGCAATTATTTCAAAATTTCTACACTGGAGGAAGGCGCTTCCAGTGAGAAGGTGATGACGGAAGCACCAAGCCAAGGCTTTAGAGAACTCGTTGGTGTCAACGGTAACAGTGTTGGAACAACGAGTGCTCTGGCGACAGCGCTCTCAGCCACCTCAAGGGAAGGTAATGCAACTAAAGGAATGGCTCCCACAGCAACGCCTACTCCAGCAACCACAGCAGGTGCAACAGCAACCACGTCCAGAGCATCCATCAAGACACACCCATACTGGGTGATTCACAACAGAATGCCACCCAAGAATCTCACACTGACAGCTAGACACACCAGCACAACACTGCCTGTCAAGGCACACGTTCAGAAAACAGCAGAGGAGAGAAGAATAAAAAAGATATTGAAGAAAGCTAAAAAGAATGAGAGAGGGTCTTCCAGGACCCCTCAGAGAGAGGACTCGGGTCACAGACCTGTCACACTGGACCACAACAAGGACCTGTGGATCTATCGTGGCGACAACAGTCATGGGTTGAGTCCTGGACAACCTCTGCCCCTGGGGCTTGGTCATGGGCGGGTGAGTGACGGAGCTGTCGTAGGTGCGGGTATCGTGGCATCCTGTGTGGGTATCGCCCTTCTGGTGGGCGGGTTCCTGCTCGCCCGTGGGCGTGGTAAAGCAGGACACATGTGGGAAGGGTCAACTTACTGGCGGGAAGGTTCTGACGATGACGTAGTGATGGCTGTGGGTGCCACGGGCGTGGTGACAGAGACTGAAGGCACTGTGGGCGTGGTGACAGAGACTCACAGAGGTCTTAATAACCGTCTATACCTCTTGCTACAGAGAGACTCGGTTACAGGCATCACCCCGGATACATTACCCGACCCTAGAGGTCACTCCCCTGCCCCTGAGTGGCACCGATAAGCTCCAGAGTGGCACTGGCCATGTCCAGAGTGGCACTATCTCCAGAGCGGCACTGACCATCTCCAGTGGCACTATCTACATAGTGGCACTGACCACCTTCAGTAGCACTATCTCCAGAGTGGCACTGACCATCTCCTGAGTGGCACTGACGCAATCCATAGCATTACCCTCCCGACACTTCCGTTCCTGGCCACAACTTGTCTCTCCACCATAAATCTTAACAACAAACTTCTAAATTCTGGCCGCAGAAATATTTCGAGTAAATTCCCTCCCCACCCACAAGAGTGCAACTTTGAGCTTAGAAAAACCTTGATGGTTCTGTCTGTCAAATAAACACACAAACAGTTGACCAGGCTGTTAATTTCATTAATTGTCATGACGACTGAACCGATTAAAAACAACCTGGTAATAACGGGGCTCATAAACAGCACAACCCGGAGATAACTTGACCTGGAAATACCGTGACCAGGCAATACCGTGACCTGGAGATAACGTGACCAGGCAATACCGTGACCTGGAAATACCGTGACCAGGCAATACCGTGACCTGGAAACACCGTGACCTGGAAATACCATGACCTGGAAGTACCGGGAACTGGAAAAAATACGACCCGGAAATAGCGATCTCTCGCTTTAATAAAACTCATAAAATACTGCGGTGCATTGAATTGTTTAAGATTTATTGATCAACAATACGTATTGTATGATACTGTATAATACTGTATAATACTGTATTGATGTAGTGAGAGCAGGGTAGAGAAAGTGAGAGTGAAAAGAGTTTGTCAGTGGACAGGAGAGAGAGAGAGAGAGAGAGAGAGAGAGGAGAGAGAGAGAGAGAGAGAGAGAGAGAGAGAGAGAGAGAGAGAGAGAGAGAGAGAGAGAGAGAGAGAGAGAGAGGGTTAATGTGTACGTGGTCCAAGTATACCGGGCCAAAGTGGTCCAGGTACATTGGTCCAACGTGGTCCAAGTAGAGCCTAACTCGTTTTACCTGCGCTTAACGAGCCAATTAAGGCGGCACAGGTGAGAGCAGATGATGGTTAACTATTTGCTTCGTTACTTCTGGAATGTTACTGTAAACAGTGGCCATGAAGGACCACTGACCATGTTAGGACCACACTGGACCACTGACCATGTTAGGACCACACTGGACCACTGATCACGTTAGGACCACACTGGACCATTGATCACGTTAGGACCATACTGGATCACTGACCATGTTAGGACCACACTGGACCACTGACCATGTTATGACCACACTGGACCATTGACCTTGTTAGGGCCACACTGGACCACTGACCATGTTAGGACCATACTGGATCACTGACCACGTTACGACCACACTGGACCACTGACCACGTTAGGACCACACTGGACCACTGACGATGTTAGGACCACTGATCAAGTTAGGACCACACTGGACCACTGACCATGTTAGGACCACACTGGACCACTGACCATGTTAGGACCACTGATCAAGTTAGGACCACTGACCATGTTAGGCCCACTGATCAAGTTAGGACCACGGACCACTTTAAGACCACACTGGACCACTGACCACGTAAGGACCACTGACCATGTTAGGCCCACTGATCAAGTTAGGACCACTGACCATGTTAGGCCCACTGATCAAGTTAGGACCACGGACCACTTTAAGACCACTGATTAAGTTAGGACCACTGATCAAATTAGGACCACTGACCACGCTC
>NC_069406.1:47292985-47295485 GCF_026875155.1 Cherax quadricarinatus | reverse complement strand
GAAGAGTGAACATTGAACAGTGGTTCAATCAGGGAGGAAATGTTCTCTTGTTCTCAGCATTTTCCTTTTTAAAGTATATATGAACTCTGTCCAATAAAATGTTCAAAACTTAAATTTCTTATTTTGACCACAAAATAAAATACTGCAATAAAAATATAAGTTTATTGCACAGGTAAACAATTTATTGCACAGGTAAACAATTTACTGCACAGGTAAACAATTTATTGCACAGGTAAACAATTTATTGCAAAGGTAAACAATTTATTGCAAAGGTAAACAATTTATTGCAAAGGTAAACAATTTATTGCAAAGGTAAACAATTTATTGCAAAGGTAAACAATTTATTGCAAAGTAAACAATTTATTGCACAGGTAAACAATTTACTGCACCTTTATATAATTTATTGCACAGGTAAACAATTTATTGCACAGGTAAACAATTTATTGCACAGGTAAACAATTTATTGCACAGGTAAACAGTTTATTGCACAGGTAAACAATTTATTGTACAGGTAAACAATTTATTGTACAGGTAAACAATTTATTGTACAGGTAAACAATTTATTGCACAGGTAAACAATTTATTGTACAGGTAAACAATTTATTGCACAGGTTAACAATTTATTGCAAAGTAAACAATTTATTGCACAAGTAAACAATTTATTGCACAGGTAAACAATTTATTGCACAGGTAAACAATTTATTGCAAAGTAAACAATTTATTGCACAGGTAAACAATTTATTGCACAGGTAAACAATTTATTGCAAATTAAACAATTTATTGCACAAGTAAACAATTTATTGCACAGGTAAACAATTTATTGCAAATTAAACAATTTATTGCACAAGTAAACAATTTATTGCACAGGTAAACAATTTATTGCACAGGTAAACAATTTATTGCACAGGTAAACAATTTATTGCACAGGTAAACAATTTATTGCACAGGTAAACAATTTATTGCAAAGGTAAACAATTTATTTCACAGGTAAACAATTTATTTCACAGGTAAACAATTTATTTCACAGGTAAACAATTTATTGCAAAGGTAAACAATTTATTGCACAGGTAAACAATTTATTGCTCAGGTAAACAATTTATTGCACAGGTAAACAATTTATTGCACAGGTAAACAATTTATTGCACAGGTAAACAATTTTATTGCACAGGTAAACAATTTATTGCACAGGTAAACAATTTATTGCTCAGGTAAACAATTTATTGCACAGGTAAACAATTTATTGCACAGGTAAACAATTTATTGCACAGGTAAACAATTTATTGCACAGGTAAACAATTTATTGCTCAGGTAAACAATTTATTGCACAGGTAAACAATTTATTGCACAGGTAAACAATTTATTGCACAGGTAAACAATTTATTGCACAGGTAAACAATTTATTGCACAGGTAAACAATTTATTGCACAGGTAAACAATTTATTGCACAGGTAAACAATTTATTGCTCAGGTAAACAATTTATTGCACAGGTAAACAATTTATTGCTCAGGTAAACAATTTATTGCACAGGTAAACAATTTATTGCACAGGTAAACAATTTATTGCACAGGTAAACAATTTATTGCTCAGGTAAACAATTTATTGCAAAGGTAAACAATTTATTTCACAGGTAAACAATTTATTGCACAGGTAAACAATTTATTGGAAGGTTAATATATAAGGTTTTCACAGTGGTACAAATTTTCGCGCAGCGCAAAGTGAATAAACACGTACACACGTACAAAGGTGCACATGTATAAAGGTGCACATGTACAAAGGTGCACATGTATAAAGGTGCACATGTACAAAGGTGCACATGTGCAAAGGTGCACATGTACAAATGTGCACATGTACAAAGGTGCACATGTACAAACGTACACACGTACAAAGGTACACACGTACAAAGGTGCACATGTACAAAGGTGCACATGTACAAAGGTGCACATGTGCAAAGGTGCACATGTACAAATGTGCACATGTACAAAGGTGCACATGTACAAACGTACACACGTACAAAGGGGCACATGTACAAAGGTGCACATGTACAAAGGTACACATGTACAAAGGTGCACATGTACAAACGTACACACGTACAAAGGTGCACATGTACAAAGGTGCACATGTACAAAAGTGCACATGTACAAAGGTACACACGTACAAAGGTACACACGTACAAAGGTACACACGTACAAAGGTGCATATGTACAAACGTACACACGTACAAAGGTGCACATGTACAAACGTACACACGTACAAAGGTACACACGTACAAAGGTACACACGTACAAAGGTACACATGTACAAACGCACACAGGCACAAACTTTCACAGGTACACGGTATTTTAAATTTCACAGGATACTGATCTCATCTGTCAGCTAACAGGCGAGTGTCAGCTCACAGATGGGTGTCAGCTCACAGTTGAGTGTCAGCAAACAGGTGTCACCTCACTGGTGGGTGTCAGCTGACAGGTGAGTGTCAGCAAACAGGTGAGTGTCACCTCA
>NC_069406.1:47275485-47287985 GCF_026875155.1 Cherax quadricarinatus | reverse complement strand
CAGGAGATCAGCAGTTTCTGAGATACTCAAGCCACATCGTCTCTCTAACACCAACAATAATTATGCTTCGTTCACATTTATTCCTCATTCTGATGTCTGGTCTGAACAACAATTGAACTTCTGACCATGTCTACATGTCTTGACTATGTCTACATGTCTTGGCCATGTCTACATGTCTTGACCATGTCTGCATATCTTGACTATGTCTGCATGTCTTTAGGCAATGATGTGCTGCCTCCTCATTGGTTGATTAAATATTTACATTGGCGAGCAAATGCGTATGTGTATATATATGTATATATATATATATATATATATATATATATATATATATATATATATATATATATATATATATATATATATATATACATACATACATATACAATAGGCCTACAGTTGTGACAATTCAGCATCAGTGAGCAGGCCTGGCTGAGCCTCCAGCAATTCTATGTAATGAAATTCCTGCTGAGTGGGCTGAGAGACTGAGAGAGAGAGAGAGAGAGAGGAGAGAGAGAGAGAGAGAGAGAGAGAGGAGAGAGAGAGAGAGAGAGAGAGAGAGAAGAGAGAGAGAGAGAGAGAGAGAGAGAGAGAGAGAGAGAGAGAGAGAGAGAGAGAGAGAGAGAGAGAGAGAGAGAGAGAGAGAGAGAGAGAGAGAGAGAGAGAGAGAGAGAGAGAGAGAGAGAGAGAGAGAGAGAGGAGAGAGAGAGAGAGAGAGAGAGAGAGAGAGAGAGAGAGAGAGAGAAGGAGAGAGAGAGTTAGGTTTAAAATCTATCGACTGCACGGTAACAGCAGTTGCAGTTACATCACAGAAGGGCGAGGCCCACTAGTGATGCAGCAGTTTCCGTCACGTAACAAGTGGGCGGGGCCCAATAGTGAAAGCAGGTCATACCCAACCAACTCTAGAACATGACCCACTGCCACTAGTGAGTCCAGTCCCTCTATGATGTGACTGCAACTACTGCATCACTAGCAGGCCCCGTCCTCCTGTGACGTGACTGCAACTGCTGCATCACTAGAAGGCCCCGTCCTCCTGTGACGTGACTGCAACTACTGCATCACTAGCAGGCCCCGTCCTCCTGTGATGTGACTGCAACTACTGCATCACTAGAAGGCCCCGTCCTCCTGTGACGTGACTGCAACTACTGCATCACTAGAAGGCCCCGTCCTCCTGTGACGTGACTGCAACTGCTGCAACTCATCTGCCTCCAAGACTGGGACTAACTGCTTCTAGCCATGGCTGATTACGGAACTGTCTTCTGTATTTCCACTGTTCTGGTGGGTTTACATCTGGTACTGGGGCAAGATTACTATCTGTCTGACGATACTCATTAACGAATCATACACAAACTCCAATACTCACAGCATACCAAACATACACCACTAACCAACAATAACAACATACCACACTACGAACACCAATACCACCTACACAACCAACATACATCCAAAACACAATACACACTCATAACCAAATACACCAACTACACCAACATAACACCTGACATACACATCACCAAAATAACCAAATACACACAACATCATCCACATACCTACACTATTCCAATACACACAATACACCCACAACTATCACTCTAACACATCACACCACAATCACCAACTTCACAACATTACACCATACACAATAATATCTCATCATTATGACTGAACCATCTATTTAACTAGTTGTATCTATGACAGAAGAGATTATATACTTAGCTGCCTGACTAATTCACCTTTACCTCATTACATTTACCACCATCCACTAACATCACAATAACTTATTACCACAACATCACAACTTAAGGATGTGGATCGGCAAGGTGTGGGGCTGGTTCGTACTTTGGGGGATGTAGTGGGTGTGTTGGCGTTGGGTGCTGGGTGTGTGTGCGTCACATGGTGGGTCTGGGTTGTGGACGGGGAATGGTGAGTTGGAGAGTACATGGGATTAAATTGGTTGGGTGGGTATATTTATGTATATAGTTATTTATAATTATGTATATTAGTATGTATATAATTATATATATGTATAATTATGTATATAATTATATATATGTATAATTATGTATATAATTATATATGTGTATAATTATGTATAATTATTATATGTATAATTATGTATATCAATTATATGTATATGTATAATTTGTATATAGTTATTGTATATAATTTATGTATAATTTGTATATAATTATATGTATAATTTGTATATAATTATATGTATAATTATGTATATAATTTATATATGTATAATTATGTAATAATTATATGTATTGTATAATTATGTAGATAATTATATGTATATGTATAATTATGTATATAATTATATGTATATGTATAATTATGTATATAATTTATGTATATTATGTATCTAATTATATGGATATGTATAATTATGTATATATTGTATGTATATGTATAATTATGTATATATTATATGTATATGTATAATTATGTATATAATTATATGTATAGTAAATTATGTATATAATTGTATGTATTGTATAATTATGTATAATTGTATGTATATGTATAATTCTGTATATAATTATATTTGTATATTGTATATAATTTATTTATATGTATCTATATGTATAGTATAATTATGTATATATTTTTGTATTTTGTACTTATTATATGCTATTTATAATTGTCAATAATATTGTCTTCAAATTAGTATCACTACATTCTACTGTATATGTTCTATACAAAAATTACTGTACTCCTAAAGCTCACATTACTATGTCAACCATTCTGTATCCTAATTAATAGTATACATTCATATACCATCTTGTCTATAGTCAAACCATACAATCACACACTACTCACCAACACTTACTCATACACTACATATCACTCCAACACAACTTACACCAACTACATCAGCAACATACATTACACCAACATACACACACAAACATACTCCAATTACACACTAAACACATACACATACACCAACATACACCTAAACATACAACCAAAATACACCAAACATACACTAACCAACAATACACATTACATCACCAACACATACACCAACATTACACACCAACTCATACATACCCCATCATTACAACATCATCCATACCTCATTACATCCATCTCAACACATGACTATTACAACCAACATTACACCAAATACACACCAAAATACACACCAAAATCATATCACCAACATACACACCAATCACATACACATTTACACCAACATAACTCCAATCATAACATAACACATAACCAACCATACACTACACCAACATCACACCACACATACATACATCCAACATACACACACATACACATACCCAACATACAACACTCAACACTACACCAACATACACACCAACAATACACATACACCAACATTACACACCAAACAAACATACACCAAATACACACCAACATACAACCAACATACACCAACCATATCACAACACATAACACATACACACAAACATACACACACCAACATATCAACCAACACATACACATACACCAACATTACACACCTAACACTATCAACACCACATACACACCAATACATACACTCAACACATACACACCAAACTACACATACCACATACCACCAACACATACACTACCAACATACACACCAACACATACACATACAACCAAATACATACACCAAACACACCAACATACACCAACATTACCACCAACACATACACATAACACCAACATACACACCAACATACACCAACATACACAACACTACACATACACCAACATACCAACAAACAACAACATACCCAACATACCAACACATACACCAACATCACACCAACATAAAAACCACATACACCCAACAATACACATAACACCAACATACCAACACATACCCAACATACACACCAACACATGCACCAACATACACAAACCCAAAACCTACACCCCAACATACACACCACACATACACCAACTACACACCAACACATACACCAACATACACACCAACATAACACCAACACTACACCAACATACACACCAACATACACCAACATACACACCAAAAATACCAACAATACACCAACATACACACCAAAAACATACACCAACAACAACCAACATACACCAAATGCCAACACATACACCAACATACACCCAACAACCCCAACATACACCAACAAACACCAACACATCACATACACCAACATACACACCAAAATACACCAACATACAACCAACACATACACTACACCAAAACATACACACCAAACCCAAAACACATGCACCAACATACACACCAAAATACACCTACATACACACCAACACATACACATACACCAAAATACACACCAACATACACCAACATACACACCAACACATACACATACACCAACATACACACCAACACATACACATGCACCAACATACACACCAACATACACCAACATACACACCAACACATACACATATACCAACATACACACCAACATACACCAACATACCAACACATACACCAACATACACCAACATACACACCAACATACACATCAAAATACACCAACATACACACCAACATACATCAACATACACACGAACATCACACACAACATACATCAACATACACACCAACATACACAACGAACATACACACCAACACATACACCAACATACACACCAACATACACCAACATACCAACACATACACCAACATACACCAACATACACATCAACATACACCAACATACACACCAACACATACACCAACATACACCAACATACACACCAACACATACACCAACATACACACCAACAAACACCAACATGCACACCAACATACACCAACATACACCAACATACACACCAACACATACACCAACATACACATCAATATACACCAACATACACACCAACAAACACCAACATACACACCAACATACACCAACAAACACCAACATACACACCAACACATACACCAACATACACACCAACATACACCAACATACACACCAACATACAAAAACAATATACACCAACATACACCAACATACACACCAACACATACACCAACATACACACCAACATACACGCCAACATACGCACTAACATACACCAACATACACACCAACATACACCAACATACACACCAACATACACGAAAATATACGCACTAACATACACCAACATACACCAACATACACCAACATACACACCAACATACACCAACATACACACCAACATACACACAATTATACACAATTACTGTTTTTGTTTACAAGAACAAACATTAATACTGTTGCTGGCTCAGTTGTTTACCTCACAACTGTTTACCCGTTTTCTGTTTATTCGTTACCTGTTTATTTATTCGTTTCCTGTTTGTTTATCTCCGTTTAATCTTATAATTCAATTAATAATAATAGTAGCAGTATAATAATTATAATAATAATAATATTAATACTAATAATAATACAAGTGTTGTCTTCCTGGTGAAGACAGGTGTTGTCTTCCTGGTGAAGACAGGTTTTGTCTTCCTGGTGAAGACAGGTGTTGTCTTCCTGGTGAAGACAGGTGTTGTCTTCCTGGTGAAGACAGGTGTTGTCTTCCTGGTGAAGACAGGTGTTGTCTTCCTGGTGAAGACAGGTGTTGTCTTCCTGGTGAAGACAGGTGTTGTCTTCCTGGTGAAGACAGGTGTTGTCTTCCTGGTGAAGACAGGTGTTGTCTTCCTGGTGAAGACAGGTGTTGTCTTCCTGGTGAAGACAGGTGTTGTCTTCCTGGTGAAGACAGGTGTTGTCTTCCTGGTGAAGACAGGTGTTGTCTTCCTGGTGAAGACAGGTGTTGTCTTCCTGTGAAGACAGGTGTTGTCTTCCTGGTGAAGACAGGTGTTGTCTTCCTGGTGAAGACAGGTGTTGTCTTCCTGGTGAAGACAGGTGTTGTCTTCCTGGTGAAGACAGGTGTTGTCTTCCTGGTGAAGACAGGTGTTGTCTTCCTGGTGAAGACAGGTGTTGTCTTCCTGGAGAATATAGGTGTTGTCTTCCTGGTGAAGACAGGTGTTGTCTTCCTGGTGAAGACAGGTGTTGTCTTCCTGGTGAAGACAGGTGTTGTCTTCCTGGTGAAGACAGGTGTTGTCTTCCTGGTGAAGACAGGTGTTGTCTTCCTGGTGAAGACAGGTGTTGTCTTCCTGGTGAAGACAGGTGTTGTCTTCCTGGTGAAGGCAGGTGTTGTCTTCCTGGTGAAGACAGGTGTTGTCTTCCTGGTGAAGACAGGTGTTGTCTTCCTGGTGAATACAGGTGTTGTCTTCCTGGTGAAGACAGGTGTTGTCTTCCTGGTGAAGACAGGTGTTGTCTTCCTGGTGAAGACAGGTGTTGTCTTCCTGGTGAAGACAGGTGTTGTCTTCCTGGTGAAGACAGGTGTTGTCTTCCTGGTGAAGACAGGTGTTGTCTTCCTGGTGAAGACAGGTGTTGTCTTCCTGGTGAAGACAGGTGTTGTCTTCCTGGTGAAGACAGGTGTTGTCTTCCTGGTGAAGACAGGTGTTGTCTTCCTGGTGAAGACAGGTGTTGTCTTCCTGGTGAAGACAGGTGTTGTCTTCCTGGTGAAGACAGGTGTTGTCTTCCTGGTGAAGACAGGTGTTGTCTTCCTGGTGAAGACAGGTGTTGTCTTCCTGGTGAAGACAGGTGTTGTCTTCCTGGTGAAGACAGGTGTTGTCTTCCTGGTGAAGACAGGTGTTGTCTTCCTGGTGAAGACAGGTGTTGTCTTCCTGGTGAAGACAGGTGTTGTCTTCCTGGTGAAGACAGGTGTTGTCTTCCTGGTGAAGACAGGTGTTGTCTTCCTGGAGAATATAGGTGTTGTCTTCCTGGTGAAGACAGGTGTTGTCTTCCTGGTGAAGACAGGTGTTGTCTTCCTGGTGAAGACAAGTGTTGTCTTCCTGGTGAAGACAGGTGTTGTCTTCCTGGTGAAGACAGGTGTTGTCTTCCTGGTGAAGACAGGTGTTGTCTTCCTGGTGAAGACAGGTGTTGTCTTCCTGGTGAAGACAGGTGTTGTCTTCCTGGTGAAGACAGGTGTTGTCTTCCTGGTGAATACAGGTGTTGTCTTCCTGGTGAAGACAGGTGTTGTCTTCCTGGTGAAGACAGGTGTTGTCTTCCTGGTGAAGACAGGTGTTGTCTTCCTGGTGAAGACAGGTGTTGTCTTCCTGGAGAATATAGGTGTTGTCTTCCTGGTGAAGACAGGTGTTGTCTTCCTGGTGAAGACAGGTGTTGTCTTCCTGGTGAAGACAGGTGTTGTCTTCCTGGTGAAGACAGGTGTTGTCTTCCTGGTGAAGACAGGTGTTGTCTTCCTGGTGAAGACAGGTGTTGTCTTCCTGGTGAAGACAGGTGTTGTCTTCCTGGTGAAGACAGGTGTTGTCTTCCTGGTGAAGACAGGTGTTGTCTTCCTGGTGAAGACAGGTGTTGTCTTCCTGGTGAAGACAGGTGTTGTCTTCCTGGTGAATACAGGTGTTGTCTTCCTGGTGAAGACAGGTGTTGGCGAATCAGTAGTCTTGAAGGAGTTAGGCGTTATCTCTCACAAATGTTACTGATTACTCTCTCCTGAACCTTCTCCTACCTCGCTAATTACTGTGTGTGTGTGTGTGTGTGTGTGTGTGTGTGTGTGTGTGTGTGTGTGTGTGTGTGTGTGTGTGTGTGTACTCACCTAGTTGTACTCACCTAGTTGAGGTTGCGGGGGTCGAGTCCGAGCTCCTGGCCCCGCCTCTTCACTGATCGCTACTAGGTCACTCTCCCTGAACCGTGAGCTTTATCATACCTCTGCTTAAAGCTATGTATGGATCCTGCCTCCACTACATCGCTTCCCAAACTGTTCCACTTACTGTGTGTGTGTGTGTGTGTGTGTGTGTGTGTGTGTGTGTGTGTGTGTGTGTGTGTGTGTGTGTGTGTGTACAGCTGTGAAACACGGTGTAAACACGGTGTAAACACGGTCTAGCGAGGTCAGCAAGAATTGTTTACACGGTAGCTTCAGTTCCATCACATTATCCCCATATAATTGATACTATTATGGCTCAGCAAGCCAAACAACCACTACCATGACTACCATGGTCACCATGGCTACCATAACCTATCATGAGTACCATGGTTACTATAACTACCATAATTACCATGACTAGCATGACTTTATAATCACACCCACATCTGTTTGCCTGTCTGTGTGCCTGTCTTTCTGCCTGTCTATTTGTCTATCTGCTTGTCGTGTCTATACCTGTCTGTGGCTATCTGTACCTATCTTTGGCTGTCCGTACCTGTCTGTGGCTGTCTGTACCTGTCTGTGGCTGTCTGTACCCCTTTATGCTTCAAATACTCTGCCGTTTGCAATGTTGCATAGCCTTGAATAATTAATTACAGCTAATTACTCACAGCAAACACTCTTAATATACCTAATTACCTCACCTATTTATCTTACCTCACCCAGTTACCTCACCTAGTTACCTCACCTATTTACCTCACCTATTTATCTTACCTCACCTAATTACGTCACCTAGTTACCTCACCTAATTACCTCACCTAGTTTCCTCACCTCTCCACTCTCATATGTAATATACAGAAATAATATATTACCAAATAGTTCCAAGCGGTGATCCTCACAAGCGTTGACCCTGACAAGCGGTGATCCTCACAAGCGGTGACCCTGACAAGCGGTGATCCTCACAAGCGGTGACCCTGACAAGCGGTGATCCTCACAAGCGGTGACCCTGACAAGCGGTGATCCTTACTCACAGCTTCAGATGGGAGTGTCTATCATGAGTTATATTCATGGTGAGTTGTGAGACCATCAGAGGCTAGTCAGCACCTGGGGAGTCCATCAGAGGCTAGTCAGCACCTGGGGAGTCCATCAGTGGCCAGTCATCACCTGGGGAGTCCATCAGTGGCCAGTCAGCACTTGGGGAGTCCATCAGTGGCCAGTCAGCACCTGGGGAGGCCCTCAGTGGCCAGTCAGAACTTGGGGAGTCCATCAGTGGCCAGTCAGCACCTAGGGAGGCCATCAGAAGCCAATCAACACCTGGGAAGTCCATCAGTGGCCAGTCAGCACTTGGGGAGGCCATCAGTGGCCAGTCATCACCTGGGGAGTCCATCAGAAGCCAATCAACACCTGGGAAGTCCATCAGTTACCAGTCAGCATTTGGGGAGGCCTTCAGTGGCCAGTCAGCACCTGGGGAGTCCATCAGTGGCCAGTCAGCACTTGGGGAGGCCATCAGTGGCCAGTCAGCACTTGGGGAGGCCATCAATGGCCAGTCAGCACTTGGGGAGGCCTTCAGTGGCCAGTCAGCACCTGGGGAGGCCATCAGTGACCAATCAGCACCTGGGGAGTCCATCAGTGGCAGTCAGCATTTGGGGAGGCCATCAGTGGCCAGTCAGCACTTGGGGAAGCCATCAATGTCCAGTCAGCACCTGGGGAGTCCATCAGTGGCCAGTCAGCACCTGGAGAGTCCATCAGTGGCCAGTCAGCACTTGGGGAGGACATCAGTGACCAGTCAGCACCTGAGTAGTGGAGGATAATCAAGAGTGATCCTCACACCAGCCTCAGTATTATGATCCTAACAGGGATCCATTATAAGTGTGCACTTGACCTGCAGGATACTACCAAGGAGGTTGGTACCTTCCGTGCACTGCACGCCACCTGCATGAAGGTTGGTACCTTCTGTGCACTGCACGTCACCTGCAGGATGGTTGGTACCTTCCGTGCACTGCATGTCACCTGCAGGATGGTTGGTACCTTCCGTGCACTGTACGTCACCTGCAGGATTGTTGGTACCTTCCGTGCACTGCACGTCACCTGCAGAAAGGTTGGTACCTTCCGTGCACTGCACGTCACCTGCAGGATGGTTGATACCTTCCGTGCACTGCACGTCACCTGCAGGATGGTTGATACCTTCCGTGCACTGCACGTCACCTGCAGGATGGTTGGTACCTTCCGTGCACTGCACGTCACCTGCAGGATGGTTGATACCTTCTGTGCACTGCACGTCACCTGCAGGATGGTTGATACCTTCTGTGCACTGCACGTCACCTGCAGGAAGGTTGGTACCTTCCGTGCACTGCACGTCACCTGCAGGATGGTTGATACCTTCTGTGCACTGCACGTCACCTGCAGGAAGGTTTGTACCTTCCGTGCACTGCACGTGACATTTCTCTGCAACAGTGCCATGTTCAACACTGACGAATAGCACTGCCAGGTTTGCAATCCGTTGTTGCTGGTTTGCAAGGAATATCTTGCAGGCCAGCGATGTTGCTGTTGGTGGTGTCTCCACAGCCAGTAATTTCCCTGAGGTGAGCACCATGAATCTTGTGGTTCAGGTGTGTGTGTTCCCCTGACAGGTGGGAGCAACGCAGCGCCGACAACAGTGTTTGTGGTGGTCGTTTTTAATGAATATATTCTGCTTTTTATCCACAGCTCGCTAGCTTAGCTTACAGTGCAACGATCGTTTGGCCAGAGAAGTTCAGTGTGAATTGCTTGGTTGTAAAACAAGTCTTTAATATTGTCTCTCGTAAATATTCCCTGACATTCACACCGGAAGTATTAATATTCGGCAAACATTCACAGTTCATTAGTTTTAGCTTCCTTGTATAGGCCAGTAGGCCTCCTGCAGTGTTCCTCCATTATTACGTCATTCTCAGTGTCGTTCAATTTCCCTCCTCACTCTCCTATAATTGTTCCCGTTCAGTCTACTAACTTCTCTGTTCTTGTCTGTCCATCGCTGTCTATATTTGTTTTGCTACGCTGTTACGAGGCGCCTGAGTTTCCCTGTCTCATATTACCATGTTCATTTTTCCACTATAATCTATCTTGTCCATAATTACTACCACATTTACTGTGTCTGTTTCGTAAGGTCAAGTCCAGGATCTTTCTTCAATTCATGGCATAACTTAACAAGTCTTTGATGACAATTGTGATGTGGATGTCTGAACTGCGCTCAGACAATTGTCTTGAAAGATTTATAAAGTTATACCATGAATTAAGTGAAGATCCCAGACTTCACTTTATGAAACAGTAAATGTGATAGTAATTATGAACACGGTAGATTATAGGGGAAAGTAACATGTTATTAGAAGACAGGGGAACTTACGTGCCGCTTAACCTCTTGTCTTCCTCTCTACGTCTCTGGTTGAAGCAACGACTCTCTTTCTCCTTCTTGCTTCTCCTCCATCCTCCTCCTTCATCTCTCTCATTATAAATGTGAGTGGAGTCAACAAATCAAACTCTCTACAATAACATGCTGTGTCAACATTTAAGTCAGTCATGATTAGTTTGCCAGAAAAAGACTTGTTAGTGACTTTCTTCTGTATTAAGTAATGTATTAAATTATATACGTATATTAACTTTTACTTCTCTCTGTTTACCATGAGAAATACTGATGATCTCTGCCAGTAATTCTCCTCCAGCACCTACCATGAACACTCCAGTAGCTCTCCTCCAGCACCTACCATGAACACTCCAGTAGCTCTCCTCCAGCACCTACCATGAACACTCCAGTAGCTCTCCTCCAGCACCTACCATGAACACTCCAGTAGCTCTCCTCCAGCACCTACCATGAACACTCCAGTAACTCTCCTCCAGCACCTACCATGAACACTCCAGTAACTCTCCTCCAGCACCTACCATGAACACTCCAGTAGCTCTCCTCCAGCACCTACCATGAACACTCCAGTAACTCTCCTCCAGCACCTACCATGAACTTTCCCAGTAACTCTCCTCCAGCACCTACCATGAACACTCCAGTAACTCTCCTCCAGCACCTACCATGAACACTCCAGTAACTCTCCTCCAGCACCTACCATGAACATTCCAGTAACTCCCCTCCAGCACCTACCATGAACACTCCAGTAACTCTCCTCTAGCACCTACCATGAACACTCCAGTAACTCTCCTCCAGCACCTTACCATGAACATTCCAGTAACTCTCCTCCAGCACCTACCATGAACACTCCAGTAACTCTCCTCCAGCACCTACCATGAACATTCCAGTAACTCTCCTCCAGCACCTACCATGAACACTCCAGTAACTCTCCTCCAGCACCTACCATGAACACTCCAGTAACTCTCCTCCAGCACCTACCATGAACACTCCAGTAACTCTCCTCTAGCACTACCATGAAATTTCCCAGTAACTCTCCTCCAGCACCTACCATGAACACTCCAGTAACTCTCCTCCAGCACCTACCATGAACACTCCAGTAACTCTCCTCCAGCACTTCTCCTCCACTGACTCTCCTCCCATTGACTCTCCTCCACTGACTCTATTCCCTCTGACTCTCCTCCCACTGATTCTCCCCCACTGACTCTCCTCCACTGACTCTCCTCCACTGACTCTCTTCCCACTGGCTCTCCTCCTACTGACTCTCCTCCCTCTAACTCTCCTCCCACTGACTCTCCTCCACTGACTCTCCTCCCACTGATTCTCCTCCACTGACTCTCCTCCCACTGACTCTCCTCCTACTGACTCTCCTCCACTGACTCTCCTCCACTGACTCTCCTCCACTTACTCTCCTCCCACA
>NC_069406.1:47270485-47272985 GCF_026875155.1 Cherax quadricarinatus | reverse complement strand
AGAGAGAGAGAGAGAGAGAGAGAGAGAGAGAGAGAGAGAGAGAGAGAGAGAGAGAGAGAGAGAGAGAGAGAGAGAGAGAGAGAGAGAGAGAGAGAGAGAGAGAGAGAGAGAGAGAGAGAGAGAGAGAGAGAGAGAGACAACATCTGTTATCAGCACGTATTATTGAGATTTCCTGGACAGTTGTAAGAAGCATTGCAAAGTTGAATCTGGCACTGAGCCAGCGTGCAAGGTACCATTGTGTTGAACAGAGTGCAAGGTGCCATTGTGTTGCGACAGAGTTCAAGGTGCCAATGTATTGCACCAGAATGCAAGGTGCCATTGTGTTGCAACAGAGTGCAAGGTGCCAATGTAGTGCACCAGAATGCAAGGTGCCACTGTGTTGCAGCAGAGTGCAAGGTGCCATTGTGCTGCAACAGAGTGCAAGGTGCCAATGTAGTGCACCAGAATGCAAGGTGCCACTGTGTTGCAACAGAGTGCATGGTGCCATTGTGTTGCAACATATTGCAAGGTGCCATGGTGTTGCAACAGAGTGAAAGGTGCCATTGTGTTGCAACAGAGTGCAAGGTGCCACTGTGTACCAACAGAGTGCAACACAATGGCACCCTGAACTACTGAGAAGTTGAATCAGATTTAACTGACTATTGTTAAAACAGGAAATAAAAGTCTAGAATCAACTCTCTCACACACAAAGCTTTTACAGGATCGGGTTAAGAATTCCTGTCCTTATTTACAAGTTAAAAGCTCGTATCTACCTCGGCTCATTTGAAAGCCTTACCTGGCGTTTCTTTTGTTCAGTGTTATCATGCAAATAGGGAATAATCTCAGAAAAAGTGGATATTCTTGAGAAGGGTACAGCCAGAGCGTGGTTGGTCCCCGTCTTGTGGTACAGAAGTTGTCTTCTCAATGTTCGTGAAATGGAGCTAAGTATGATACCTTGAAAATATTGGCCTTGTACATAACAATAGGGCTGTTAATATGAAACAATAATTATTACAGCACAAACACCTATATTTTCATCCCAGAAAGTGTATGGGAAAAGACAGTAATCTCCTTTTGTTTCTAAATCTCATAATGTATTCAGAAAATCGAGAGATAGCTCTTGCTCCGCATCCCTACCAACACTTGCCAGTGTACCTATGAAATCCAGCACTTCTGCTATTGTGTACGAATGGTATATAATACCGACAAGATGAGAGTAAGACACATGATACCCAGATGTTGCACATGTGTCTTACTCTCACTTCTGCTATTGGTAGGGTCCCGTACAAGCTACAGTAGAGGAAGTTTTAGCGAAATACTTATCGAAACTCCTCGGAACGATTTGTCAAGCTGTCCTAAGACACTGGTATGACCTTAGTAGTGTGAGGGATCTCCACCTGAGTGATGAGAAGCCTGCACGTTGATCAAGTCATTAATCTCTTCGCAGGGTGATTAATGATGATACAGAGTCACCTGTACCTTGCCAGGACTTTGTAAGTCTCGTCGAACTGTGTTCGTTATAACTGCATTAGTTTTCAAGACAACAAGTGTAAACAACTGTTCGGACAGGCCATGGGTTCACCCCTTGGTGCAGTCATGGTTAATTTATATAAGGGAGACCTGGAATACAGACTAGTTCTCAGTACCATCCGTAGATCAGGTACTTGGATGCCACATGTGGATGATATTATGGTCATAGTGCCAAAAGTCTAGAAGTGAGAGACATCTTCAACATTTTGGAACCTACAATTAAATTTGCTCTAGAAGAGGACAACCAACTACCATTCCTCGACATGCTTGTGCTGACAGGTACTACTACTACTACTACTACTACTGCCACCACTACTACCACTTTAATACTATTCTCTCCTCTCGTTACACTACTCCCGTCCCCACTCCCTCTCTCGTATGTATTCTGGCTCCCTTCCCTTCACGCTTCTGTGTGACTAGTTAATGATCTAAGTCGGACCGAAACGTCGTCATAAGATCCTCTCTCCTATGTGCGGGTTAACTGTGTATTGTTACAGTCACAGTATTGGATCTGTTCATTCTCTATATTCTCAGTCTTAGTTTCCTCCGTATTAGGACTGAAGCAGTCATTCGTTAACAAACGTTTACTTTGGAAAAATATTTTGAATTGTACGTAAGTTTTGTTCATACTTTGTTGGTATCACTAGAACATTTACCGGAGAACTAAGTCGTCTTGCTCTGGTCTCTACTCCGTCCAAGGGTCGTACATGAGACAGGGAAGGAAGGGAGGACAAGGGGCAATCAATTCAAGACTGATACATAATCAAGGTCTGAGCGTTCTTCTGCCTCTTACAGACTTTTGCAACTTCTGCTACCGAAAGGTACACAACGAACATTAATACTGTTAGTCTCCTGGCTGCCTTGCTTGCAAGATTTATCATATGAATCTTCAGAGACATCTTGTAATCATATTTCACCCCAGGGATATCCACCTCCTTTCCGGGTACCTACACTCCCATTCATTCTTACCACAGCTTCACCATTACCATCA
>NC_069406.1:47255485-47260485 GCF_026875155.1 Cherax quadricarinatus | reverse complement strand
GTGCATTGAAGACAGTAGTGGGATCTTATAGTGCATTGAAGAAAGTAGTGGGATCTTATAGTGCATTGAAGACAGTAGTGGGATCTTATAGTGCATTGAAGACAGAAGTGGGATCTTATAGTGACTTGAAGACAGTAGTGGGATCTTATAGTGCATTGAAGACAGTAGTGGGATCTTATAGTGCATTGAAGAAAGTAGTGGGATCTTATAGTGCATTGAAGACAGTAGTGGGATCTTATAGTGCATTGAAGACAGAAGTGGGATCTTATAGTGACTTGAAGACAGTAGTGGGATCTTATAGTGCATTGAAGACAGTAGTGGGATCTTATAGTGCATTGAAGACAGTAGTGGGATCTTATAGTGCATTGAAGACAGTAGTGGGATCTTATAGTGCATTGAAGACAGTAGTGGGATCTTAAGTGACTTGAAGACAGTAGTGGGATCTATAAATGCATTGAAGACAGTAGTGGGATCTTATAGTGCATTGAAGACAGTAGTGGGATCTTATAGTGCTTGAAGACAGTAGTGGGATCTTATGCGACTTGAAGACAGTAGTGGGATCTTATAGTGCATTGAAGACAGTAGTGGGATCTTATAGTGACTTGAAGACAGTAGTGGGATCTTATAGTGACTTGAAGACAGTAGTGGGATCTTATAGTGCATTGAAGACAGTAGTGGGATCTTATAGTGACTTGAAGACAGTAGTGGGATCTTATAGTGCTTGAAGACAGTAGTGGGATCTTATAGTGACTTGAAGACAGTAGTGGATCTTATAGTGCATTGAAGACAGTAGTGGGATCTTAAGTGCATTGAAGACAGTAGTGGGATCTTATAGTGCATTGAAGACAGTAGTGGGATCTTATAGAGCCATTGAAGACAGTAGTGGGATCTTATAGTGACTTGAAGACAGTAGTGGGATCTTATAGTGCATTGAAGACAGTAGTGGGATCTTATAGTGCATTGAAGACAGTAGTGGGATCTTATAGTGCATTGAAGACAGTAGTGGGATCTTATAGTGCATTGAAGACAGTAGTGGGATCTTATAGTGACTTGAAGACAGTAGTGGGATCTTATAGTGACTTGAAGACAGTAGTGGGATCTTATAGTGCATTGAAGACAGTAGTGGGATCTTATAGTGCATTGAAGACAGTAGTGGGATCTTATAGTGCATTGAAGACAGTAGTGGGATCTTATAGTGCATTGAAGACAGTAGTGGGATCTTATAGTGACTTGAAGACAGTAGTGGGATCTTATAGTGCATTGAAGACAGTAGTGGGATCTTATAGTGCATTGAAGACAGTAGTGGGATCTAAAAGTGCATTGAAGACAGTAGTGGATCTTATAGTGCATTGAAGACAGTAGTGGGATCTTATAGTGACTTGAAGACAGTAGTGGGATCTTATAGTGACTTGAAGACAGTAGTGGGATCTTATAGTGACTTGAAGACAGTAGTGGGATCTTATAGTGCATTGAAGACAGTAGTGGGATCTTATAGTGCATTGAAGACAGTAGTGGGATCTTATAGTGACTTGAAGACAGTAGTGGGATCTTATAGTGACTTGAAGACAGTAGTGGGATCTTATAGTGCATTGAAGACAGTAGTGGGATCTTATAGTGCATTGAAGACAGTAGTGGGATCTTATAGTGACTTGAAGACAGTAGTGGGATCTTATAGTGCCTTGAAGACAGTAGTGGGATCTTACAGTGTCTTGAAGACAGTAGTGGGATCTTATAGTGACTTGAAGACAGTAGTGGGGTCTTACAGTGTCTTGAAGACAGTAGTGGGAACTTATAGTGACTTGAAGACAGTAGTGGGATCTTATAGTGACTTGAAGACAGTAGTGGGATCTTACAGTGTCTTGAAGACAGTAGTGGGATCTTATAGTGACTTGAAGACAGTAGTGGGATCTTATAGTGACTTGAAGACAGTAGTGGGATCTTACAGTGTCTTGAAGACAGTAGTGGGATCTTACAGTGTCTTGAAGACAGTAGTGGGATCTTATAGTGACTTGAAGACAGTAGTGGGATCTTACAGTGTCTTGAAGACAGTAGTGGGATCTTATAGTGCCCTGAAGACAGTAGTGGGATCTTACAGTGACTTGAAGACAGTAGTGGGATCTTATAGTGCCCTGAAGACAGTAGTGGGATGTTACAGTGACTTGAAGACAGTAGTGGGATCTTATAGTGCCCTGAAGACAGTAGTGGGATCTTATAGTGCCTTGAAGACAGTAGTGGGATCTTACAGTGCCCTGAAGAGAGTAGTGGGATCTTACAGTGACTTGAAGACAGTAGTGGGATCTTATAGTGCCTTGAAGACAGTAGTGGGATCTTACAGTGACTTGAAGACAGTAGTGGGATCTTATAGTGCCCTGAAGACAGTAGTGGGATCTTACAGTGACTTGAAGACAGTAGTGGGATCTCACAGTGACTTGAAGACAGTAGTGGGATCTTATAGTGCCCTGAAGACAGTAGTGGGATCTTACAGTGACTTGAAGACAGTAGTGGGATCTTACAGTGACTTGAAGACAGTAGTGGGATCTTATAGTGCCTTGAAGACAGTATGGGGATCTTACAGTGACTTGAAGACAGTAGTGGGATCTTACAGTGCCTTGAAGACAGTAGTGGGATCTTACAGTGCCTTGAAGACAGTAGTGGGATCTTACAGTGCCTTTAAGACAGTAGTGGGATCTTACAGTGCCTTGATGACAGTAGTGGGATCTTACAGTGTCTTGAAGACAGTAGTGGGATCTTAAAGTTTCTTGAAGACAGTAGTGGGATCTTACAGTGCCTTGAAGACAGTAGTGGGATCTTACAGTGTCTTGAAGACAGTAGTGGTATCTTACAGTGCCTTGAAGACAGTAGTGGTATCTTACAGTGCCTTTAAGACAGTAGAGGGATCTTACAGTGCCTTGATGACAGTAGTGGGATCTTACAGTGTCTTGAAGACAGTAGTGGGATCTTACAGTGCCTTGAAGACAGTAATGGGATCTTACAGTGTCTTGAAGAGAGTAGTGGGATCTTACAGTTTCTTGAAGACAGTAGTGGGATCTTACAGTGCCTTGAAGACAGTAGTGGGAACTTACAGTGTCTTGAAGACAGTAGTGGGATCTTATAGTGCATTGAAGACAGTAGTGGGATCTTATAGTGACTTGAAGACAGTAGTGGGATCTTATAGTGACTTGAAGACAGTAGTGGGATCTTATAGTGCATTGAAGACAGTAGTGGGATCTTATAGTGCATTGAAGACAGTAGTGGGATCTTATAGTGACTTGAAGACAGTAGTGGGATCTTATAGTGCCTTGAAGACAGTAGTGGATCTTACAGTTCTTGAGACAGTAGTGGGATCTTATAGTGCATTGAAGACAGTAGTGGGATCTTACAGTGTCTTGAAGACAGTAGTGGGATCTTATAGTGACTTGAAGACAGTAGTGGGGTCTTACAGTGTCTTGAAGACAGTAGTGGGATCTTATAGTGACTTGAAGACAGTAGTGGGATCTTATAGTGACTTGAAGACAGTAGTGGGATCTTACAGTGTCTTGAAGACAGTAGTGGGATCTTATAGTGACTTGAAGACAGTAGTGGGATCTTATAGTGACTTGAAGACAGTAGTGGGATCTTACAGTGTCTTGAAGACAGTAGTGGGATCTTACAGTGTCTTGAAGACAGTAGTGGGATCTTATAGTGACTTGAAGACAGTAGTGGGATCTTACAGTGTCTTGAAGACAGTAGTGGGATCTTATAGTGCCCTGAAGACAGTAGTGGGATCTTACAGTGACTTGAAGACAGTAGTGGGATCTTATAGTGCCCTGAAGACAGTAGTGGGATCTTACAGTGACTTGAAGACAGTAGTGGGAGATATAGTGCCCTGAAGACAGTAGTGGGATCTTATAGTGCCTTGAAGACAGTAGTGGGATCTTACAGTGCCCTGAAGACAGTAGTGGGATCTTACAGTGACTTGAAGACAGTAGTGGGATCTTATAGTGCCTTGAAGACAGTAGTGGGATCTTACAGTGACTTGAAGACAGTAGTGGGATCTTATAGTGCCCTGAAGACAGTAGTGGGATCTTACAGTGACTTGAAGACAGTAGTGGGATCTCACAGTGACTTGAAGACAGTAGTGGGATCTTATAGTGCCCTGAAGAGAGTAGTGGGATCTTACAGTGACTTGAAGACAGTAGTGGGATCTTACAGTGACTTGAAGACAGTAGTGGGATCTTATAGTGCCTTGAAGACAGTAGTGGGATCTTACAGTGACTTGAAGACAGTAGTGGGATCTTACAGTGCCTTGAAGACAGTAGTGGGATCTTACAGTGCCTTGAAGACAGTAGTGGGATCTTACAGTGCCTTTAAGACAGTAGTGGGATCTTACAGTGCCTTGATGACAGTAGTGGGATCTTACAGTGTCTTGAAGACAGTAGTGGGATCTTACAGTTTCTTGAAGACAGTAGTGGGATCTTACAGTGCCTTGAAGACAGTAGTGGGATCTTACAGTGTCTTGAAGACAGTAGTGGTATCTTACAGTGCCTTTAAGACAGTAGAGGGATCTTACAGTGCCTTGATGACAGTAGTGGGATCTTACAGTGTCTTGAAGACAGTAGTGGGATCTTACAGTGCCTTGAAGACAGTAATGGGATCTTACAGTGTCTTGAAGAGAGTAGTGGGATCTTACAGTTTCTTGAAGACAGTAGTGGGATCTTACAGTGCCTTGAAGACAGTAGTGGGATCTTACAGTGTCTTGAAGACAGTAGTGGGATCTTACAGTGCCTTGAAGACAGTAGTGGGATCTTATAGTGCCTTGAAGACAGTAGTGGGATCTTACAGTGTCTTGAAGACAGTAGTGGTATCTTACAGTGCCTTGAAGACAGTAGTGGTATCTTACAGTGCCTTTAAGACAGTAGTGGGATCTTACAGTGCCTTGATGACAGTAGTGGGATCTTACAGTGTCTTGAAGACAGTAGTGGGATCTTACAGTGTCTTGAAGACAGTAGTGGGATCTTACA
>NC_069406.1:47210485-47250485 GCF_026875155.1 Cherax quadricarinatus | reverse complement strand
TGGGTGGAACACTGTGGGTGGAACACTGTAGGTGGAATACTGTCGGTGGAACACTGTAGGTGGAACACTGTGGGTGGAACACTGTGGGTGGAACACTGTAGGTGGAACACTGTGGGTGGAACACTGTAGGTGGAACACTGTAGGTGGAACACTGTGGATGGAACACTGTAGGTGGAATACTGTGGGTGGAACACTATGGGCTGATAAGTGTTGTGGGCGTCCTAATAAAGGCTGGAATGAGGAGAGCACATGTTAGGATAGGTTAGAGGAAGTAGGGAAGGTCATAGAATGACTGGATTGGTAGGGAACGTCAGGAATGACTGAATGGGTAGGTGTTACGACCTATGAACAAGGACACAATGAATATTTTGTATATGTTGCAGTTTCGTATAATTTTATATTGCTGATATTTTCATTAATAGCTAAAACGAAAAAAAAGCATGCATTATATTAATATTTGACTTCTTATACATTGTATTAGCTTATGTATGTAGGTAGGACGTAACAGCTGCACCTCTGATTGTGCTCGTTGTTGTAGTGTTTTGGCTGGCCGCTTGTTTAACAGTTGGTGCCAGGTTGAAGCTGGTACAAGTCACTTGACACACCTGACGTTGTAGTTGCTGGCCTGCCTCACCCTCTCTCTTTACCTGTTGCTCGTAGAGGCAACATGCTCTCTGCAAGAATGCTCCTCAGTTAGTGTTATTTAGACTCTGATTTGGTGAGCAGTGACATAACTCTTTGCAACTCATTCGTCTCTCAGCCCTTGAGTAGAGAGGACGTGTGCTGCTGCTACCCCCTGGTGTTGACTGGGTGCAGTAATATTTTCACAACATGGCGCAGGCTTGTCGCCGGAGAGTCAATACAGTCTGTATTGAATTAACCAGTGGAGCTATCACTGGGCCGTCTATGGAGCTACTTCTACCAGCAATAATTAGAGACACCTACGGCGTAGCTACTGAAGAGATTTGTGGACTTGCCTTGAATGGCACGAAGAGATATTTCTTAAATTCAATTCGACGAGTAGTTATGAGGACAGTGGTTAACAAGTTTCGGGAAGTGGCCATACCTGTGAATCATGCTGTCACGGTGAGGATGCATGATGTTCAAGTTACTTCACTTGGGTGAAGATCGGGAATGTGCCATTTGAGGCGGATGCATCTGACATAAGGTTTGCCATAGTAAATATGGGACGGTAACACACGTTACTGCCGGAAGATGGTCCAGCTGGTACGTAAATGGAATACCTGAGGGTACGTACTCTGCAAAGATGACGATACGACATCCATTCCGTCGTATGTGGTGATGGAAGAATTCAGAACTCAGGTATTTGTGACATACGCAGGGCAACGAACGCATTTGTCTTTTGTGTGGGTCGTATGAACACCTGGCAGCGCAATGGGTAGAGGACGTGGAGACAACGACCTACAACAACGAAGAAACGTAGAGGGATGAGAGTGGAGCAAGAACAGCCTTTTCGACACAGAGACTCCACAGAGTGCGTCATGGAGTGAGGAGGTTGAGAAGGCAGAGAAGATGGCAGGTGCTACGAGTGGGGGGGACTCCCCTTCCTTGGACGTGGTCAGGCATTGGAGGAGATCATCGCAGAAGTGAATGATAGCAAGGAGGAAGCATTGACGACCCTTGGGATATTTCGGGCACGGGGCCGTATCAGGAAGAAGGCACGATCCTGGATCTTGGGACTATTAGGAGGACGGAGGGGCGAAGGTAGTTCGTCCTAAGGTGTGTGACAAGGCTGTCTTGTGGGTGAATACGGTGGAGTTGAGGTTCATCGTGATGATGCTTGATGACGAGATGCAGGTCGACGGTACGACGCGAAAGCGCGCAGCAGTGCTTTATGATTCAGATGAAGTGCTTACGCCCGCACAACTTCAGGGAAGAAAACATGGCGGATGTCACGCAGAGGGTTCAAAACACTCAGGGACAGGGACGAGTAGAGTGCACAAAAAGGGGGGGGGGGAGGGATAAAGTGCAATTGAGGCGAATCAGGTGACAAAAAGGTTTGTCAAGAGGGAAACCACCTTTGTCGGTTTAAAGTGCTTGACATTGAACACAATGGTTTGAGGTCGCAGAGAAAGTGTGAGTGGTTTGGGGATTTTTGGAGCGTCATGGTGTTGACGTTGTGTTTCTTGCAGGAGCAATAATTATAGACATGGTTATGAGTTGAAGGGGAAGGATATAAGGTGTATGTTGAACATGCGTTCAGATTGAAAGGCGTGTGGCTAAATTGGTAAAGGAAACTAGCCCGTTGGTTTGTCAGGCATTGTGAAAGGGGGGGAGGGAGGGTGATACGTGTGTGGATGGATTATGGGGTCAGGTACAAATGACGTTGGTGTGTGTTATGGACCGGCAGAGGAGACGTACGCGTTAAGAATAAATTTGTGAGGATGTGTTGGTTTACTACTTGCGTGGATTGCCAGGGGTAGCCGTGATAGGAGGTAAATTTGGGAACTGTGTGATAGGCGTAAGGATGTGGAACCGAGGGGGGCGGGGCATTGTATGGGAACATTGGGAGATTGTTATCAGGGGTGGGTTTAATCGATATCTGTGGGGGGGGGGGAGGTAGAGCATACATTTATTAGGCGTGGGTATGCTGCTAGGCTCGATCGTTTGTACGTCCCCAGAAGGGTAGTAATACATAGGGTGAGGGTGTTGGATGTGGTATTTTCTGATCATAGGGGTGTTATGGTGGTTTGGGTTGGGGGGAGGGGTTGCCACGAAGGGGTAGGGGGTATTGGAATTAAATGTAAAGTTGCTGCATGAAAAGAATATAGACATCATTTAAAACAGTTTTGGGAGGGGTTGGAGGCAGAAGCGCCGGGGAATGGTGATCTGGTTAGATGGTGGGACTCGGTGGCGAAATCAGGTATTAAGGATTTTTTATGTACGTAATGGGAGGGAATATAATAGGTAAAGTATGGGTTTCAATCTTATCTTGAGGGGCATTGAGGGCTTGCTACGAACGAGGGAGGGTTAGTTACCCGTGGGAGATATTGAGGATTAAAGGAGAGCATTAGGGATTTGCAAAATGAAAGATTGATGGTGCACGCGTTTTGGGCGGGTTGGAGGAGTGTTATGGGGTGATAGGCCATCGGCGTGTGTATTGAGAGGACAGCGTAAGAGGAGAGCGGCGACGGAGATGATGGGATTAACTGTTCATGTGGGGATGGAGGGTATAGGGAAGGCAGGTATTGATGTCGACTGAAGGTATGAGTGGATATCTTGATGTATGGTTTAGGTCATATGCACAACATGTGGGTATACGAATGATGTTTTAAAAGGGAAAGGGTTGTTATGTGCAATGCGAGCTTGATGGTAGAGATAGGGAGACTTTGGAAGGACAGATTACGGAAGGGGAAATTTGGCAAGCTATAGCAGTGCAATTTTAAAGGGTAAGGCACCGGGGTAGACGGTTGCCTAATGATTTTTATGTTAAGAACGGGGAAGTATTGAGGAGATTTTTTAGTCAATTGTTCAATGTAATGAGGAAGATGGGGCAATGGGTGACAGCACAAAAGGACTGCTGTTGTTGTATTAGTGCCGAAGGGTGGACAGACAACGGTAGAAGATTACCGTGCAATATCGCTTATGTGCGGTGATTATAAGTTATTTGCAAGGGGATTAGGGAACAGAATCAAACAGGTTTTTAGGTAAAGTAATTGATAGAGGACAATATGGCATACCGGGTAGATCAATGTATGAAGGGCATGGAGTTATTAGGATTTTATAGAGCATAGGGGGAGGGGGGAGGGTGTTTGGCTCTGGATTGGAGAGCTGCTTATGATAGCGTAGAAAGGGATTCATTATGGATTTTTATGCGTTGGTTGGGTTTCGGGAGGGAAATAGTTTCTTGGCAAAAACTTTGTATCTGGGTGCAGTTATGAGAATTCAGGTTAATGGACGACTAGGTGATAGCATACAGATGGGAAGGGTTTGCGACAGGATGTCCTCTGTCGCAAATTTTGTTTGCATGTCTTCAGGAACCCTTTTATAGGGCAGTTAGGTGGAGTATGGCGAGAGCGAGGGTTGGTTTTGCACGAGAAGGGGAAGCGGGTATAGTGGGTTACGTGGATGATACGAACAGTCTTGGTGAGGGATGTGAGGGATTTACATAAGGGAGGAAGGTGATAGACGTTTTTGGTGAGGCTACGGGGATGAAAATTAATGTAGTAAAGTCCAAGTATTTGGATCTAGGGGATAGCGTACATAATGGTGAGACTGTTGAGGGTGCGTGGCGTGTGGTAGATCAGTTGTTGATATGTGGGATAGTGTACATGCGGAATGATAGGGATGCACAAGAGGCAAATTCGAGACGCACCGTGGATGGAGTTTTGAAAAGATTGGGAGGTTTGAGGCAGAGCAATTAACGTTGCATCAAAGGGTTATAGTCACGAATGTCCTGTTGTATAGCAAGTTATGGCACGTGGTGGCAATATATCCGTTACGACGGTGTGAGGTGCAACGGTTGCAACTGCGAGTATTCAGATTTATATGGGGATCGGGTTGTGACTGGCTAAGTAGAGGGGTGGTGTCGCTTCCCCCTTAGCCAGGGGGCTGGGGCTTATACCTCTTGAAAACGTATGTTGAGTGTGTTTCTGAAAGGGGTTTGTGAGGAGGGGGTGAGCGGGGGGGGCCTTGAAAGACTGCGCATGGATATGCAACGTGGTGGAGGGGTAGGGTTTTAATGTTTGGGAGGCTATGCTGCGAATTTTACTGACGGTAAGGGATCCCAAACAGCTTAAATTGAAGGTTCTTGAGAGGGTGGGGGGGGTCTGTGTGGGGCAGTTGAGGGGGCATACCCTATGTATGCATGGGGTTCTGTATGGAAATGTCTTCAACAACTACGTGTAAAACCAAGTGTCAGGGAGGTTATGTTTAGTTTTTACATGGGATTTTGCCGTCTGGGGTTGTGTTATTTAATAGGAGATTAAGGAGGGTGGGGGGTGCAAAGCGTGTGGATGTCCGGAAACCATATTTCACGCTGTGTACTTTTGTATTTGTTTAGAAGATGTGAGGGTCTGGCTAAGTAGGGTAGTTAGGTTAGTGGGTGGGGAAGGGTTACAGGTGTTGCGGGTGTTAAGTTTAGATATAGGTGGGTGGAGTCAGCAGGTGGTGAATGCGGTTGCGTATGTGGTCACTGATTTTATATATATATCTTGGGCAATGAGGGAGGTGGGAGTCGAGGAAAGGATAAGAGTGTTAGGGACCACGATGTATAGAACAAAGTGCCGCAATAGGATCTTTATGGGGAAGATGGGAGACAGCATTTACTGAAGGTTATCGTAGATTCAGGTTGAAGGATTTAAGAGATTTAAGTGTCAAGTAAGGGGTTGCGGCGGGCTAGTTTTCTTGAGTATGGACATGTGTATGGATGTTAGCGTGTGTGGTATGTTTGGTAATATAATAAATAAGTTTCTTTTGTGATGTGAGTTTGGTCGGGTAGTTGTGTAAGATATTTTTTCACATTGTTTTTTCAGAAGGTATTGCAATATAATATGTAAGTATGTTGTTGCACTACATTGTGTGTAAGTGTGAGAGGGTACATCTCACAGTATTTGTGTGTTTGAAGGTTTGAGGTGACACAAGGCATGATCTAAGTAGGTTTGGTTTTTCTTTTTGTCCTCAAATGTGTTATACAAAGATAATTCTGTGGTGTATGTGATGTGTAGGTTTATAGGTATTCAACATGCTTGTTGTATGTTCCCTTTCGATACTTTTTTTTTAATTTTCATTTCACATGTACTTTGTATAGTATTATACAATGGTATTGTTCTTTGCCATATGAAGTGTTTTTTTTTTTTAGGTTATGTTATGTTCTAGGTTTTTGTATGTCAAGATGTATTTATAGACGTCAGCACCCTGATATAGGTTTTTTCATGCTATGTTTCTTAACGTAAGTTTTGGCTGTATGGTATACAGATATATCTAGCCAGTTTATAGACGCATTCCTTTTGTGTCTGAAATTTTTGTATACGGGTTTATTGTAACTGTAATGAGTCGGTTTTAAGCTGTTTTCTTTGTATGTTTATTTGTATTTTGGTATATGGGATAAGTATGTAGATGTCCTAGTAGGATTATGATGTTAGAGATCCATACTGTTTCCTTTTATTTTTATTTTTATGTATACTGTATTGGTTATAAATAAAATATAAAAAAAAAAAAACTCTTTGCAACTCCGTTCATAGAGCATTATTCAGACTTAGTGATATTTGACATTTTTCAGAGGTTGTGTCACGAGACACTATATCTCTGGTCCTGAGTTTAACTCTTGACCTACGTTGTTCTGGCATCTACATACTGTCGTAGTTGGGGAACTGGAATTACTGAAATCTGCTTCAGTAATAAGGGAGTTTTATGCTTTCAGGGAAGATTTGCTGATGGTCCCCCAGTTAGGGGTAATTTTTGTCTCCTTGTTCCTTGCCTGAGACTATGTTGTTTACTGCTCTTTTGAGCATTACTGCTATTTGGCGAATGTGTCGTCATACTGTTCAAGCAAGATCTCTGATTGTCGTGATGCTTGAGAGGTTAAATTATTTAGGGACTTGGTGTTTTCACTCACATTCCGAGTCGAATCGAGTCTTACTGAGCACATACCGAGCATTACTGAGAATACACACACACACACACACACACACACACACACATATATATCTATATTATTCTGGTATAAATGGGTAAATCTCATTGCAACGTACCTGATGGTACCTATTAAAGTTTATAATATATTTACTGTGCACTTAGCACCATATACTTATAAGTACAGATTAAGAATAAGTATCACTAAAAGGTATAAGTTATACTCCAAGAGTTATGTAAGAGTTTATCTGCTTAATAATTCAAGATGCATAAACTGATTACCACCTAGACACCTTTGTTATTAAAACTCTCAACTTATATTTAGTTGGTTTATATTCATCTAGTTGTGATCCCGAAGCGCCAATGAGAACCTGTTAAGAAACTAGAAACAGGCTAGATGCTAGAGAATGATCAATAAGTTGAGCTTCTAGTATTCTCTGGAGATGTCTGTGTTTATAGTTGTCGCATTTTGTAACAGCAAGGAGCGTCCAAGAAGGGATAGGGAACGTCTTAGAATGGTTGAAAGGAATAGAGGACGCCCACGGAAAGTTTAAAAAGGTTGGGGGAAGGGATGAAGAGATTATAAGTTTTAAAGTAATAGGTGCTTGAGCATTCAGCAGCTGAGGTAAAGGGAACCACCACCATCACCATTACATGCACTGGTACACTCAACCATCACTACTGCTACTACCACTATTACACCCAGTACACACAACCAACTACACTCTACCAAACTGCCATCACAAACTACCGCAAAATAGCAAGAAAGACAGATTGACTTGCGCTCGGGGCTTCCCGGACGAACGAGCACAACGTCAACAACCCACCGCTAATTTGCATAACCCAGCCACTGCAGCACGACCTTCAAGCCACAACACTCACTACTTTCTTGCGCCTGAGAATCATCGTCATTAAGGAGTTACTTGTGGCTTCTGCAAGACCAGATTTTATACCAGAGGATCTAAACCCACAGTGGGATCCACTCCTTGATAATCTTGAGGTTAATACCAGAGGATCTAAACCCACAGTGGGATCCACTCCTTGATAGTCTTGAGGTTAATACCAGAGGATCTAAACCCACAGTGGGATCCACTCCTTGATAATCTTGAGGTTAATACCAGAGGATCTAAACCCACAGTGGGATCCACTCCTTGATAGTCTTGAGGTTAATACCAGAGGATCTAAACCCACAGTGGGATCCACTCCTTGATAGTCTTGAGGCTAATACCAGAGGATCTAAACCCACAATGAGATCCACTCCTTGATACGATTAATACCAGAGGATCTGAACCCAAAGAATGATAAAAACCTTGACAATGGGGCTAATACCAATGGGATTAATTAGCGCTTCTCATCTCAGAGTGGAATCTGAATCTAGTGCAGTGTTGCCCAGGTGAGACAGTGGGCTTATAACCAAAGGTTCAGAGAACCCCTGGCCATACTGAAACCTCCTTCACAATCTGGCTCATGCAAGATAGTGGAATTAATACCCAACGTAGGATCCAATCCTCCTGGCAGTCTGGGCTTCTCACAAGATATTGGCTTATCTTGACAGGACAAAATTTACGATCCCAGTGTGAGATTGAATCTTGGAGTTTATAGTCAATGAAGCTGTTGGTGAAGGCCGGATGTAAAGCTGACTCACTCTATAATGTAAAGGTGAAGGCTTTACTGGCTTGAAGTGATTGGCTTGGCTTTGTTGGCATAATCTAATTAGACCCTCTCCTGGTGAGCTGGCGTCTTGTATGGCTGGCGTCAAGTATAGATGGCGTCTCGTATGGCTGGCGTCTAGTATGACTGGAGTCTCGTATATCTGGAGTCTAGTATGGCTGGCGTTTAGTATGGCTGGCGTCTAGTATGACTGGAGTCTCGCATGGCTGGTGTCAAGTACGGCTGGCGTCTAGTATGGCTGGCGTCTAGTATGACCGGCGTCTAGTATGGCTGGCGTCAAGTATGGCTGGCGTCAAGTATGGCTGGGGTCAAGTATGGCTGGCGTCAAGTATAGCTGGCGTCAAGTATAGCTGGAGTCTAGTATGGCTGGCGTCAAGTATGGCTGGGGTCTAGTATGGCTGGCGTCAATTATGGCTGGCGTCAAGTATGGCTGGCGTCAAGTATAGCTGGAGTCTCGAATGGCTGGCGTCAAATATGGTTGGCGTCAAGTATGGCTGGCGTCATGTATGGCTGGCGTCAAGTATGGCTGGCGTCAAGTATAGCTGGAGTCTAGTATGGCTGGCGTCAAGTATGGCTGGCGTCAAGTATGACTGGCGTCAAGTATAGCTGGAGTCTCGTATGGCTGGCGTCAAATATTGCTGGCGTCAAGTATGGCTGGCGTCAAGTATGGCTGGCGTCAAGTATGGCTGGCGTCAAGTATAGCTGGAGTCTAGTATGGCTGGCGTCAAGTATGGCTGGCGTCAAGTATGGCTGGCGTCAAGTATGGCTGGCGTCAATTATGGCTGGGGTCAAGTATGGCTGCCGAAAAGTATGGCTGGCGTCAAGTATGGCTGGCGTCAAGTATAGCTGGAGTCTCTTATGGTTGGCGTCAAGTATGGCTGGCGTCAAGTATGGCTGGCGTCAAGTATGGCTGGCGTCAAGTATGGCTGGCGTCAAGTATGGCTGGCGTCAAGTATGGCTGGCGTCAAGTATGGCTGGCGTCAATTATGACTGGCGTCAAGTATGACTGGCGTCAAGTATGGCTGGCGTCAAGTATAGCTGGAGTCAAGTATGGCTGGCGTCAAGTATGGCTTGCGTCAAGTATAGCGGGAGTCTCGTATGGCTGGCGTCAAGTACGGCTGGCTTCAAGTATGGCTGGAGTCTCGTATAGCTGGCGTCAAGTATGGCTGGCGTCAAGTATGGCTGGCGTCTAGTATGGCTGGCGTCAAGTATGGCTGGCATCTAGTATGGTTGGCGTCTAGTATGGCTGGCGTCAAGGATAGCTGGAGTCTCGTATGGCTGGCGTCAAATATGGCTGGCGTCTAGTATGACTGGTGTCAAGTATGGCTGGCGTCTAGTATGGCTGGCGTCAAGTATGGCTGGCGTCTAGTATGACTGGTGTCAAGTATGGCTGGCGTCTAGTATGGCTGGCGTCAAGTATGGCTGGCGTCTAGTATGGCTGGCGTCTAGTATGGCTGGCGTTAAGTATGGCTGGCGTCAAGTATGGCTGGCGTCAAGTATGGCTGGCGTCAAGTATGGCTGGCGTCAAGTATGGCTGGCGTCTAGTATGGCTGGCGTCAAGTATGGCTGGCGTCTAGTATAATTGGCGTCTAGTATGGCTGGCGTCAAGTATGGCTGGCGTCAAGTATGGCTGGCGTCTAGTATGGCTGGCATCTAGTATGGCTGGCGTCATGTATGGCTGGCGTCAAGTATGGCTGGCGTCTAGTATGGCTGGCATCTAGTATGGCTGGCGTCTAGTATGGCTGGCGTCAAGTATGGCTGGCGTCAAGTATGGCTGGCGTCTAGTAAGGCTGGCGTCAAGTATGGTTGGCGTCAAGTATGGCTGGCGTCAAGTATGGCTGGCATCAAGTATGGCTGGCGTCTAGTATGGCTGGCGTCTAGTATGGCTGGCGTCCAGTATGGCTGGCGTCTAGTATGGGTGGCGTCAAGTATGGCTGGCGTCTAGTATGGCTAGCGTCATGTATGGCTGGCGTCTAGTATGGCTAGCGTCTAGTATGGCTGGCGTCTAGTATGGCTGGCGTCTAGTATGGCTGGCGTCTAGTATGGCTGGCGTCAAGTATGGCTGGCGTCTCTCATAAGTGGCGGAAGCTTCACATGGTTGGTACTTGCATGACTTGCTAGAACCTCATATAGCTGGAGCCTCTCATAACTGATTGGAACCTCATATAGCTGGAGCCTCTCATAACTGATTGGAACCTCATATAGCTGGAGCCTCTCTTAACTTATTAGAACCTCATATAGCTGGAACCTCTCATAACTGATTGGGACCTCATATAGCTGGAGCCTCTCATAACTGATTAGAACCTCATATAGCTGGAGCCTCTCATAACTGATTGGAACCTCATATAGCTGGAGCCTCTCATAACTGATTAGAACCTCATTTAGCTGGAGCTTCTCATAACTGATTGGAACCTCATATAGCTGGAGCCTCTCATAACTGAATAGAACTTCATATAGCTGGAGCCTCTCATAACTGATTAGAGCCTCATATAGCTGGAGCCTCTCATAACTGATTGGAACCTCATATAGCTGGAGCCTCTCATAACTGATTGGAACCTCATATAGCTGGAGCCTCTCATAACTGATTAGAACCTCATATAGCTGGAGCCTCTCATAACTGATTGGAACCTCATATAGCTGGAGCCTCTCATAACTGATTGGAACCTCATATAGCTGGAACCCCTCATAACTGATTAGAACCTCATATAGCTGGAGCCTCTCATAACTGATTAGAATCTCATATAGCTGGAGCCTCTCATAACTGATTAGAACCTCATTTAGCTGGAGCCTCTCATAACTGATTGGAACCTCATATAGCTGGAGCTTCTCATAAATGATTGGAACCTCATATAGCTGGAGTCTCTCCTAACTGATTGGAACCTCATATAGCTGGAGCCTCTCATAACTGATTGGAATTTCATATAGCTGGAGCCTCTCATAACTGATTGGAACCTCATATAGCAGGAGCCTCTCATAACTGATTGGAACCTCATATAGCTGGAGCCTCTCATAACTGATTGGAACCTCATATAGCTGGAGCCTCTCATAACTGATTGGAACCTCATATAGGTGGAGCCTCTCATAACTGATTAGAACCTCATATAGCTGGAGCCTCTCATAACTGATTGGAACCTCATATAGCTGGAGCCTCTCATAACTGATTAGAACCTCATATAGCTGGAACCTCTCATAACTGATTAGAACCTCATATAGCTGGAACCCCTCATAACTGATTAGAACCTCATATAGCTGGAACCTCTCATAACTGATTAGAACCTCATATAGCTGGAACCTCTCATAACTGATTAGAACCTCATATAGCTGGAACCTCTCATAACTGATTAGAACCTCATATAGCTGGAACCTCTCATAACTGATTGGAACCTCATATAGCTGGAACCTCTCATAACTGATTAGAACCTCATATAGCTGGAACCTCTCATAACTGATTAGAACCTTATATAGCTGGAGCCTCTCATAACTGGCTTGAGCTTCAGTGCTAGAACACAAGATTCTAAGAACTATCCTGATGGCAGCTAATATAATGAGACTTAATGGTGAGGTGTGAGCATATTACCGTCTACTGTGTGGCTGGAGCACTGGTGAGGGTGCTGGAACACTGGTGAGGGTGCTGGAGCACTAGTGAGGGTGATAGAGCACTAGTGAGGGTGCTGGAGCACTGGTGAGGGTGCTGGAGCACTAGTGAGGGTGCTGGAGCACTAGTGAGGGTGCTGAAGCACTGGTGAGGGTGCTGGAGCACTGGTGAGGGTGCTGGAGCACTAGTGAGGGTGATAGAGCACTAGTGAGGGTGCTGGAGCACTAGTGAGGGTACTGGAGCGCTAGTGAGGGTGATGGAGCACTAGTGAGAGTGATGGAGCACTAGTGAGGGTGATAGAGCACTAGTGAGGGTGATAGAGCACTAGTGAGTGTGCTGGGGCACTAGTGAGGGTGATGGAGCACTAGTGAGGGTGCTGGAGCACTAGTGAGGGTGATGGAGCACTAGTGAAGGTGCTGGAGCACTGGCAAGGGTGGTGGAGCACTGGTGAGGGTGCTGGAGCACTAGTGAGGGTGCTGGAGCACTGGTGAGGGTGCTGGAGCACTAGTGAGGGTGATGGAACACTAGTGAGGGTGCTGGAGCACTGGCAAGGGTGTTGGAGCACTGGCAAAGGTGTTGGAGCACTGGTGAGGGTGTTGGAGAACTGGAAAGGGTGTTGGAGCACTGGCAAAGGTGTTGGAGCACTGGTGAGGATGTTGGAGCACTGGCAAGGGTCTTGCAGCACTGGTGATGGTGTTGGAGAACTGGTGAGGGTGTTGGAGCACTGGAAAGGGTGTTGGAGCACTGGTGAGAGTGTTGGAGAACTGGTGAGGGTGTTGGAGCACTGGCAAGGGTGTTGGAGCACTGGTGAGAGTGTTGGAGAACTGGTGAGGGTGTTGGAGCACTGGTGAGGTGCTGGAGCACTTGTGAGGGTGATGGAGCACTGGAGAGGGTGTTGGAGCACTTGTGAGGGTACTGGAGCACTGGTGAGGGTGCTGGAGCTCTAATGAGGGTGCTGGAGCACTGGTGAAGGTGCTGGAGCACTGGTGAGGGTGCTGGAGCACTAGTGAGGGTGCTGGAGCACTGGTGAGGGTGCTGGAGCACTAGTGAGGGTGCTGGAGCACTAGTGAGAGTGCTGGAGCACTGGTAAGGGTGGTGGAGCACTGGTGAGGGTGATGGAGCACTGGTGAGGGTGCTGGAGCACTAGTGAGGGTGCTGGAGCACTAGTGAGGGTGCTGGAACACTGGTGAGGGTGCTAAAGCACTAGTGAGGGACGGAGAGAGAGAGAGAGAGAGAGAGAGAGAGAGAGAGAGAGAGAGAGAGAGAGAGAGAGAGAGAGAGAGAGAGAGAGAGAGAGAGAGAGAGAGAGAGAGAGAGAGAGAGAGAGAGGGAGAGAGAGTTGGTGTTGATCACTGGGTGTATTAAGACCAACACACTCTCTACGTGCAAATGTTAGTGACGTAGTAAGACTGAGGTAAACTTGCGTGAGTTTGGAATGGTTCCTAGGAGAGCCTCTCCAGCTGCTCAGAAGGACGTCATCCTGGACGCTGAGCTTACACACAACAAGGAGACTGATGAAGCCTGCTGTGCAGGTTAGATGTTTCTTGATGAAGATGTCTCAGTGTCGCACATATGTTTTAATCAAGGAGAAAGGATGTCTGGCAGTCGAGGATGTCGTGGGTTATGCAGTCTTGTCCAGGTGACGTCGCTTTCTCTAATTAGGTTTGAAGTGGAGACTGTTGGTGATACAGTTGTGTTGGCCAGGTGGCGGTGAATGTTCTGTGGCAAGTCTTGTATAAACTCAGCAACATTCCTGCAAGCTTCGTGGGTGAGTGATTTGGACAGTGCAAGTCGCATATTAGTAAGTAGCCTTGTAAGATCTGTTACCAGAATTGGTCATATATTTGATTTTAATTTCCATAAATTTGCTTTTTGGTTTGAGAAACTGGAAGATGATTCGCAGATTTTACATTTCTTTGAAAGTTCATGACCTTTTTCACTTTGAGTTGGACGCCATGAGTCAGTGGTCGCCCCTCGCTGCTGCTGCTGCTGCTGCTGCTGCTGCTGCTGCTGCTGCTGCTCCTTACTGGTAGTGGAGATAGGTCGTTTTATCCAGGTGTTGTGATACTTTATTTGGGTGGAAAGGTCTTTATATAGACCATTCATTGTAGTAAGGGTGTATATTGTCTACCAGTTACATGCTTCAGCTGGGATGTACATGTTTCCACGGATGGTGATAAATGGTGCTTTTACGACCCTGACGAGTGTGGTTAGGAAGGCAAACTTTTAACTGACCACCTCAGACACACTAGATCTATAAACAGTAGTATCAGAGAGCCAGTGTGCTATACGACAGTCAAGTCTACCTTGCCTATGATAGGTGAGGTTGTGTCACCAGGTTGCAGATGTATATTTTTTTTAGATAGCACATTGGCCTGTGAGTTTCACGCGCCATGGGTTCAAACCCTCATCCGTTCCCTGGCTTATATTTTCCTTCCACGTGCGTTAGTCTTGGCGTCTCCTAAATCCATTTGCCGGACATTAAAGTCCCTCTTTATGAGAATTTCTGGGCCCATTGTGACTCTAGGAAGGGTAACTATTTATTCTGTCACTTCTCACACACTACAAAGGTTTAATTACTATCGCATTTGCTTTGTCGTGACCTTTGCTCAGACCTCTACAACACAACTGTCATCAAAGATTTTAGATATACCATGAATTAAGGAAAGATCCTGAACATGTTATTAGAAGACGAGGGAACTTACGTGCCTCTTAATGTAGCAAATGTTAAGGTAACTTGTAAGGTTTCGTGGTAGATGTCAGTTCTTGTGGTCTTTAACATGGTTACAAACTACAATATATCCTGACAGTTTGGGAGGAATTTTCTTTTCACTTCTATGAGTGTAGTTCTTGTAGATGCCTACCACATTAACATAGAACGGAAGGTCGTAGAAGTGTATGGTTCACGTAGACTTGTCTTCCCAAGCACCAGCCAGTTGACAATGGGTAGGGAGAATATTAGTGAGTTTGAGCTTCAGTAGGACTAGCCAAGTATGGGCCAGTAGGCCTGCTATGGTGTTCCATCTTATGTTCTCCCGTCCTAACACGAACCTACTCTCTTTGAGTCCACACTAGTGTCACTGGTACTCTCAATGTGTACTCTGGTTGGTTTCCTTGTACCACTGTGGGTCAGTTGACAGGTGTCTCAGAGGAGGATAGGTGAGGCTGGATAGCACCTAGCTATGGCAGAGTGAGATTGAGAGTGAGAGTGAAAGTGAGAGTGAGAGTGAGAGTGAAAGTGAGAGTGAGAGTGAAAGTGAGAGTGAGAGTGAAAGTGAGAGTGAGAGTGAGAACAACGGAGGTGGGTCTGGACAGGAGAGATAGTGTCAGGAGTGACTAACTCATCCTTGGCTCTTAACAGTATTACTGACCTGCAGAGCTGATGATTGTGCAATTGTGAAAACATTTGTGATTGTGTGATTGCAAATTTCTGAATAGAGCTGTGATTGTATATTTAAGCATAGGTTTTTTCCCCCTGGTTGTGGTCACTTGTATGTGGTTGAAGGGGTCGAGTGTTCGCTCCTGAGGTCCCGCCTCTCAACAGTGTAATTGTAGTTGTGATTTCAGTTAATTGTAGTTATGGCAGTAAGATTGTGGCTGATTGTATACCCGTGTCTCTGTAAAGCTGTTGCACGGCTGTTGCAACCAATAAAAGGCAGGGACGCCATGAGTACACTGAGAGACAACACAATAAGTGTCAGGGGCCCAAGACTGCTCAACTGCCTCCCAGCATATATAAGGGGGAATACAAATAGACTCCTGGCTGTCTTCAAGACCCCTTACTGTCTTCAAGACCCCTTACTGTCTTCAAGACCCCTGGCTGTCTTCAAGACCCCTGGCTGTCTTCAAGACCCCTTACTGTCTTCAAGACCCCTGGCTGTCTTCAAGACCCCTGGCTGTCTTCAAGACCCCTTACTGTCTTCAAGACCCCTTACTGTCTTCAAGACCCCTGGCTGTCTTCAAGACCCCTTACTGTCTTCAAGACCCCTTACTGTCTTCAAGACCCCTTACTGTCTTTAAGACCCCTGGCTGTCTTCAAGACCCCTTACTGTCTTCAAGACCCCTTACTGTCTTCAAGGCCCCTGGCTGTCTTCAAGACCCCTTACTATTTTCAAGACCCCTTACTGTCTTCAAGACCCCTTACTGTCTTCAAGACCCCTTACTGTCTTCAAGACCCCTTACTGTCTTTAAGACCCCTGGCTGTCTTCAAGACCCCTTACTGTTTTCAAGACCCCTTACTGTCTTCAAGACCCCTGGCTGTCTTCAAGACCCCTTACTGTCTTCAAGACCCCTTACTGTCTTCAAGACCCCTTACTGTCTTCAAGACCCCTGGCTGTCTTCAAAACCCCTTACTGTCTTCAAGACCCCTTACTGTCTTCAAGACCCCTTACTGTCTTCAAGACCCCTTACTGTCTTCAAGACCCCTTACTGTCTTCAAGACCCCTTACTGTCTTTAAGACCCCTGGCTGTCTTCAAGACCCCTGGCTGTCTTCAAGACCCCTTACTGTCTTCAAGACCCCTTACTGTCTTCAAAACCCCTGGCTGTCTTCAAGACCCCTTACTGTCTTCAAGACCCCTTACTGTCTTCAAGACCCCTGGCTGTCTTCAAAACCCCTTACTGTCTTCAAGACCCCTTACTGTCTTCAAGACCCCTGGCTATCTTCAAGACCCCTTACTGTCTTCAAGACCCCGGCTGTCTTCAAGACCCCTTACTGTCTTCAAGACCCCTGGCTATCTTCAAGACCCCTTACTGTCTTCAAGACCCCTTACTGTCTTCAAGACCCCTTACTGTCTTCAAGACCCCTTACTGTCTTCAAGACCCCTTACTGTCTTCAAGACCCCTTACTGTCTTCAAGACCTCTGGCTGTCTTCAAGACCCCTTACTGTCTTCAAGACCCCTTACTGTCTTTAAGACACCTTACTGTCTTCAAGACCCCTGGCTGTCTTCAAGACCCCTAACTGTCTTCAAGAGCCCTGGCTGTCTTCAGGTACAACAGGTCAGTACCTGACCAGCTGGGCTGTGGTTCGTACGTCAGTTTACGTGTGGTTAGCAGTAACAGGCTGGTTGATCAGGACCTGGCCCAGGTATAGCAGCAACTGTACAAATGGACTCTCTCAGCTCTCACAATTTTATCGCTCTTAGTTATGCAGTTATTTGTAACAAAATTTCCACTGTGAATATTTTCCCTCCCCCTCCTCTCTTCCCCTCCCATCCTCTCTTCCCCTCCTATCCTCTCTTCCCCTCCCATCCTCTCTTCCCCTCCTATCCTCTCTTCCCCTCCCCCTCCTCTCTTCCCCCTCCCCACCTCTCTTCCCCTCCCCCTCCTCTCTTCCCCTCCCATCCTCTCTTCCCCCCCCTCCTCTCTTCCCCTCCCATCCTCTCTTCCCCTCCCCCTCTCTTCCCCTCCCCTCCTCTCTTCCCCTCCCCCTCCTCTCTTCCCCTCCCATCCTCTCTTCCCCTCCCATCCTCTCTTCCCCTCCCCCTCCTCTCTTCCCCTCCCCCCTCCTCTCTTCCCCTCCCATCCTCTCTTCCCCTCCCATCCTCTCTTCCCCTCCCCCTCCTCTCTTCCCCTCCCCCTCCTCTCTTCCCCTCCCCCTCCTCTCTTCCCCTCCCATCCTCTCTTTCCCCTCCCATCCTCTCTTTCCCCTCCCCCTCCTCTCTTCCCCTCCCCTCCTCTCTTCCCCTCCCCCTCCTCTCTTCCCCTCCCCTCCTCTCTTCCCCTCCCCCTTCTCTCTTCCCCTCCCCCTCCTGTCTTACCCTCCCCTCCTCTCTTCCCCTCCCCCTCCTCTCTTCCCCCTCCCCCTCTTCTCTTCCCCTCCCGCCCTCTCTTCCCCTCCCCCTCCTCTCTTCCCCTCCCCCTCCTCTCTTTCCCCTCCCCTCCTCTCTTCCCCTCCCCTCCTCTCTTCCCCTCCCCTCCCCCTCCCCCTCCTCTCTTTCCCCTTCCCTCCCTCTTCCCCTCCCCCTCCTCTCTTCCCCTCCCCCTCCTCTCTTTCCCCTCCCCCTCCTCTCTTCCCCTCCCCCTCCTCTCTTCCCCTCCCCCTCCTCCTCTCTTCCCCTCCCTCCTCTCTTCCCCTCCCCCTCTTCTCTTCCCCCTCCCGCTCCCTCTCCCCCCTCCCCCTCCTCTCTTTCCCCTCCCCCTCCTCTCTTCCCCTCCCCCTCCTCTCTCTTCCCCTCCCCTCTTCCCCTCCCCTCCCTCTCTCCCCTCCACTCCTCTCTTTCCCCTCCCCCTCCTCTCTTCCCCTCCCCTCCTCCCCTCCCCTCCCCCCTCCTCTCTTCCCCTTCCCTCCTCTCTTCCCCTCCCCCTCCTCTCTTTCCCCTCCCCCTCCTCTCTTCCCCTCCCCCTCCTCTCTTCCCCTCCCCCTCCTCTCTTCCCCTCCCCCTCCTCTCTTTTCCCTCCCCCTCCTCTCTTTCCCCTCCCCTCCTCTCTTCCCCTCCCCCTCTTCTCTTCCCCTCCCGCTCCTCTCTCCCCTCCCCCTCCTCTCTTCCCCTCCCCCTCCTCTCTTCCCCTCCCCTCCTCTCTTCCCCCTCCCCCCTCTCTCCCCTCCCCTCTTCCCCTCCCCCCCCCTCCCTCCTCTCTTCCCCTCCCCCCTCTCTTCCCCTCCCCTCCTCTCTTCCCCTCCCCTCCTCTCTTCCCCCTCCCCCTCCTCTCTTTCCCCTCCCCTCCTCTCTTCCCCTCCCCTCTTCTCTTCCCCTCCCGCTCCCTCTCTTCCCCTCCCCCTCCTCTCTTCCCCTCCCCCTCTCTCTCTTCCCCTCCCCCTTCTCTTCCCGTCCCCTCCTCTCTTCCCCTCCCCCTCCTCTCTTTCCCCCCCCCTCCTCTTTTCCCCCCTCCCCCTCCTCTCTTCCCCTCCCCTCCCTTCTTCCCCTCCTCCTCTTCTCTTCCCCTCCCGCTCCTCTCTTCCCCTCCCCCTCCCCCTCCTCTCTTCTCCCCTCCCCCCTCTCTTCCCCTCCCCTCCTCTCTTCCCCTCCCCCTCCTCTCTTCCCCTCCCCCTCCTCTCTTCCCCTCCCCTCCTCTCTTCCCCTCCCCCTCTTCTCTTCCCCTCCCGCTCCTCTCTTCCCCCTCCCCCTCCTCTCTTCCCCTCCCCCTCCTCTCTTCCCCTCCCCCCTCTCTTCCCGTCCCCTCCTTTCTTCCCCTCCCCCTCCTCTCTTTCCCTCCCCCTCCTCTTTTCCCCTCCCCCTCCTCTCTTCCCCTCCCCTCCTCTCTTCCCCTCCTCCTCTTCTCTTCCCCTCCCGCACCTCTCTTCCCCTCCCCCTCCTCTCTTCCCCTCCCCCTCCTCTCTTCCCCTCCTCTCCTCTCTTTCCCCCCCCTCCTCTCCTCCCCTCCCCTCCTCCTCTCCCCCCCCCCCTCCTCTCTTCCCCTCCCCTTCTCTCTTCCCCTCCCCCCTCCTCTCTTCCCCTCCCACTCTTCCCCTCCCCTCCTCTCTTCCCCCCCCCTCTTTTCCCTCCCCTCCTCTCTTCCACTCCCCCTCCTCTCTTCCCCTCCGCCCCTCTCTTCCCCTCCCCTCCTCCTCCTTCCCCTCCCCCCCCTCTCTTCCCCCTCCCCCTCTCTTCCCCTCCCCTCCTCTCTTCCCCTCCCCCTCCTCTCTTCCCCTCCCCCTCCTCTCTTCCCCTCCCCCTCCTCTCTTCCCCTCCCCCTCCTCTCTTCCCCTCCCCTCCTCTCTTTCCTCCCCCTCTTTTCTTCCCCTCCCCGCTCCTCCTTACCCCTCCCCCTCCTCTCTTCCCCTCCCCTCCTCTCTTCCCCTCCCCTTCTCTCTTCCCCTCCCCTCCACTATTCCCCTCCCCTCCCCCCCCCCTCCCCCCCCTCCCCCTCCCTCTCTTCCCCTCCCCCTCCTCTCTCCCCTCCCCTCCTCTCTTCCCTCCCCCCCCTCCTCCTTCCCCTCCCCTCCTCTCCTCTCCCCCTCTCTCCCTCCCCTCCTCTCTCCCATCCCCTCCCTCTTCCCCCTCCCCCTCCTCTCTTCCCTCCCCTCCTCTCTTCCCATCCCCCTCCTCCTCTCTCCCCTCCCCTCCTCCCTCCCCCCTCTCTTCCCTCCCTCCCTCTCTTCCCCTCCTCCTCCCCTTCCCCTACCCCCTCCTCCCTCCCCCCTCCCCCTCCCCCACCTCTCTCCCCTCCCTCCTCTCTCCTTCCCCTTCTTTCACCCCCCCCCCCCCCCCCCCCCTCCATTCCTCTCTTCCCCCCCCCCCACTTTTATTCCTCTCTTCCCCTCCACTCTCCTTCCCTCCCTCTTCTTCCCCTCCCCTCCCCCCCCTCTCCCCTTCCCCTCTCTACTTCCCCTCCCCCCCTCCCCCCCCTTTTTTTTTTATCACCCCTCCCCCTCCTCCCCCACCCCCCCCCCCCCTCCCCCTCCCCCCCCTCCCCCCTCTCTCCCCCCCCCCCCCATCCCCCCCCCCCTCTCCCCCCCCCCTCCTCTCCCCCTCCCCTCCCCCCCCTCCCAACCCCCCCCCTCCCCTCCCCCCCCCCCTCTCCCCACCCCCCCTCCCCCCCCCCCCCCCCCCCCCCCCCTCCCCCCCCCAATTTTCTCCTATCCCCCCCCCACCCCCCCTTCCCCCCCCCCCCCCTCCCCCCCCCCCCCCCCCCCCCCCCCTCCCTCCCCCCCCCCCCTCCCCCCCCCCCCCCCCCCCCCCCTCCCCCTCCCCCCCTCCCCCCCCCTCCCTCTTCCCCCCCCCCCCCCCCTCCCTCCTCTCTATACCCCCACCCCCCCCTCCCCCTCCCCCCCCTCACCCCCCCCCTCTCCCCCCCCCTCTCTCCCCCCCTCCCTCCCCTCCCCCCCCCTTCCCCTCCCCTCCTCTCTTCCCTCACCCCCCTCTCTTCCCCCCCCCCCATCCTCCCCCCCCTCCCCCCCCCCCCCTCCCCCCCCCTCCCCCCCCCCTCTCTTCCCCCCCCCCTCCTCCCCTCCCCCCCCCTCCCTCCCCCCCCTCCCCCCCCCCACTCTTCCCCTCCCCCCCTCTCTTCCATCCCCCACCTCCCCCCCCCTCTCCCACCCCACCCCCCCCTACCCCTCCCCTCCTTACCCTCCCCCCCCCTCTTCCCCCCCCCCCCTCTCCCCTCCCCCCCACCCCCTCCCCCCCCTCCCCCCCCCCTCCTCCCCCCCCTCCCCACCCCCCCCTCTCTCCCCTCCCCTCCCCTCCCACTCCCAGAACAAAAAGACTTCACTGCTGAAAAATTTTATATTACATCTTTATTTAGTACACTTTGTTTGTGTTGTTGTTGATTTGTGTGTGTATTGTGTTGTTGATGTGTTGTTTTGTACTCTATTTTCTATTTTTTGTCTCATTTGTTTCGTCTTTTCATCCTCCTCTCTTTCTCTATCTTCCTCCTCTCTTTCCCGTTCTTTCTTTCTTCCTATTTTTCCTTTTCTTGCTTTTTTCTTTTCTTTTCCTCCTTTCCCGTTTCTCTTGTTTGTTTTTTTGTTCTGTGTTTGTATTTTTTGTCGTTGTATTGTTGTTGTTTTTGTATTGTGTTTTTGTATTTTTGTTTGTTGTATTGTGTTGTTGTTGTATTGTTTGTTTGTATTTTGTTGTTGTATTTTGTTCTGTTGTTTGTATTGTTTTTTTTGTATTGTGTTGTTTTCTTTTGTTGTTGTTTGTTTTTTGTATTTTTTTTTTGTATGTTGTTGTTGTATTGTGTTTTGTTCTATTGTGTTGTTTGTTGTTTTTTTTTGTTGTATTTTCTGTTATATTGTTTTTTTTGTATTGTTTGTTGTTTATTGTGTTTTTGTTGTATTGTTTTTTTGTATTGTGTTGTTTGTTTGTATTTTTTTTATTTTGTTTGTTTTTATTTTTTTTTTTTTTGTTTTTGTTGTATTGTGTTTTGTTTGTATTGTGTTTTTTTTTTTTTTGATGTTGTGTTGTTTGTAGTGTTTGTTGTTGTATTGTGTTGTTGTATTGTGTTGTTGTTGTATTGTGTTGTTGTTGTATTTTGTGTTTGTTTGTTTGTGTTGTTTTGTATTGTTTGTTGTATTGAGTTTTGTTGTATTGTGTTGTTGTTGTATTGTGTTGTTGTTTTATTGTGTTGTTGTTGTATTGTGTGTTGTTGTATTGTGTTGTTGTTGTATTGTTGTTGTTGTATTGTGTTGTTGTTGTATTTGTTGTTGTTGTTTGTTTGTATGTTTATGTGTTGTTGTTGTATTGTGTTGTTGTTGTATTGTGTTGTTTTATTGTGTTGTTGTTGTATTGTGTTGTTGTTGTATTGTGTTGTTGTTGTATTGTGTTGTTGTTGTATTGTGTTGTTGTTGTATTGTGTTGTTGTTGTATTGTGTTGTTGTTGTATTGTGTTGTTGTTGTATTGTGTTGTTGTTGTATTGTGTTGTTGTTGTATTGTGTTGTTGTATTGTGTTGTTGTTGTTTGTGTGTTGTTGTATTGTGTTGTTGTTGTATTGTGTTGTTGTTGTATTGTGTTGTTTGTTGTATGTGTTGTTGTTGTATTGTGTTGTTGTTGTATTGTGTTGTTGCTGTATTGTGTGTTGTTGTATTGTGTTGTTGTTTTATTGTGTTGTTGTATTGTGTTGTTGTATTGTGTTGTTTTTTGTATTGTGTTGTTGTATTGTGTTGTTGTTGTATTGTGTTTTTGTTGTATTGGTTGTTGTTTTATTGTGTATTGTTGTATTGTGTTGTTGTATTGTGTTGTTGTTGTATTGTGTTGTGTTGTATTGTGTTGTTGTTGTTGTTGTTGTTGTTTTGTATTGTGTTGTTGTATTGTGTTTGTTGTATTGTGTTGTTGTTGTATTGTGTTGTTGTTGTATTTGTTGGTTGTATTGTGTTGTTGTTGTATTTGTTGTTGTTGTTTGTGTTGTTGTATTGTGTTGTTGTTGTATTGTGTTTTGTTGTATTGTGTTGTTTGTATTGTTGTTGTGTTGTGTTTTTGTTGTATAGTTTGTTGATGTATTGTTGTTGTATTGTTTTGTTGTTGTAATGTGTTGTGTTGTTTGTATGTGTTGTGTTGTAATATGTTTTTTGTTGTATAGTGTTTTGATTGTGTGTATTTTGTATTGTGTTGTTGTATTGGTGTTGTATGGTAATTTGGTGTTGAATTTTGTTGTTATTGTGTTGTTGTGTAATTGTGGTTTTGTATGTGTTGTTGTTGTTTTGTGTTTTGTAATGTGTTGTTGTTGTATTGGTTGTTGTATGTGTTGTTGTTGTATTGTTGTGTGTGTGTATTGGTGTTGTGTTGTATTGTGTGTTGTATTGGTGTTTTGTTATTGTATTGTGTATGTTGTTGTATTGGTTTGTTGGTATGTATTGTGTTGTTTGTTGTTGTTGGGTATTGTTTTTGGTTGTTTGTGATTGTGTATGTTTGTGATTAAAATGGTGTGTGGAATTTTTGTTTGGATATGGGTGGTTGTATAATGTGTTGTTGTTTTATTGTGTTTTGTTGTTTTGGTTTTTTTGTATTGTTTGTTGTTTATTTGTGTTTTGTATTCTGGTTTTTGTTGTATTGGGTTTTTGTTTATTTTTGTTTTTTGTATTGTGTTTTTTTGAGGTTTTTTGATTTGTTTGTTGTTGTTTTGTGTGTTTTTTGTATTTGGTTGTTGTTCTGGTTTTTGTATTCTTGTTGTTTTTTATCGTTTTTATTCTGTTTGTTTTTATTCTGGTGTTTTGGTTGTATTCTGTTGTTGTATTTTGTTTTGTTGTATTGTGTTTTTGTATTTGTGTTTTTTGTATTTTGTTGTTGTATTGTGTGTTTTTTTGTTGTATTGTGTTGTTGTTGTATGTGTTGCTTTTTTTATCGTTTGTTGTTTCTGTGTTGTTTTGTTTGTGTTGTTTGTTGATTGTGTTTTTGTTGTATTCTGTGTTGTTGTTTTCGGTTTTGTATTCGTGTTGTTTTTGTATTCTGTTTTGTTGTATCTTGTTGTTGTTGTATTCTTTTTGTTGTTGTATTTTATTGTTGTATTGGTTGTTGTTTATTTTGTTTGTTTTAAACTGTTTTTGTTGTATTTTGGGTTTTTTTGTATTTTGTTGTTTTTATTGTGTTTTTTGTAGTATTTGGTTTTTTGTTTTATTGTTTGTTTTTGTTTGTGTTGTTTGTATTGTGTTGTTGTTGTATTGGTTGTTGTTTGTACTTTTTGTTGTTGTATTGTGTTGTTTTCTGTATGTGTTTTTGTTGTAGTGTTTTGTTTTTACTGTGTTTTTGCTGTATTGTGTTGTTGTTGTATTGTGTTTTTTGTATTGTGTTGTTTTGAAAAGTTTGTTGTTTTACTGTGTTGTTGCTGTATTGTTTTTTTTGTATTGTGTTTTGCTGTATTGTGTTGTTGTTGTATTGTGTTGTTGTTGTATTGTTTTGTTGTATTGTGTTTTTGCTGTATTGTGTTGTTGTTGTATTGTATTGTTTTTGTATTGTGTTGTTGTTGTATTGTGTTTTGTTGTATTGTGTTGTTGTTGTATTGTGTTGTTGTATTGTGTTGTTGTTGTATTGTGTTGTTGTTGTATTGTGTTGTTGTTGTATTGTGTTTGTTGTATTGTGTTGTTTGTTGTATTGTGTGTTTGTTGCTGGTATTGTGTTGTTGTGTATTGTGTTGTTGTTGTATTGTGTTTGTTGTTGTATTGTGTTGTTGTTGTATTGTGTTGTTGTATTGTGTTGTTGCTGTATTGTGTTGTTGTTGTATTGTGTTGTTGTTGTATTGTGTTGTTGTATTGTGTGTTGTTGTGTGTTGTATTGTGTTGTTGCTGTATTGTGTTGTTGTTGTTGTATTGTTGTTGTTGTTGTATTGTGTTGGTTTGCGTGTATGTGTTTTGTTGTTGTATGTGTTGTTGTGGGTGTTGTATTGTGTTGTTGCTGTTTGTGTTGTTGGTTTGTATATTGTGTTGTTGTTGTATTGTTGTTGTTGTTGTATTTGTGTTGTTGCTGTATTGTGTTGTTGTTGTATTGTGTTGTTGTTGTATTGTGTTGTTGCTGTATTGTGTTGTTGTTGTATTGTGTTGTTGCTGTATTGTTGTTGTTGTATTGTGTTGTTGCTGTAATCTATGATATATTTTATATATCATAGATATTAATATATATATATATATATATATATATATATATATATATATATATATATATATATATATATATATATATATATATAAAATATATATATATATATATATATATATATATATATAATATATATATATATATATATATATATATATGTACATGGACCCACAAGTTTAGTGTTGACACCGGCAATATATAAATCTTAGAATGTAATTTGAGCCACAATTCCAAAACCATGAAAAGTTAATGTGAGTTTTTAACTTTTGATGTTTAAACTAAACATAATGTTAGCATTAACTAAAATGTTAATGTAAATGGTACTTCAATGTGCTTAAGAGTTTTATTTGCGTCAGTGAAAGAGAGAGAGAGAGAGAGAGAGAGAGAGAGAGAGAGAGAGAGAGAGAGAGAGAGAGAGAGAGAGAGAGAGAGAGAGAGAGAGAAGAGAGAGAGAGAGAGAGAGAGAGAGAGAGAGAGAGAGAGAGAGAGAGAGAGAGAGAGAGAGAGAGAGAGAGAGAGAGAGAGAGAGAGAGAGAAAGAAAGAGAGAGAGAGAGAGAGAGAGAGAGAGAGAGAGAGAGAGAGAGAGAGAGAGAGAGAGAGAGAGAGAGAGAGAGAGAGAGGAGAGAGAGAGAAGAGAGAGAGAAGAGAGAGAGAGAGAGAGAGAGAGAGAGAGAGAGAGAGAGAGAGAGAGAGAGAGAGAGAGAGAGAGAGACAGACAGACAGACAGACAGACAGACAGACAGACAGAGAAAGAGAGGAAGTAAGTTTACAACACATCGACGTAACTTGCATCTGCTTGACAGTAGGGGTTGCAAGATTCTGTATGAGGCACAAGTACGCTCACACCCTGAGTATGCTCCACTTTCTTGGTTTGCCATCTCCCCATCTCATCTGCGACTGCTTGATAGAGAACAGAACAGAGCAAAACGACTCATCTCTCGCCTGGGCCCAGCCAGGATAGATCTGTCATTTCAGCAGAGCCTTCAACACAGGAGAGATGTGGGCGGCCTTACTGTTATGTACAAGGCCAGTATAGTCAAAGTACCACACTTGGCTCCACTTCGAGGACAGTGAGAAGTGACCTTCTATACCACAAGACGGGCAGCCAGTAGCAACTTCACTCTGGCTGTAACCTTCTCCAGAACATCACTACATTTGAGATCACTTATTTCCAGGATGACTCGAGTCCGGAACATGTTCGTACAGCATAATGACATCAACGAAATACAGTCAGTTGATCAAATGAGAATGTTAGCCCACAGATGGCCCTCAGCTGGCCCACAGATGACCCTCAGCTGGCCCACAGATGACCCTCAGCTGGCCCACAGATGACCCTCAGCTGGCCCACAGATGACCCTCAGCTGGCCCACAGATGGCCCTCAGCTGGCCCACAGATGACCCTCAGCTGGCCCACAGATGACCCTCAGCTAGCCCACAGATGACCCTCAGCTGGCCCACAGATGACCCTCAGCTGGCCCACAGATGACCCTCAGCTGGCCCACAGATGGCTCCAACTTCATCCTGTTCCCTGCTTGTATGTTTCATAACAATAAAAAGACTTTCAAATGAGCTGATGTAGGTAACAGCTCTTAGCTGGTAAACCAAGTTAGGGATCCTTAACCTAACCTGGTCAAAACCTGTGAGAAGAGAGAGAGAGAGAGAGAGAGAGAGAGAGAGAGAGAGAGAGACCTTTAATAAGTTAACTCACTTCTCCCAGCGTGGAGAAAACTCATCACTGGTCCTGACGTGTGTGTGATGTATTGCTACTCCCGCCCACGCCTCCGCCCACGCCTCCGCCCACCCCTCCGCCCACCTTCTGCCTTTTTGCAAAAAAAACGTTATTTGCTTGCATTATTTCAGGTACTGAAAATATGTAGCCTCGTGTGTGGTTGTGTCCCTGGTGAAGTGTCCCTGGTGAGGTATACCTGGCGAGGTATCCCTGACGAGGTATCCCTGGCGAGGTGCCCCTGGTCTTGTTCCTGCAGGTGTGACCCAGAAAACAAATATTGTGACCAGGTCATCTCATGTCGTAACTTTGAGACTCCCTCAGTATCTCGCATATCGTGATTTTGTCTCCCCATCATTTGTCATTCTCTCACAAACGTGAAGTCATTTACTTTCACCTAACAGTTCAAGGCTTTCAGCTCCATGTCTGTCTGTCTGCATGTCTCTGCTGTTACACGTGATCACCTAACAGCAGCTTACTAAGTACCTAGCTATTCGAGACCTGTTGCTAGTGGCTTACTAGGTCTGGCAGGTTACTAGTGCGCTCAGACTTCAAATTAACCCAGGTACATTCCCTTAAATAATCCTACAGATTTAAATTGTTGACACAAAAACATTCATCCTCAAATAGTATTAACTGGCGAAATCTTTCGCCATTTAGACAAAAAAGAACCGGGTTTAAACATAATGGTTCCTGCCCACATATATATACCGCCACAATATTTCACGGATCTCTGGTCAATTTGCAAAACTTGGCAATGATATGTGGGCTCTTTACCCTCTCTTAGCATATTTATAGTCTGAGAGCAACAGACATGATCTCATATGCAGTAACTCTTAAACTCTCACCCTCACTCTCGCCCTCACTCTCACCCTCACTCTCACCCTCCCTCACTCTCCTCCAATACACACAAAACCGCAAAATACTTTGCATTTTATTTCGTTTTACAAAATACCTCTCAACTTCAAATCACATAAATCAAGTAAAGTGTTCCTGTTCTCTCTCTTGTTTGTCTTCCATTACCAGATGTAACACCTTGACGCGTCTTGTTTCTTCTGGGTCTCTCTTAGACGCAAGACTGGTAGCACCAGTGTTGTATCAGACACAAGACTGGTAGCACCAGTGTTGTATCAGACACAAGACTGGTAGCACCAGTGTTGTATCAGACACAAGACTGTAGGACCAGTGTTGTATCAGACACAAGGTTGGTAAGACCAGTGTTGTATCAGACACAAGACTGGTTGGACCAGTGTTGTATCAGACACAAGACTGGTAGGACCAGTGTTGTATCAGACACAAGGTTGGTAAGACCAGTGTTGTAATCAGACACAAGGTTGGTAAGACCAGTGTTGTATCAGACACAAGGTTGGTAAGACCAGTGTTGTATCAGTCACAAGGTTGGTAAGACCAGTGTTGTATCAGACACAAGGTTGGTAAGACCCAGTGTTGTATCAGTCACAAGGTTGGTAAGACCAGTGTTTGTATCAGACACAAGGTTGGTAAGACCAGTGTTTGTATCAGACACAAGGTTGGTAAGACCAGTGTTGTTTCAGACACAAGGTTGGTAAGACCAGTGTTGTATCAGACACAAGGTTGGTAAGACCAGTGTTGTATCAGACACAAGGTTGGTAAGACCAGTGTTGTATCAGACACAAGACTGGTAAGACCAGTGTTGTATCAGACACAAGGTTGGTAAGACCAGTGTTGTATCAGACACAAGGTTGGTAAGACCAGTGTTGTATCAGACACAAGGTTGGTAAGACCAGTGTTATATCAGACACAAGGTTGGTAAGACCAGTGTTGTATCAGATCACAAGGTTGGTAAGACCAGTGTTGTATCAGACACAAGGTTGGTAAGACCAGTGTTGTATCAGACACAAGGTTGGTAAGACCAGTGTTGTATCAGACACAAGACTGGTAAGACCAGTGTTGTATCAGACACAAGACTGGTAAGACCAGTGTTGTATCAGACACAAGACTGGTAAGACCAGTGTTGTATCAGACACAAGGTTGGTAAGACCAGTGTTGTATCAGACACAAGACTGGTAAGACCAGTGTTGTATCAGACACAAGACTGGTAAGACCAGTGTTGTATCAGACACAAGACTGGTAAGACCATGTTGTATCAGACACAAGACTGGTAAGACCAGTGTTGTATCAGACACAAGACTGGTAAGACCAGTGTTTTTATCAGACACAAGGTTGGTAAGACCAGTGTTGTATCAGACACAGGTTGGTAAGACCAGTGTTGTATCAGACACAAGACTGGTAAGACCAGTGTTGTATCAGACCAGGTTGGTAAGACCAGTGTTGTATAAGACACAAGGTTGGTAAGACCAGTGTTTATCAGACACAAGACTGGTAAGACCAGTGTTGTATCAGACACAAGACTGGTAAGACCAGTGTTGTATCAGACACAAGACTGGTAAGACCAGTGTTGTATCAGACACAAGACTGGTAAGACCAGTGTTGTATCAGACACAAGGTTGGTAAGACCAGTGTTGTATCAGACACAAGGTTGGTAAGACATGTTGTATCAGACACAAGACTGGTAAGACCAGTGTTGTATCAGACACAAGGTTGGTAAGACCAGTGTTGTATAAGACACAAGGTTGGTAAGACCAGTGTTGTATAAGACACAAGGTTGGTAAGACCAGTGTTGTATAAGACACAAGGTTGGTAAGACCAGTGTTGTATCAGACACAAGACTGGTAAGACCAGTGTTGTATCAGACACAAGACTGGTAAGACCAGTGTTGTATCAGACACAAGACTGGTAAGACCAGTGTTGTATCAGACACAAGACTGGTAAGACCAGTGTTGTATCAGACACAAGACTGGTAAGACCAGTGTTGTATCAGACACAAGGTTGGTAAGACCAGTGTTGTATCAGACACAAGGTTGGTAAGACCAGTGTTGTATCAGACACAAGACTGGTAAGACCAGTGTTGTATCAGACACAAGGTTGGTAAGACCAGTGTTGTATAAGACACAAGGTTGGTAAGACCATGTTGTATCAGACACAAGACTGGTAAGACCAGTGTTGTATCAGACACAAGACTGGTAAGACCAGTGTTGTATAAGACACAAGGTTGGTAAGACCAGTGTTGTATAAGACACAAGGTTGGTAAGACCAGTGTTGTATCAGACACAAGACTGGTAAGACCAGTGTTGTATCAGACACAAGACTGGTAAGACCAGTGTTGTATCAGACACAAGACTGGTAGACCAGTGTTGTATCAGACACAAGGTTGGTAAGACCATTGTTGTATCAGACACAAGACTGGTAAGACCAGTGTTGTATCAGACACAAGACTGGTAAGACCAGTGTTGTATCAGACACAAGACTGGTAAGACCAGTGTTGTATCAGACACAAGACTGGTAAGACCAGTGTTGTATCAGACACAAGGTTGGTAAGACCAGTGTTGTATAGACACAAGGTTGGTAAGACCAGTGTTGTATCAGACACAAGACTGGTAAGACCAGTGTTGTATCAGACACAAGACTGGTAAGACCAGTGTTGTATCAGACACAAGACTGGTAAGACCAGTGTTGTCATAACAATTTGGCTACAATATCAAAAACAGTAAATTCAGAAAGATTTTTGTTTCTGTGAATTATATGCAGTATTACGAGAGAGAGAAGAGAGAGAGAGAGAGAGAGGAGACAGACAGACAGACAGACAGACAGACAGAGTGAGAGAGTGAGTTAGCTCTCTCCAGCTGAGAGTTTTAAGTAGGTTCGTTGCGAGGTCAGTGAAGCAAGCATTTCATGGTATATGTTAAATATCTCACTGTATATTATCCAGGACCTGCCTTAACCTCTTAGCCTGTGCACACTCCCAGCTGACTACTGGCTTAGCCTGTGCACACTCCCAGCTGACTACTGGCTTAGCCTGTGCACACTCCCAGCTGACTACTGGCTTAGCCTGTGCACACTCCCAGCTGACTACAGCTTAGCCTGTGCACACTCCCAGCTGACTACTGGCTTAGCCTGTGCACACTCCCAGCTGACTACTGGCTTAGCCTGTGCACACTCCCAGCTGACTACTGGCTTAGCCTGTGCACACTCCCAGCTGACTACTGGCTTAGCCTGTGCACACTCCCAGCTGACTACAGCTTAGCCTGTGCACACTCCCAGCTGACTACTGGCTTAGCCTGTGCACACTCCCAGCTGACTACTGGCTTAGCCTGTGCACACTCCCAGCTGACTACTGGCTTAGCCTGTGCACACTCCCAGCTGACTACTGGCTTAGCCTGTGCACACTCCCAGCTGACTACTGGCTTAGCCTGTGCACACTCCCAGCTGACTACTGGCTTAGCCTGTGCACACTCCCAGCTGACTACTGGCTTAGCCTGTGCACACTCCCAGCTGACTACTGGCTTAGCCTGTGCACACTCCCAGCTGACTACTGGCTTAGTCTGTGCACACTCCCAGCTGACTACTGGCTTAGCCTGTGCACACTCCCAGCTGACTACTGGCTTAGCCTGTGCACACTCCCAGCTGACTACTGGCTTAGCCTGTGCACACTCCCAGCTGACTACTGGCTTAGCCTGTGCACACTCCCAGCTGACTACTGGCTTAGCCTGTGCACACTCCCAGCTGACTACTGGCTTAGCCTGTGCACACTCCCAGCTGACTACTGGCTTAGCCTGTGCACACTCCCAGCTGACTACTGGCTTAGCCTGTGCACACTCCCAGCTGACTACAGCTTAGCCTGTGCACACTCCCAGCTGACTACTGGCTTAGCCTGCGCACACTCCCAGCTGACTACTGGCTTAGCCTGTGCACACTCCCAGCTGACTACAGCTTAGCCTGTGCACACTCCCAGCTGACTACTGGCTTAGCCTGTGCACACTCCCAGCTGACTACAGCTTAGCCTGTGCACACTCCCAGCTGACTACAGCTTAGCCTGTGCACACTCCCAGCTGACTACAGCTTAGCCTGTGCACACTCCCAGCTGACTACTGGCTTAGCCTGTGCACACTCCCAGCTGACTACAGCTTAGCTTGTGCACACTCCCAGCTGACTACTGCTTAGCCTGTGCACACTCCCAGCTGACTACTGGCTTAGCCTGTGCACACTCCCAGCTGACTACAGCTTAGCTTGTGCACACTTCCCAGCTGACTACAGCTTAGCCTGTGCACACTCCCAGCTGACTACTGGCTTAGCCTGTGCACACTCCCAGCTGACTACTGGCTTAGCCTGTTCACACTCCCAGCTGACTACAGCTTAGCTGTTGCACACTCCAGCTGACTACAGCTTAGCTGTGCCACCCAGCTGTCAGCTACTGTGCACACTCCCAGCTGACTACTGGCTTAGCCTGTGCACACTCCCAGCTGACTACTGCTGGGTTAATAACCCAGTACAGCTCAATAAAGCCAGAGTAGTGTGGCTTTAATACCCTCGAGGTTTCAGTTCTGTGCCAAGACTATCGCCCACAACACTGTTAACCCACAACACAGGTTGGAGGTAAGACTGATAGGGTGGGTGGCAGTAAGACTGGGTGGAAGATTGAGTGAGGTAAGATTGGGTGGAGGTAAGACTGGTGGAAGATTGAGTGGAGGTAAGATTGGGTGGAAGTAAGAGTGCGTGGAGGTAAGATTGGTGTGGAGGTAAGATTGGTGGAAGTAAGATTGGTGGAGGTAAGATTGGGTGGAGGTAAGATTGGGTGGAGGTAAGACTGGGCGAAGTAAGAGTGGGTGGAGGTAAGATTGGTGGAGGTAAGATTGGGTGGAGGTAAGATTGGTGGAGGTAAGCTTGGGTGGAGGTAAGACTGGTGGGTTAGACTGGGTGGCAGTAAGAGTGCGTGGAGGTAAGATTGGGTGGAGGTAAGATGGGTGGAGGTAAGATTGGGTGGAGGTAAGACTGGGTGGAAGTAAGAGTGGGTGGAGGTAAGATTGGGTGGAGGTAAGATTGGGTGAGGGTAAGCTTGGGGAAGGTAAGCTTGGGTGGAGGTAAGCTTGGTGTGAAGGTAAGCTTGGTGGAGTAAGAGTGGGTGGAGGTTAGACTGGTGGCAGTAAGACTGGTTGTAGATGAAACTGGATAGAGTGGGTAACAGTAAGACTGGGTGCAGTAAAGACTGGGTGGAGGTAAGACTGGGTGGAGATAAGACTGGGTGGAGGTAAGACTGGGTGGAGGTAAGACTGGATGGAGTTTAGTTACAAGTCTTGCCAGTGACTGACTTGTAAAGATTTCTTGTTGTGGAGGTGAGACGCCAGTAGGCAGTGATAGGCCTAACTCAAGATCACTCAGTATTGAACGGTGAGTGTCCGTCCTGCCTATGTCTGCTGTGGTCCAAGACCACCACTATCACCACCACCACTACCATCACCACCACCACTCCCATTACCACCACCACCACCACCACTACTATCACCACCACGACAATAGGAGTCAAATTTTTTTTTCTGCCTTTCCTTCTCTTGTATCCAGGCTTGGCACTCTTGGCACTCTTCCAGAAGAAATAATTTGTGTTAATGGCCCTTTTATATCTCTAGAGCTGCCCTAACTCCCAGATCTATTCCTTACTATATCCTCCAATTTATCTCAAGCCATCTATCACCTTCCTTGCATGCCAGCGAGGGTGAAGCTCTCGGCCTAGAGCTAGAGTTGTATATAACCAATACATCATTCCAAGTATCTACCTCCACAACCACGACCATCAAGGACATCACTAGTAGTAGACAGGACAAGCCTCCATCCTCTGCAGGGGTATACATAATCCCTTGTAATGACTGCAACAAATTATATGTGGGCGAAACATCAAGAGACCTCCAAACACGTATTTCAGAACACCAATATGCAAGCAGGACTGACGATACAAGGAATGCCTGTGTACAACATCGCAATTCACATAACCATTTAATTAACTACAGAAACTCAAGACTTATCGCCACAGAAGACAACACTCAATACAGAAGAATCCTGGAATCATCGTTTATCTCTATAACCAACAATTTCAACCAGAACAATGGCTTCTATAACATAGCTGAACCACTCGCCAAGAAACTTCTTCATCGCTATCCCACATAAGAACATAGAACACTGCAGAAGATCTACTCACAACTTGTCCAATACCCCTGCCAAGCTACCCAAGACTCTATAACTCCACCCGGTAGATCATCAGATGCAGCATTCTCCACCTGACCTCAACATTCTGAACTATAAATACTCCCGTACCTTCCAACCCCAGGCAGATCCGTGTGTGACTTGAAAAAGCCCACTGTGTGGGTGAAACGTTGTCAATAAAGGATCACATTATACTGCATTTGTGTTTATATTTCCATTGTATATAACCATTCCAGAAATCTGACCAACATCATCTCTACCTGTACTCAAGAGATGTTATGTCTGTCTTGAGGGTTTAGTGGAAAACTGTGACACCACAACCACCACCGTAGGTGATGCTGCAGTTATCTTTAATACTGACCACTTCCCTCACAATTTTTTTTGTAAATTACTGAACCATCTAAGACGCCTCATAGTCTGCCTGAAGACACAAAGTGAAGATTATCAGCCATATCACACAGTCCAGGAAGATTATTAACCACACCACACAGTCCAGGAAGATTATTAACCGCATCACACAGTCCAGGAAGATTATTAACCGCATCACACAGTCCAGGAAGATTATTAACCGCATCACACAGTCCAGGAAGATTATTAACCGCACCACAAAGTCCAGGAAGATTATTAACCGCATCACACAGTCCAGGAAGATTATTAACCGCATCACACAGTCCAGGAAGATTATAACCGCATCACACAGTCCAGGAAGATTATTAACCGCATCACACAGTCCAGGAAGATTATTAACCGCACCACACAGTCCAGGAAGATTATTAACGCACCACAAAGTCCAGGAAGATTATTAACCGCATCACATAGTCCAGGAAGATTATTAACCGCATCACACAGTCCAGGAAGATTATTAACCGCACCACAAAGTCCTTGAAGATTATTAACCGCACACACCAGTCCAGGAAGATTATTAACCGCATCACACAGTCCAGGAGATTATTAACCGCATCACACAGTCCAGGAAGATTATTAACCGCACCACACAGTCCAGGAAGATTATTAACCGCACCACAAAGTCCAGGAAGATTATTAACCGCATCACATAGTCCAGGAAGATTATTAACCGCATCACACATTCCAGGAAGATTATTAACCGCACCACACAGTCCAGGAAGATTATTAACCATACCACAAAGTCCAGAAAGATTATTAACCGCACCACAAAGTCCTTGAAGATTATTAACCGCACCACACAGTCCAGGAAGATTATTAACCGCACCACACAGTCCAGGAAGATTATTAACCGCACCACACAGTCCAGGAAGATTATTAACCGCACCACAAAGTCCAGGAAGATTATTAACCGCACCACAGGGGATAAGAAACTAACTTCTACCAACAAACAGAGGGCTGCAGATATCCGTGAATTCATTAAGGTCCTTAAATCAAGTATTTCCCTTCGACACATCACGTCTAAGATCTCACTAACTGACGTCGTCCTAGCCAGACACTTATGTTGTTAGGTGTTTTCAACAACTCTCCTCCCTGCCACTCCAGGAGCCTTCTATCCAGACTTAACTAGGTCACTATCAGAAGCAAACAAAACAAACCAGTCTTGACGTCAACTTCCTCTTTCTTCGACTTCCCATTGATCACGTTATTCACTTTCCCTGACACCCCATTCCTGACTTAATTTACTACAATACTTATTCACTCGTGCAATAGAAGGACTTATTCATCCATGCCACTCCCAGGGACACAGGTAATACTGAACAAACAGCGTCTTATTGTCTCTACAGGATAAGTTGCCTCAGATATCAGTGGAATATCACTGCTGCTGCAGTTGATAACACTCCCTTCCTGTTGGCCTGACATTCAGACTCGCCTGCAGGAACACAAACATATTTACAGGACGAACAAAATTAACAATTCAAGCTTAGTTCACCGTAATTTACACTCTCATCATGGACTCTAGTGTAGCGCAAGTTATACTAGAAGACGGAAGGCCGAATTAGACGTAGGATTTTGTAATCAACTACGACACATTTATTAGGCACTACTGCGCAAAGCAATGTACACATTGGCAGGTCCTATGTTCCCCCACCTGCTGATGGACACGTAAATTATGCACAATGTACCGCGGGGCTATCGTATCTAGATATAAAAAAACTAACGAACAAAGAATCCTTACTAACTGTGCTGACCAAATTTTTAAAATATAACTCGGTGTTACTATTTTTATGGAATATACGGCAAAATATGCTGACTTGCCCGACGCTCACGTTGTTCAGGTTAGCTAGAAACAATAACACAAATTAAGGAATAAATTATTAGAAAATATCGATGGTACAGATAGTCAGCAAAGTTGTTTTTTTTCAGAAATAATCTGTCGGTCAGTCTCTTAATAATTTCAGATTGCTTCAGAATCCTTCGTTTCTTAGTGTCAAGTACCGTATCAAGATCAAGAATCTTGACCACACTTGTGTTGACCACACCTGTGTTGACCACACCTGTGTTGATCACACCTGTGTTGACCACACCTGTGTTGATCACACCTGCGTTGATCACACATGTGTTGACCTCACCTGTGTTGACCACGCCTGTGTTGACCACACCTGTGTTGACCACACCTGTGTTGACCACACCTGTGTTGATCACACCTGTGTTGACCACACCTGTGTTGATCACACCTTTCTTGACCACACCTGTGTTGACCACACCTGTGTTGATCACACCTGTGTTGACCACACCTGTGTTGACCACACCTATGTTGACCACACCTGTGTTGACCACACCTGTGTTGACCACACTTGTGTTGACCACACCTGTGTTGATCACACCTGTGTTGATCACACCTGTGTTGACCACACCTGTGTTGATCACACCTGTGTTGACCACACCTGTGTTGACCACACCTGTGTTGACCACACCTGTGTTGATCACACCTGTGTTGACCACACTTGTGTTGACCACACCTGTGTTGACCACGCCTGTGTTGACCACACCTGTGTTGATCACACCTGTGTTGATCACACCTTTGTTGACCACACCTGTGTTGATCACACCTGTGTTGATCACACCTTTGTTGATCACACCTGTGTTGACCACACCTGTGTTGACCACACCTGTGTTGACCACGCCTGTGTTGACCACACCTGTGTTGACCACACCTGTGTTGACCACACCAGTGTTGACCACACCTGTGTTGACCACACCTGTGTTGACCACACTTGTGTTGACCACACCTGTGTTGACCACACCTGTGTTGACCACACCTGTGTTGACCACACCTGTGTTGATCACACCTGTGTTGACCACGCCTGTGTTGACCACACCTTTGTTGACCACACCTGTGTTGATCACACCTGTGTTGACCACACCTGTGTTGACCACACCTGTGTTGACCACACCTGTGTTGACCACACCTGTGTTGACCACACCTGTGTTGACCACACCTGTGTTGATCACACCTGTGTTGACCACACCTGTGTTGACCACACCTGTGTTGACCACACCTGTGTTGACCACACCTGTGTTGACCACACCTCTGTAATTTTGTTATGATGGTCTTGTAGTTGATAGAACCAAGATGATCTTCCCGCTCTGAGTATGTGGCCATCATGTTGTGGCCATCATGTTGTGGCCATCATGATGTGGCCATCATGATGTGGCCATCATGGTGTGGCCATCATGATGTGGCCATCATGGTGTGGCCATCATGGTGTGGCCATCATGATGTGGCCATCATGGTGTGGCCATCATGGTGTGGCCATCGTGATGTGGCCATCGTGATGTGGCCATCGTGATGTGACCATCGTGATGTGGCCATCATGATGTGGCCATCATGATGTGGCCATCATGATGTGGCCATCATGGTGTGGCCATCATGGTGTGGCCATCATGATGTGGCCATCGTGATGTGGCCATCGTGATGTGGCCATCGTGATGTGGCCATCGTGATGTGGCCATCATGATGTGGCCATCGTGATGTGGCCATCGTGATGTGGCCATCGTGATGTGACCATCGTGATGTGGCCATCATGATGTGGCCATCATGATGTGGCCATCGTGATGTGGCCATCGTGATGTGACCATCGTGATGTGGCCATCGTGATGTGGCCATCGTGATGTGGCCATCGTGATGTGGCCATCATGATGTGGCCATCGTGATGCTTTAAGGTAAGGTGTAATGTGCTGTCCCACCACCTTTTTCAAGACTTTTTAGAGTTTCTGGTCTGTCAATTTTTGTCTAAGCTGTACCGACTTTTGTACAAGTTACGTTGCACATCTTAGAGCTTCTGTGCTTTCATCTAGCAGCAGCTAAAGCTCTAGGCTCTTTCGTGCTAGTGGTATTCTGCACTTCTGTAGAACGAAGTTCTTACTGTCTTGATGTATTCCACCTCAGACTGACAGATTTCATGACAGTGTCTTAAGAAATATGACAGGAAGACACAGCTAACTTTTACTCTCACTATGTAACTATGACACAGAGTAGAGCACAGAACACTATGTAACTATGACACAGAGTAGAGCAACAGCACACTATGTAACTATGACACAGAGTAGAGCAACAGCACACTATGTAACTATGATACAGAGTAGAGCAACAGCACATTATGTAACTATGACACAGAGTAGAGCACAGAACACTATGTAACTATGACACAGAGTAGAGCACAGAACACTATGTAACTATGACACAGAGTAGAGCAACAGAACACTATGTAACTATGACACAGAGTAGAGCACAGAACACTATGTAACTATGACACAGAGTAGAGCACAGAACACTATGTAACTATGACACAGAGTAGAGCAACAGAACACTATGTAACTATGACACAGAGTAGAGCAACAGAACACTATGTAACTATGACACAGAGTAGAGCAACAGAACACTATGTAACTATGACACAGAGTAGAGCAACAGAACACTACGTAACTATGACACAGAGTAGGGCAACAGAACACTATGTAACTATGACACAGAGTAGAGCAACAGAACACTATGTAACTATGACATAGAGTAGAGCAACAGAACACTATGTAACTATGACATAGAGTAGAGCAACAGAACACTATGTAACTATGACATAGAGTAGAGCAACAGAACACTATGTAACTATGACACAGAGTAGAGCAACAGAAAACTATGTAATTATGACACAGAGCAGAGCAACAGAACACTATGTAACTATGACACAGAGTAGAGCAACAGAACACTATGTAACTATGACATAGAGTAGAGCAACAGAACACTATGTAACTATGACATAGAGTAGAGCAACAGAACACTATGTAACTATGACATAGAGTAGAGCAACAGAACACTATGTAACTATGACACAGAGTAGAGCAACAGAACACTATGTAACTATGACACAGAGTAGAGCAACAGAACACTATGTAACTATGACACAGAGTAGAGCAACAGCACATTATGTAACTATGACATAGAGTAGAGCAACAGAACACTATGTAACTATGACATAGAGTAGAGCAACAGAACACTATGTAACTATGACATAGAGTAGAGCACCAGAACACTATGTAACTATGACATAGAGTAGAGCAACAGAACACTATGTAACTATGACACAGAGTAGAGCAACAGAACACTATGTAACTATGACACAGAGTAGAGCAACAGAACACTATGTAACTATGACATAGAGTAGATCAACAGCACACTATGTAACTATGACATAGAGTAGAGCACCAGAACACTATGTAACTATGACATAGAGTAGAGCAACAGAACACTATGTAACTATGACATAGAGTAGAACAACAGAACACTATGTAACTATGACACAGAGTAGAGCAACAGAAAACTATGTAATTATGACACAGAGCAGAGCAACAGAACACTATGTAACTATGACACAGAGTAGAGCAACAGAACACTATGTAACTATGACATAGAGTAGAGCAACAGAACACTATGTAACTATGACATAGAGTAGAGCAACAGAACACTATGTAACTATGACATAGAGTAGAGCAACAGAAACACTATGTAACTATGACACAGAGTAGAGCAACAGAACACTATGTAACTATGACACAGAGTAGAGCAACAGAACACTATGTAACTATGACACAGAGTAGAGCAACAGCATATTATGTAACTATGACATAGAGTAGAGCAACAGAAACACTATGTAACTATGACATAGAGTAGAGCAACAGAACACTATGTAACTATGACATAGAGTAGAGCACCAGAACACTATGTAACTATGACATAGAGTAGAGCAACAGAACACTATTGTAACTATGACACAGAGTAGAGCAAAGAACACTATGTAACTATGACACAGAGTAGAGCAACAGAACACTATGTAACTATGACATAGAGTAGATCAACAGCACACTATGTAACTATGACATAGAGTAGAGCACCAGAACACTATGTATCT
>NC_069406.1:47184295-47209985 GCF_026875155.1 Cherax quadricarinatus | reverse complement strand
GGTATGACAGAGCTCATGGAGCAGGGAGAGAGAGGACCAGCAGCAATCAGCGAAGAGGCGGGCCAGGAGCTGTGACTCGACCCCTGCAACCACAAATAGGTGAGTACACAGGAGCTTGGACTCGACCCCTGCAACCTAAAACCAGGTGAGTGCACACACACACACACACACACACACACACACACACACACACACACATGCACACATGGGGTTTAATGTTTTTATTTACAGCTAGCAAGTCAGGGTATTTTCCAAAATGGTATGCAATATCCCACTGGGGATGAAGTACTTTGCCATTTCTTGAACATTTCTGAGTGAGTTGTTTTAAATTTTTTAAATTTTTAAATCACACTCATTTACATAATGACGCAGGGTGTGACAATGTCCATCTGGCAAAGTTTACATTTCGTTTGGTCTACATCTGGTGGTGGTGATTTAACCTGCCAAAGATACTTGTAACCAGCCGGGGCCCGGGCAGTAGTGACATCCAAGAGTCTGTTTTTTTTGTTGGATGCACCATAGACATGTGGCTCCTCCTGCATGATAGAATGATGTTTGTGGACTCACTGGTGTCAATCTCCCTGAGTCTTAAGTCCATAAAATTCAGTTGAAGTTCTTTTCGTATTATTGTTCTCAAACTATACCTGACAACCCAAGATTGTAATCTACTCCCTTTTTTGAAAGCATACAGCTTAGCCAATTTTTTCAGTTCTATCATGCATCTGAAGACCAATGTGAGATGGAATCCACAGCATTGCACTCTGACTCCACTGTCCACAATCCTACCATACCTGTGTCTGGCTTTAAACACAGCATGCACAATTTATGCTTATGAGTTGAGAGCATTTATAGATGACAGGGGAATCAGTTACAATTAAACTGTCAATCTTTGATCCCATAGATGCATTTCAGTGAAAGGGAGTATGGCAAAAGTTCTGTCTGAAGGGTAAGGCCCAATTATTGATGCGTGCTCCAATTCTTTAAGAAATCCATCACTCTGTACGACAACAGAGCACTACTAGCTGCACCAGTGGATTGGTGAACAGAACCATCAGCGTAAATAATTTGCGAGAGTGTGTGCTGTGTGACTAAGTTATAATACAGTTAAGGCCTCATGTTTGGCTTCAAGGCGAGTTTTGGTTGTGATTTAAGAAGTAGTTTGGGGGAAAATGAGGAATGGTAGTTGGAAGGGGGTTTAATATTCCATGGAGGGAGAAGTGCCGCTGTTGCCTTACTTGAATAGATCATGTATCTGATTCATGCGGAGGTCGGTTCCAGTTTTTTCGACCCATCTGGGGAGTGTTAAACCAGTACGGAGGAAAGTTTGGAGGGCTTCTGTGCAGGGGTTTGAATGAGCTTTGCCTGAGAAATATTAACCCCAATTAGGATATTTCTTTCAGTAACACGATCTTGATGCTTGGAATATCAAGTTTTTTTTTGCATTTTTAAAAAATTTTGGGCCCAGTACGAGGGCATCTAAAATGATCCTCATTGCTTGTTCTGCATTTTTTTCCAGCCCTCCAAGTTTCCCAGTCAGACACAAGGCAAGTAGTGGCGCAACATAATAACCAATGATCTAATTTAAGCAAGATACATCATTTTCAAAATTTTTAAAACATTAGCACCATCCCTGGGGTGAAGCCCTGCCACAACTCTAAGTGCTCTTAGTCGTTCTTTGTATTGGCGACAAAGTCTTGTTAAAAACAGGTCCAAGTAGTGGAACCTCAAAGCCTAGATACCTTGTATCTGCTTACATATTCTAGAAGAGACCATCATGCAATTGGATCTGACGAACTGTGCCTTCTGTCGAGGGGAGCCTATTGAGTATCTTTGTTTTATCAGTAGAGATTATCAACCCCAGGTCCTGACACGAGGCTAGTACATGATTAAGAATGTTTTGGGTGTTGGAGAATCCGGTGGTGTGAATCATTATATCATCAGCAAAACTAATCAATAATGATGGGGTATAGGCATAGCATTAAGCAATGCATTAATTAGAAAAATTGAACAGTGTGGGATTGAGCACACCTCCCTGTGGGGTTCCTAATTTAAAGTCTTTAGTTACACTTCTATGTCCCTGGAACAACATAGACACTAGGCATGTTTTTTTTTTTTTTTTTTTTTTTTTTTTTTTGTGTGTGTGTGTGTGCATGTGTGTGTGTGTGTGTATATGTGTGTGTGTGTGTGTTGTGTGTGTGTGTATACATATATTTATATATATATATATATATATATATATATTTAATTATATATATATATAATATATATATATACATATATATATATATAAATATATATATATATATATAAATTTTATTACATAATATGGTTACAGAAGATTTAAGAGATACATTGTTGATATAAAGGTGGGCCCTATATTATATATATATTATATATATATATATATATATATATATTTTTAATAATATATATATTTTATATATATATATATATATTAGGAAAATTTCCTAGGGTGCTTAACTGTATGTTTACCGTAGTCACCCCGTGTAGACATTGGAGAAAACTTAAACCACCCTGGTCGCGGCAAGTGATTCTTCGGCCTCACAATCTTATCCATATCTATCCCAGACCAGTATAGATTGGTGACCCACAAGTACGGTGCTACAATTTAATTGTGGAATGTATAGTTATATTAGTTTAGCTGAATGAGGGGGGGGGGGTAAGATACACTGGATACATCCATCAAGGAAAAGCATTTATACATAATCCACCACTTACCAGCTGTTCTCCGGGGTCACTTGATGTAGCGGATCACTCTTAAACCTATCTAATTATAACATACCCAATGGCAGGCCTAAGGTTGCTATAACTAGTAGGGTTACTTAACTGTGGGTGATTGATACTCCTTATTCTTACCATTCACTACCTCAGTTTCGATGTCCTGCTTCACCGACTCACGGTTTCTCATTCGGCCTCAGACGAGCGTATCCGTCGGTCGTCCCGGTTAGAAGTCGTGATTCTATAAATCTCCACTATCCCCGCTTACGAGAGTCACACGTTTCACTCGGAGGCAGGGCGCTCTATTTCACATCCTGCTTTCTCTTAACTCATGTTATTATCACTGATTACATTTCTATTCACAAGACGATTTAACGTCTCTTAACTTTATAATACTGAGGTCACTCCATTAATGATCTGAGGACCGATGAGTGATGATTAAACCATGGGTAATTTTCTCCAGGACACGTCATTGTGACGGCGTCAGTCACCCGGTAATACTCCTTATCACACTTTTACCACTATATTACCGTTGTCCCGTAAATCACGTTCCCTAACTCTCCACCAGGAACCGTTACGGACACTTCTTATTATGAAAATGAGGCTATATTAATCCTTAGGCCACCGTTGAATGTCAATTCGTGTGGTTCCCATGTTTTCCCGCCTTCCTCACCACCATTCAAAACATCCGCCTCTGCCATCCCCGCACTATCGCGCATGCGCTCCAAGGGAATCTGGTTCTACTTCCATTTTCAATACATTTTGACTACCTATCGGCACATAAAACCCTATTAGGCGCCCTATAGTTTCGGAAAATTAACAAATTTTCCACACTGCGGCCGGGCGGGAAGTCGTTGTTAGACGACTTAAATTGCGTCTTCTTCAGGAGGACGGTTTCCAGCCCTTCTAGATTGCGCTGCTGTTTTCCTAGTGGTCTTACTACGGTCTTCTTCTTGCTTACCCGGTCAGTAGTCTTCAATATCACTCCGTGTCCACTGTCCCTTAGGTTTCCATTGCACGGTTGAACACCATTTATTCCCAAGGAAGTATTTATTAATGGTGCGCAAATTCTTGACCAACGACACAAACACTTTGACGTTTCTGACAACACATTGTGCATCTGGGTTATAATGTAACTACTTGCCAGAGGCCACAGTGTTCGATGTTGTTCAGTATCAATTAAACACAAGTACCTGGTTGAATGTTCTGTCGGTTTCTGTCCTTTGGCGCACCATAAAAGTGTTCACGTAGTGTAAGAAGATTTCTTATGCCACACATCAGACCAATGATAATACCTTATTTTAACATTTTGAACTTGTACTCATCACGTCACGTTATTATAAGCCTCATACTTCCCTGGGTTATCTCTATAGATAGGCGCAGCTCTAACCCTTTGTCCACAATTAGGTGAGAGGGAGTCAGTATCTCCGCGTCAGGAGTGTCGTCCCCCCCCCCCCCCCCCCCCCCCCCCCCCTTTTTTTTTTTTTTTTCCTCATGTATGGACTGAGGGCGATTGTTCAACTCGATTTTCTGCCTCCCAAACACTGCCGGAACTCCTCCAAATAATTCTCTTCCTGTTGTAGACTTACAGTAGACATCTTTTCACTTACCTATCATTCTTTCGTACAGTCCTCCCCTGCCAGGGGTCTGGGGAGTAATAAATTTCCAGACACACCCTCGCTGGGTCAAACAAAGATGTACATCATCATCTTATTTAATTTCATCAGTGTGAGCACCCGCTACAAAATGTGGATTATCTGAGATCATAAATCTGAGACAGGATCGTCTTGTGCAAATTTCCGGAACATGGCTGTATGAACTGTTCTGCAGACAAGTCCGGAGCCACTTCTAGAATGAACAGCCCTAGTAGCTGTTACAAGTAAATAGAATACTTAACCTCAAGGGACACCATCTGAATAGTACCTGTCAAAATGATTGGCCCACTATAGTCCCACTCCGGTCCACATCAAATGGTTTTACAACTGCACGCGTTCCTTGGGCAATGTGGAGGACCTGGGACATGTAGGTTCTGGCCATCCATCCCGGCGACATTATACACACGACTTGATAAACCCTTTACTACTTTGCCGTCTTGTGGAATCCAGAAGGTTTCCCGAGAATACAGTTTAAGGTACCTGTACCCCACCGTGCATCACGTTATTATGGGGACATTAAAGACCAATCATGGTTGTCAGTGATGAGTTTGGGCAGCAGATAGGGTGCTTAGCATATTCCCCCAATTCAGACTCTGTAACCTGCCTCTGCACACCTAATTACAATCATCTCTAAAACAGCCCAGCTTTTCTATTATTGAGCCTTTCACAATTTTTCCGTCCATCATGAATTTTAATCTCATCCCTTTAGGTTTCTTCTTGTACCTCTGTTGCCAGTATTTCAGGGGTGGGGGAAAATTTATGGTGAGGATATATTCATTCTTAACTTATAAATTTAATCACTAACCTGGCTCACACTAATCAAGCTTAGGTAAAGGGAAGAATACTGTTCATATCAATGGCTAAGAAGGGGGAGGACCTACTGTCCTGGAGCGGTGCTCACCGTAATTTCGACAGGAGCAATATGTGCCTTTTGCACGGCCAGTTATTGTTCGTCCACCAGCCAACTTGGCCTTTAAACCCACGATAAAGCACTCACAAATTTTCCATAAGTCAAGCCTCGGAGCAAGAAGTCAGCTGGGTTCTCGTCACCAGGAATGTGATTAAAGGTTAACATATGCTAACCCAAACTGTTGTGTTTCTCCTGCATTTGATGGATTTCAGCGACTTCTGTTTTGACATACACAATCTTACTGTACCATACGCAACGAATCCTTTGTAAGGATACTCGTTCATCAGACCAAAATTTCGGTGTCGCTGATATCTTATCTCTCGCAAATTTATTTCTATATATAATTGGCTAAATTTGACAACCTACATAAAAATGGCCGTTAAATTCCAACTGAGGTAAGGTGCCGGGATTTGATTGGAGGCCACCTTAGCCTGTAGACATAACATGGAGAAATGGCACGATTACATTGAAGGTAAGCGGACTGCTCCATATTGCTAATTTCGAACATCGGCAAAAAAATGTGGAGTACATTTTCTCCCTCTTGACTGGCCACATTACGTGGGAACTTCAACATTGAGTTATTGTTTACATATTCCCCTAATTAGTTCTTCCCACCTTTCAACAAATTCCTCAGGTAGGGTTTCATCACAAGACATTAAGTCTTCCATGTTCTTGTATCAACAATTTTCCTTTATGGTAGTGGGGGACACTTAAGCCTAGTGGATTGAAGCATTTTGAAACTTCTGCAAGCAATGCTCTCTTGGTTAATTTATTGGGCATTGCTGTAGTCCATTAGACTTTACGATAACAAGTTCCCTCATGTGTCCCAAGTCAGTCCAGCACATTACTATATTTGGACACTTCAACTCAGGGTTGTCTTTATTTATTGAGTCTTAAGCTGGACGCATTACTGTTTCATTCCCTCAGGGGATATTTGCACCTTGCTCATTAATTTCATTAGCCCTGCGTATATGCTCATTAGTTCCTCTTCAGTTAGAGTCACCCCCAGGAAATTGTCCACATAAAATTGTTTACCCATTACTCCACTCGTGGACCAACCCGTACCTTAAGGTCGTGCATTTATCGTTGCCTGGGTAGGAAACGGGACTAGGAAGGGTAGCACCAAACAATACATCCTGAAGCGAAAAGTCTTCAGGGAGGTAAGTGGGTCACTAGGATTCTGGGCCATAAGAAACCTAGTGCAATCCCGGTCAGCCTCCTGACAGACCACTCTCAGGAAAGCTTTACTTATGTCTGCCGTAAGGCATTAAATTCTTAACCCTGAAGTTTAGTAGTATGTCTCCCAGTTTTTCCGCAACGACGGACTTCATCAACAGTCATTCAAACTAGGTACCTTTTTTTACTCCTGGACACTACAATTAAAACACAATCCTCAGAGGAGTGGTCTTAGAATCCTTTCTTCACTTCCGTGTGGTGTGGGCAAATAGGGACCATAATCTGGGTTTGCTCGAGGAGGGTACTCCTCTATGAATTTATTATTTAACTGCCTCATAATTATATCATCGTAAGCAGTCAACAGTTCTGGTGTCTTGCTCAATTCGCCCCCCCCCCCCCCCCCCCCCCCCCCCCCCCCCCCCCCCCCCCCCCCCCCCCCCCCCCCCTGGAGCTAGAGCCTTAATTGTCCATAAGCCATCTGAATTAGTGGTAGGTCTGGATGGTTCAGGCTTCCCGGAAGTCTCACCCAGTATTGTCCAGATTAAAAATTATCATCTTCTGGTATTGATTCTTGAGTAAAGGAAGCATTGGGACTTTCTTTCATTTACATTGATCCTACTCTACCATTGCTGGTCAATTCCATAATTTATACACAGGTTCAACTTATCCTCTATTGAAAGTTTATTTTATACTGGGGTGTTACTTCATGAGTAAGACACACCGAACTGTATGTATTGGATTCCTCCAGTCATTCATTATCGGTACGAGGAAGCCTGCATACCATCTCGTGACCTCCGGCGGTCCTTAGAAAAAAAAAAAAAGGGTGACTCGCATTTCTTTGTCATACCCTTTTCAAAGGTGGCATAATGGTCACTACCTATCAAAATATCTATTGGCCCCAACCGAATCATTATTTATACCCGAAGTGCAAAATCTACTTGCTCGAAAGCCTTTCAGTAGGCGTTACCAAGCCTATTGTAGATATTTTCTCTGGGAGGCCTTCCACAATTACGGCATTAATACGTTTTTCTCTCTTTGCCCAGCGGACTAGTTACATAAACAGTGTCGTATGACTGGGCCTTCCTTATTCGAGAGGAAAGCCAGAAGCTTGGAGTATAGCCAGGATCTCCCATTTGATCCTTCATCCCATTAGGCAGTTACGTTTTATGAAGGTACGTTGTGATCCTGATCAGTAATTGCTGTTACAGTTTTGGATTTACGCCGTCCGTTTATACATTAATCACCTCATCCAAAACACAGGCAATTGATACCTCAGCTAGGCCATCATTACCGACGTTAGCTGCAATCTTTACGTGGGCTACTGTTGTGTCTGTGGTTATTATCACTATCAGTACTATTGTTACCATCATTACGATTAGATCTGCCCTTTCAATAGCTATGTGGTGTCTACCCTTGTTATACATGATAACAATAGTGTCAAGTTTAGCACGGCACATTCCCTTACATTTATGATTTCCTAGACACCTGATCATCTAGCAAGCTCTTCCAATCTTTCCTACTTTAAACATCCCATGAATTATAGGCATTACAGTTCTTAGAGAAATGAGTACCGTTGCAGAAGATACCAATCTCTCCTTTCCTTGCCTGACCTCTTTCAACTGGGCTACCCTTATTGTGGTAATTCCTCTCATGCTTGGGGTGGAGAACACTAGAACTGGAACTGTCACTTGATAGTGCCTACGTAACCCCGTGTGTAGTGGCTTAGATATTGATATTATTTTTTTTTGGATAAGTTTCCTTTGTGGGAACTTGGCAGGTGCACTGGGGTCTGTAGACGTGTATTTTCTAGAGGTAATGGGTTGGCTGGTCTGCAGTTGGACTATTTTGCTCTTGCAGTTCCCACTCTCATTTCTTCCAACCTGAAGTACCCTTGTGGATATCTGTTAGATAACCACTCTATGGGTCTTGTGGTTCAATTTATTTTGAATCAAGGCACTCAACAACCAACTCTGCCCTCAACTCCAGATCATATTTTTTAATTACTCAAGGTCTAAGAAGTGCTTTCTAGTTTGATCCTTAAATTGCTGTTAACTGTTGCGGGTTGTGATCTGGAGTCTTCAAATTAGCCATAATTAGCTACTAGGTCAGCTACTTTGACTCCAAGTTGCCCGTAAGTTGACCTCCAACAAGTCAATGCTCACTATAGGAGTCGGCTACATTTGGAATGCTTGTTGAGAAAACATGCGCATCTCCCCTTACTGTCCCTTTAAATAGCATAATTTGGTAACACTTGCAAAGATCATCCTATCATGTCGATGCTTTGAAGATAGGACCAAAACTCTCCGTGTTCCCCGGAATTAAACACGGCTTACATTATTCTGGGCAGTTTTGGTAGATGCTCTGACTTTCCTTACTAGGTTGACCACACAACTTTGTTTACACCCTTTACCTTCTCCTAAAGCCTTAGTTTTTGCAGGACACATTGTTGTCCTACACTTCATAATGCTTGATTAGCAGTCGCTCCCTTTCAGCATCATCTGCACAGTTCTCTAGCAGCTCTTTACTTTCTTAGTCTTTAAAACCACAATCTATAAGACTCATGCCTATTTTCCTAAGGCGTTTAGGGTTGTAGCTTTAATTCATCAGGGTTTACCGTTTCTTGTTTCATTAACTCCATACACTTCTGGTATTGATTTAGTAAACATGACCCTTCCGAGCTTGTAGTGACGCTTTCTTTGCTTTGGCACCATGGACTTTGCCGTCGCACTAACTTCCTTCAGACCCAGCCAGGTAAGGGAATTAATAATCACCCTTTATATACTTAAGTTTAGACGCTTTATAAGAGTAATTCTTTGCACTTACTCTTGTATAAATCTAGCCACCCATGTGCTAGCAATTTATTGGGCATAATTATTTCACCACCACACGATCGATTAACTTGTGTACCCTATACCCAGACTTCCTTCAATCAGTCACTTATTTAATTAAGTAATTAATCCAATTAATTTTTTCACTGATTGCATCCGGTTCGGAAGGACCAGCGGGCAGATATGGAAAATTTCCTAGGGTGCTTAAACTGTAGTTTACCGTAGTACCTCCGTGGTAGACATGTGAGAAAATATTAACCACCTGGTCGCGCAAGTGATTCCTTCGGCCTCACAATCTTATTCCATATCTATCCGAGACAGTATAGATTGGATAGACCCACAAGTACGGTTGCTACAATGTAATTGTGGACTGTATAGATTATATTAGTTTAGTGAATGGGGGGGGGGTTGATACACCTGGATACATCCATCAAGGAAATGCATTTTCATAATCCCACCACTTACCAGCTGTTTCCGGTGGTCACTTGATGTTGCTGGGGATCACTCATAACCTATATCTAATTATAAATACCACAACTGGCAGCCTAAGGTTGCTATAACTAGAAGGGTTACTTAATGTGGGGTGATTGATACTCCTTATTGTCTTCCATTCACTACCTCAGTTTCGATGTCCTGCTTACACGACTCGGTTCTCTTCCGGCAGGACGAGGTATATCCGTGGATCGTCCGGTTAGAAGTCCGTGATTCTATAAATATCCACTATCCCGATTACGAGAGTCACACGTTCACTCGGAGCAGGAGCGCTCTATTTCACATCCTGCTTTCTCTTAACTCAATGTTATTATCACTGATTTACATTACTATTCACAAGACGATTTAACGTCTCATAACTATTATACAAAACTAGAGGTCACTCATTAAGATTCGAGACCGATGAGTGATGATTAAACCAAGGGTAATTTTCTCCAGGACACAGTCCATTGTTCCCTTATGACGCGTCAGTCACCCGGTCCTACTCTTAATCACACTTTTACCTCTCTATTACGTAGTCCCATAACTCACGTTCCCTCACTCTCCACAGGAACAGTTACGACATCTTTCTTATTATGAAATGAGGAGGCCTAATTAATCCCTTAGGCCACCGTGAATGTCAATTTCGTGGTTTCAATGTCTTTCCCCGCTTCCTCACCACCATCAAAACATTCGCCTCTGCCTCCCCCGAACTCAGCGCATGCCGCCAAGGGAACTCTTGGTTCTACTCATTTTTCAAATTACTTTTTGAACTCTCTATCGGCACATATAAAACACCTTATTAGGCGCTATAGTTTCGGAAAATTAAAAATTTTCCACCATGCGGTCCGGGCGGGTAGTCGTTGTGTTAGACGGACTTAAATTGCGTTTCCTCCAGGAGGACGGTTCAGCCATCTCTAGATTGCGCTGCTGTTTTCCTATGGGTTTTACTACGGGTTTTCTTCTTGCATTTACCCGGGTCAGTGTCTTCAATATCACTCGTTGTTTCACTGTCCTTGGTTTCCATCTGTCACTGGAAATTGAACACCCATTTAATTCCAAGGGGAATTAATTTATTAATGGTGCGCAAACTTTCTTGACCACGACACAAACACTTTGACGTTTCTGACAACACCTTGTTTGCATCTGGGTATAATTGTTAACTACCTTGCCCGAAGGGGGGGGCCACGTGTTCGATGTTGTTCAGTATCAATTAACACAATGTCACTTGGTTGAATGTTCTGTCGGTTTACTGCCTCTGGCGCACCATAAAAAGTGTTACACGTAGTGTAAGAAGATCTTCTTTATGCCACACATAAGACCAATGAATAATACCTTATTTAAAACATTTGTTTGAATTGTCATCAACACAGTCACGTTATTATAATCCTCATCACTTCCCTCGGGATTATTCTATAGATAGGCGCAGCTTCTAACCTTTGTCCACTTATTTAGGTGGAGAGGGAGTCAGTATCTCCGAGTCAGGAGTGCCGCTCATGTATGACAGAGGGAGATTGTTTCACTCGATTTTCTGACCTCCACCAACACTGCCCGGAACCCCTCCAAATCAATTCTCTTCACTGTGTAGCACCTTACGAGACTTCTTTTCACTGTACCTATCATTCTTTGTACAGTCCTCCTGCCAGGGGGCTCTGGGAGTAATTAAATTTCCAGACACACCTCGCTGGGTCAACAAATGACGTACATCATCACTCTTATTTAATTTATCAAGTGTTTGTGCACCCGCTACAAAATTGGTGGCATTATCTGAGATCATCAATCACTTGGAACAGGATCGTCTAGCTGCAAAATTTCCGGAAACAGCTGTATGAACTGTTCTGAGACAAGTCCTGAGCACTTTAGAATGAACAGCCTCTAGTAGCCGCTACAAGTAAATAGACATACATACACCTTTCAAGGGGGGGACACCATCTGAAAGTACCCTGTCAAATGATTGGCCCACTATAGTCCACTCCGGTCACATCAAATGGTTTTACCAACTGCACGCGTTCCTTTGGCAATGGTGGGGACCTGGGTTACATGTAGGTTTGGCATCCACCCGGCGACATATTACACACGACTTGATAACCCCCTTTACACTTTGCCGTCCTTTGTGGAATCCAGAAGGTTTCCCGAATACAGTTAATTTAAGGTATCCTGTACCCACCGTGCATCACGTTAGTATGGGCATTAAAGACAATCAAGGTTGTCAGGTGATGAGTTTTTGGGCAGCAAGATAGGGTGCTTTGCATATTCCCCCAATTCAGCATCTGTAACCTGACTCGTGCACCTAATTACTTCATCCTCTAATACAGCCCCAGCTTTTCATTATTGAGCCTTTCACAATTTTTCCGTCCATCATCCTTGAATTTAATCTCATCCCTGTAGGTTTCTTCTTGTACCCTCTGTAGCCTGTATTTCGGGGATGGGGAAGGGAAAATTAGTGAGATATTCATTTACTTATAAATTTAAAACACTAACCTGGTCACATAATCAGCCTTAGGTAAGGAAGAATACCTGTTCATATCTATGGGCTAAGGAGGATACTGACCGTGGCGGGCTCACCGTAATTTCGACAGGAGAATATGTGCCTTTTGCCGCGGCCAGTTAATTTTGTCACTGGCCAACTTGGCCCTTTAAAACCAGATAAAGCACTCACAAATTTTCCTAAGTCAAGCCATCGAGACAAGGAAGTCAGCTGGGTTCTCGTCACCAGGAATGTGATTAAAGGTTAAAATATGCTGACCCAAACTGTTGTGTGTCTCCTGCATTTGATGGATTTCAGCGCTCTGTTTTGTTAACATACACTAATACTTACTGTTACCATTACGAATCCATTGTAAGGATACCTCGTTATCAGACCAAATTACGGTGTTTTGTCGCTGATATTTATTCTTCTCGCATTTATTTCTTATCTATTGGTAATTTGACACCTGCATATAATGGCCGTTAATTCCAACTGGAGGTAAGGTGCGGATTTGATTGGAGCCACTTTGCCCTAGACCCATAAAACAAGAGAAATGGCACTATTACATTTGAAGGTAAGCGATGCTCCATATGCTAATTTCGAAGCATCGCCAAAAAATGTGGAGTACATTTCTCCCTCTTGTCTGGCCACATTACGGGGAACTTCAACATGGTATTTTACATATTCCCTATTAGTTCGTCCAACCTTTTTTTTTTTTTAACAAATTCCTCAGGTTAGAGGTTTCATCCCAAGCACACTTAAGCTTCCATGTTCTGTATCAACAATTTTCCCTCTTATGGTTAAGTGGGGGACACTATCCTAGTGGATTGAAGCATTTTGGAAACGTCTGCAAGCAAGACTCTCTTGGTTAATTTATTGGGATGCTTGTACTCATTAGACTTTAACGATAACAAGTCCCCTCTGTGTCCCAAGTCAGTCCCAGCACATTACTATATTGGACACTTCAACTCCAGGTTGTCTTTATTTATTTGAGTCTTAAGCTTGGACGAATTACCTGTTCCATTCCCTCTGGGGCATATTTGCACCTTGCATTATTTCATTAGCCCCTGCGTATATGCTCATTCGTTCCTCTTCAGTAGGACGCACCCCAGGAAATTGTCCACGTAATATTGTGTACCCATTTACTCCACTCAGTGGACACCCGTACGCTTTAAAGGTGTGCATTTATTTCGTTGGCCTGGAGTAGGGAAGGGACTGGATTGGTAGCACCAACATTTACACTCCTGAAGCGAAAAGTCTTCAGGGGACTAAGTGGGTCACTAGGATTTCGGGCCTAAGAACTAGTGCAATCCCGGGTCAGCCTCCTGCAGACCCACTTCTCAGGGAAAAGCTTTACTTATGTCTGCCGTAAAGGCATAATTCTTAACCCTGAAGTATAGGAGTATGTCTCCCAGTTTTTCCGTCAACGAACGGACCTTCAATCAAAACAGTCATTCAAACTAGGTTACACTTTTATTACTCCTGGCACTACAATTAAACACAATCCTCAGAGAGAGTGGTCTTAGAATCCTTCTTCACTCCGTGGTGTGGCAATAGTGACCATAAATCTGGGGTTGCTGGGATGGTACTCCTCTAGAATTTTTTTTTAACTGCTAATTTGTGTCTAATTATATCATCGTAAGCAGTCAAAACAGTTTCTGGTGTCTTGCTCAATTCGTGGAGCTGGGCTTAATTGTCACATACGCCATCCGGTGTGTAATTAGTTGGTAGGTCTGGATGGTTCAGCTTCCACGGATGTCTCACCAGTATTGTCAGATTCAAATTTAAATCCTTTGGTATTGTTCTTGAGTAAAGGAATCATCTGGACTTTATTCATTTGACATTGATTCCTATGCTGTCCATTCCCATAATTTTATACCAGGTTTCAACTTCATCCTCTATTGAAGTATAGTTTACTGGGGTGATACTTCATGAGTAAGACGCACCGTTTACTGTATTTATGGATCCTCCAGTCATTCATTATCGGTTCGAGGGGAAGCCTGCCATACCATCACGTTGACCTCCGGCGGTCCTTAGAAGGGTGACTTCCGATTTCTTTGTCATACTGTACAAAGGTGGCATAAGGTCACTACCTATCAAAATATCTATTGGCCCACCGAATATCATTTTTATACCGAATGGTGCCAAATCTACCTTGCTTCGAAAAGCTGTCAGTAGCTGTTACCAAGCCCTATGGTAGATATTTCTCTGGGAGCCTATCCACAATACGGCATTTAATAGTTTTCTTCATTGCCCAGCGCGGACAGTTATCATAAACAGTGTCGTATGACTGGGCTTTCTTATTTGAGAGAAAGCCAGATAGTTGAGTATAGCAGGATCTCCCATTTGTACCTTCATCCATTAAGGCAGTTACGTTTTATGAAGGTACGTTGTGATCCCGATTCCAGTAATGCTGTTACAGTTTTGGATTTACGCACGTTTATCATTAATCACCACATCCAAACACGGGCAAAGCTACCTCAGCTAGGCCATCTTTACCGACGTTAGCTGCAATCTTACGTGGGCTTTGTTTTGTTCTGGGTTATTATCAACTTTCAGTACTTATTGTTACCTTCATTACGATTAGATCTGCCCTTACACTAGCTATGTGGTGTCTTCCCTTGTTAAACTGGATAAAATAGTGCAAGGTTTTAGCACGGCAAATCCTTACATTTTGATTCCTAGATCACCTGATACATCTAGCAAGATCTTCCAATCTTTCCACTTTAACATCCCATGGCATTATAGGCATTACATTTCTTAGAGAATTGAGTACCGTTGCAGAAGATAAATTCTCTTTCCTTGCCTGACTCTTATCAACTGGGCTACCCTTTATTGTGGTCTTTACTCTTGGCGTGGAGGTGGAGGAACCACTATAACTGGCACCTGTCACTTGATACGTGCCTACGTAAACCCGTGTAGTAGGTGGCTTAGGATTATTGAATTAGGATAAGGTTTCCCTTTGTGGAACTTAGCAGGTGCACTGGGTCTGTTAGACGTGGTATTTCCTAGAGTAATGGGTTGGTGTCTGCAGTTGGACCAATTAGCTCTTGCAGTCCCACTCTCATTCTTCCAACCTGAAGTAACCCTTGTGATATTCTGTTAGATAACCACTCTATGGTCTTGTGGGTCAATTTATCTGATTCAAGTCACTCAACAACCACTTGCTCCTCCAGTTCATATTTATTACTCAAGGTCTTTAAGAGTGCTTTCTAGTTTGATCCTAAATTGCTGATACTGTTGCGGTTGTGAATCTGGAGTCTTCAAAATTAGCCAAATTAGCTACTAGGTCCAGCTACTTGTCCAAGTTGCGTAAGTGACCCTCCAACAAGTCAACTGCCTCACTATAGGAGAGTCGTCTACATTTGGAGAATGCTTGTATGAGAACATGCGCATCTCCCCTTACTGTCCCATTTAAATAGGCATAATTTGGTAACACTGCAAGATTCACTCCTATCATGTACGACTGCTTTGATGAAGATAGACCAAAAACTCCTCCAGTGTTCTCCCGGATTAAACACAGGCACATACATAATTCTGGGAGTTTTGTAGATGCCTTGACTTTCCTTACTAGGTTGACCAACAACATTGTTTACAACCCTTTACCTTCTCCAAAGCCTTAGTTTTGCAGGACAAGAATGTTGGTCCTCCACTTCATATGTTGAATCTAGCAGACGCTCCCTTACAGCATCATCTGCACCAGTTCTCTAGCAGCTCATTTTATAGTCTTAAACCACAAATCTTTATGACTCATGCTATTTCCTAAGGCTTTAGGTGTAGCTTTTAATCAGCAGGTTTACCGTTTCTTGTTTCATTAACTCCATACACTTCTTGTTGATTTAGTAACAGACCCTTCCGAGCTTGTGTGACGCGTTCTTTTTGCTTGGCATCCATGGACTTGCCAGTCGCCATAATTCCTCAGACCCAGCCATGGTTAGGGAATTAATAATCACCCATTAATATACTTAAGTAGACGCTTTATAAGAGTAATTCTTGCCTGTACTCTTGTATAAATCCTTGCCACCATGTGTAGCAAATTTATTGGGTAATTATCATCACCAACACGATCGATTAAACTTGTGTACCATATACCACTTCCTTCATCAGTCACTTAATTATGAAGTGATTAATTCAATTAATTTTTTCACTGATTGCATACGGTTCAGGGAAGGACAAGCGGGGCAGATATGGAAAATTTCCTAGGGTGCTTAATGTATGTTTACCGTAGTACCCGTGTAGACATGTGAGAAAACTTAACCAACCCCTGGTCGCGGCAGTGTGTTTCTTCGGCTACAATCTTATCCTATCTTCGAGACAGTATAGATTGGATAGGCACCCACAAGTACGGTGTTGCAAAACAAAAAAGGGGATGCTACAATTTAATTGTGACTGTATAGATTATATTAGTTTAGCTAATGAGGGGGGGGTAAGTACACCTGGATACATCCATCAAGGAAAAGCATTTATACATAATCCCACCACTTACAGTGTTCTCCGGGTGGTCCTCTTGATGTAGCTGGATCAATCATAACTATCTAATTATAACATACCACAACTGGCCACCTAAGGATTGCTATAACTAGAGGGTTACTTAACTGTGGGTGATTGATACTCCTTATTTCTTCCATTCACACCTCAGTTTCGATGTCCTGCTAAACCGACACGGTTCTCATTCCGGCAGGACGAGGTATCCGTCGGATCGTTCCCGGTTAGAAGTCGTGTGATTCTATAAATCTCCACTATCCCCGTTACGAGGAGTCCACACGTTCCTCGGAGCAGGGCGCTCTATTTCACATCCCTGCTTTCTCTTAAACTCAATGTTATTATCACTGATTACATTACTATTCACAAGACGATTTAAGTCTCATAACTATGATACAAATAGAGGTCACTCCATTAAGATCTGAAGACCGATGAGTGATGATTTAAACCAAGGGTAAATTTTCTCAGGACACAGTCCATTGTGACGCTGTCAGTCACCCGGTCCTACTCTATCACACTTTTCCACTACTATTACCGTAGTCCCGTAATTTTTTTTTCCCCACGGGTTCCCTCACTCTCCACCAGGAAACAGATTACGACACTTCTTATTTTGAAATGAGGCCTATATTAATCCTTAGGCCACCGTGAATGTCAAATTTCGTGGTTCCATGTTTTCCCCGCTTCCTCACCACCATTCAAAAACAATCCGCCTCTGCCTCCCCCGCACATCCGCGCATGCGCCAAAGGGGAAAACTTTTGGGTTTTCTACTCCATTTTCAAATACATTTTGACTCCTATCGGCACATAAAACACCTATTAGGCGCTATAGTTTCGGAAAATTAAAAATTTTCCACATATATATATATATATATATATATATATTTAAGAGACAGGTGGGAGGAAGGAGAGCAGGAGAGAGAAGGGGCAGGGAAGACAGGTCAAACAAGGGCTTACAGTTACCAGACTGCCAAGAAGAATGGCTGGGTTCACGTCATGTCAAACACTGTAGAGGTGTTGTGGCTACAGCGGCGGCCTATGTGACCTCTCAATATAAACACTGGTGTGGTGGCCACCCGACCACCACCGTGAAGGTGTGTGTGTGCGTGTGTGCGTGTGCGTGTATCATGTGGGAGTTCGATACGTGGATTAGGTAAGAAATACTCACGTAGGCTATTATTACGTATAATTGCGATATGTGGAGAGAGCCCGCAGCCGTTACCTTGCCTCCTTGGTCACACCCGTAATACTGACTAGCCGGCTGCCCAGTACCCAGTGAGGGGTCTTTTGAAATAGTGTCAGTTCAGCGCAATAGACCGTGACTCAGGCAGAGACGGTTGGTCGTTGAGTCAACGGACACTGGTTACTGGTAACTGGTTACTACTGAGACTGGTAACTGGTTACTACTACTGAGAGCTCGGCGACGCTAACGTATGTCGTCCCGACATACAACTAATACAAACTAGAGATGGCAGGTATACGGCTTGGGCTGATTCTATACAATGTCAAAGTACACAACATTAAACATTATATATACATAATTAGAACATTGGAATGAAAGCTTACGTAACTGAAACTGTAATGCAATCAAGGTATACTATAAATCAACTTAAAACTCAACAAATGAACGAACTCAACATTGAGATTACAAGTGATAAAAACAAAAATTTTGATCGATCGATCTGTATTCGTGTGATCTACGGATTCTGAGGAAGGAATATATACAAAGAAAGAGTGTTTAACAGAAAGGCAATTCGGTGCACGCAAATCTAGACGTTAACTTCAAAGGGGAAAGAGAACACGAACCAAAAAAAAAATTCTTGAATACTGATAAGGATACTGAATTATTATCTTAAGGATTTACTTTTAACCCCAACTTGCTAGGGTAAGATTGGCTTTGCAGAAGGGGTGTCTCTTGGGGAGGTCAACTCTGTAGCATTGGCTAATCATGCTTATTTGAGGAAAATTGAATTGGGAAAGTTAAAATGATACTGGGATTTCTCAATACCTTCGTTACGTAGGGAATAAGACATTCAGGTTGATCTTCTGACTGAGTATCAGAGGAGAGAGTCAGGATTCAGGAGGATTGTCGATCGTACATTAGTCGGGGTTGGGAACCCTCTTTATATAAATATAACTTCATTGATCAAAATGCGTTCTTTAACGCCCAGTACTAATCTCTCAAACCCTTATATTATTACCGTGATTGTCAATACTCGATAAGGACCAACAAATTTTGATAAGCTTTGGCTTGCAGCGTTTTGTTAAAGTTAACAGCATAACTCTCGAACATTTGATTTTGGATGGCTTTGTCGAGGTTCGCGATTTGTAAAATTCGCTGTTGATTTTTTTGAATGTTTTTTACGGATTCTTCTAAAAACCCTTTGAGCTAAATGGACAGTTGCTATGAAATCATAGGGTTGAATTTGGTTTCGGGTTGAATATAACAACCATAAGGGAAAGTTTATTCCCCCTACAAAGTAAAGTGGAGTGCACCTTTAAAAAAACTTGTAAGCAGAATTTTTGCACACTGCACATAGGTATAACTTCATCCCAAGTTTCACTGTTTTGGGTGATAGTGGCTTCAAGACATCAAACTTTCTTATTGGTTCGTTCCCCAACCCCCTTTTGGCGGATGATGAGGAACAATGGTGGATTTAGATTTTTAAAGTACAACAAATTTTATCAAGAATTTCATTACAGAATTCACCTCCATTATCTGTTACTGAACAAGGACTTTAGGGGTGGTATGCCTGCAGATAATGCGGTTCTTTAAACCTTTTGCGACTGTCTCGGCAGTCCTTATCTGCAAATTAGGAAACTAACTCGCAATATCTGAGAAATGGTCTACCATAACACACAGATGTTTGTTACCTTGGAGGGAAAACATTGGAAATTATTAACAAACTAGCGCAACTCTTTCCCCCAAGTTCTCAAAAGTAGATGGATACCTTGATTGGATTAGGACCATTAGCAATGCCTTAAGTTGCATGCAGACACTACATTTCCAAACATACTCAAAATATCAGTTGCCATACGAGACCAAAAGTATTTTCAATCTGCTTGTTTACTGAACGATCCATTAACCAGGTGTGCAATCACCTGGTACATCGTGAACTAGCAGTAAGGCAACATTCACTAGTGACCTGAGTTGGAATACTAACTGGAATACTCCCTTCTGCCTAGGAGTACCCAACTCGCCTGATTCGATACAGTATCTTGGTTCATGACCAAAAGTCACTTGAAGGGTTGCTGAGGGGGGGGGGTGGCCTCACATTCAGAATCAGATCTTCCCAGGAGCAGGAATACGAATCACACCAGACACAATGGGATCTGTTCGTTGCGCATCTTTACATCTTCACACTAAATGGAGGTCCTGCGTTTACTATAACTAACATGTCGCGATAAGGCATCTGCGACTACCTTTTGACTTGCAGGTAAATGCTCAAAGGGTGGATTGAACTCTTGTATAGTCATGGTCCATCAGTGCTAACCTTCCGTAGGTTTTGTTTAATCTGGAATAAGGTAACAGTGAGCATGATCTGTCAAGAACCATGAACAGAGTACTGATAAATAATGTCTCGGAAGTGCTTTAAAGACATACTATTGCAAAAGTAGCTTCATGCTCATACTGTATAATAACGTTTCAGCCTTCGTAAGGACTCTGCTAATCAAATGCAACTGCGTAGTACTTGCCATCCGGTCATCTGAGCTAGACGGCACCTATGCCCATTGAACAGCATCAGTTTGTCAGATAGAAGAGCTTAGAAAAATTCTGGAAATTTCAAAATTGGAGCAGATGTTAGCTTTTTCTTTAGAGTTGGAATTGCTCTTTCTTGACGGAAGGTCCAAAAAAAAGGAGCATCTTTCTTAATCAACTCATTAGAGGAGCATCTAATGGAAGAAAAATTGGTAAAAAAAAATGAAAAGATCATTACAAAACCTCTAAGAGCCCACAAAGACTCTTAACGGCATCAGCAGTTTTGGGAGTTGGAAAATTTAAGTACTCAGTTACTTACTTTGGTCATTCGTAACCCCTCTAGGAGTGACTACTGACCAAGAAACTAATTTCTGATCTGAAAAATTGACATTTAGACAGTTTGACATTTAAATTATTGGCTTCTTCAAGCTTACCAATACTACAACAAGTCTTTTCAAGTGTGGTATCCACGTACTTTTAGACATGACGATTACGTCCATCTAAGTACACCATAAGTGCATTACCTATGAGACTTCTAAAGATATAGTCCATGAGCCTTGAGAACGAGATAGGGAAGAATCGTAATCCAAAAGCCAATATGAAGAATGATAAGACCTGTAGGAAGTGGTAGAATCAGTTAGCTCTTGGCTGTCCTCGTGAAGAGTACTTGCAAAAACCCCTTGTAACAATCTAGGGTTGAAAGACTTTGTGTTATCTCCGATATTACGTAAAAGATCACCCAGTACAGGGAGTGGAAAGCGATCTGGAATGTTTTTCGTGCGTAAACTTCCTAAAGTCCAATTACTGGACGCCAGTACCATCCTTCTTAGGTACTAGTATCAGGTGCATTCCAATGAGATTTTGCTAGGTGCAATAACTCCATCATCAAGCAATTTGATTTGATCAATTCCTTCTGCGACACAACTTGTTGAATGTGGCATTCTGTACGCAGGTATGAGTAATAGGTCTAGTACCAGGTTCAAGTGGAATACGATGGGACAATAAGTCGTTATACCCATCTTCACAACTGGTAAAGCAAGGGCTTTACGACGTTTTGTATCAACACCAGAGTCAACAAACCTTGACTTCATCTGGGAAGTCCATGGGAGCTAAGTCTTTACTCCTCACTGGTTGGAACAGATTGATCCCGTGAAGTGGATGAGGTCTCCCCTGGGCGGAAAAGCACAGACCCCACATGGGTCAGTGACAACTCATCCTCTACCTTAACAGGGTAAGGAATAGTGAACAAGGTCAACACGATGGTATTTGCACTGAGAGCGAAACACTGTGACCAGAAGTGTTGGCCAAGTAGAAATGATCTTACTATCTCTCACAACATGTAATGATGGTTTTCAACAAATAGACCTTGTAAACTTCTGCAGGAATCACTGTCAACTAGGACGTTATCACATCTGAACACAGGGAACAACTACAGACACTCTAGAGAGAGCACTAGCCCAACATAAACGTCTTTCTGCAGACGGCATGTGAACATCAACAAGAGATGGCATTCTAGTTGCAGTAATTGTTTCCGACAAGGCGTCCCCTGTGGAGAAACTACTACCTCGAAACTAGCAGTCCCTTGCAGGGATCGGTTTTGGCACTCAAGGCAATCTTGAGCGTCCTCGGACACTGAGGCATCGACATCCTGCAAATCTGAAGGTATGAGGAACCACTGATGGGAGTGACAGAAATTACCAGTGCCGAATGGTACCGCTTGTGTATGCTACTGGAGAATGCATTAGCCTTGTAAGGACTTCAATCCGTACATCATATACTCCGCAGCAGTAAAACAGATTTTCTGATCCAAGCTGTAACCCCATAATGGAACGATCAAGTTGTCAATTTTGCATGCATCGATAGAGGGTCGAGCACAATGGTAAGTCTCGCATGGAAAGCAACTCCCTGTAAGAAGGTCACCAGTGAAAGTAATCTGGTCTACAACAAGGAAGAAGCAGTGAAGTCTCTACCATGTATATGAAAAGGTTAGGGAAGTCCGACCTCGGACACGCAGGTGAGATCCGAGATACTCCAACTAAGGAGACACAGGAGTCGGGTTCTACGAAGACGGACTGTCGAACTTCTTATCCTTAAACAAACTAACCTAATAATATGGACTTGCGCACCAGAGTCCATGAACAAATGAAACGGCGCATTATAACAGATGCTTGCACTATAGGGCCTTCTGGTTGCATTGGAAGTTATGTGCAACAAAAAGGTGGATAGTCAACAGAAAATAACTTGTTCCAACTCCATCCCCAAAATCATCTATGTCGAAGTACTATGTGAAGCAACATCATCAGCAGAGTTTCATTTCTCGAGACTGCTTAAGGCTTCAAAGTAATTGATGAACGGGGATGGTGTATCATTACACCTACTGTCCACCATGGGACGGTTTTGACTTGGGGGTGCGCTCGAATTCCCCCGACTGGGGAAAGAACAGCCTGGTTCTGTTATTTTGAAATTGAAAATAATGATCCTTGTTCTGGTTATTTTTGATAACCACGAGATCTGTTTTCCTCTCGGTTCTGCGGTTGAACGACCACGTGAAAGACCTAGAGTACTGAGTTATGAGAGCATTACACCAGATGTGTCATGTCCCATGTATTACTATATAAGTACAGTAGGAAGATCTGAGTACTCATCATCAGTACGAACGTCTCTAGGTAACTATCAGGACAATAATTGCAATATTTCCACGGAAACCACAGTAACAATTCCGCCCGACTTTGGTTACTGAATGTACTATGAATACACGAGTGTAATAACTACTCTGTACACTGGTTCATGTGATACTCTGAAGATGGTTGACGACTAACGAATTGTCCGTGGCTCAACCAAAGGTGGAGCAGACTGAGGCATATGTGTGACATAACATTTAAAACAAGGGAAAGTACCCTGGGGGCACAAGGAACGACATGATTTAAGGCCTGTAGTGTTCACCCATTGGTTACAGTTGGAGGATGGAAGCCTCATAAGCACACACAGAAGCAGGGGCGGCATTAGTTCTTCAATTCTCCAAACGCTGCTATTAGCATTGATTCTTTAAATTGGTTTAGGCCCTCAGGAGAAAAGATGATGATTGGACAGCATTGATAAATGATGATATAAGTTTGTCTAATCTAACAGCAAAATGCACTCCACGATTCAGTACTAACATGGTGTAGCATTCACTAGTTCCCTAAAACGTACATATGGATCAGCTGTTTTTACTGGTACAAGGAAAGTAACGCATCATTTTCCTCATATACTTTACAATCCGCTAAGGCTTTCCTCTGAAGGAATACCTTCACCTAGAGCACAAGCACGAGAACGAATGGCTGCAAACCAGCTTCAAGACCTATGTACATGGCCATTGAATAAAGGTAATCGCATCCAGGGAATCACGAGTATAACTATAATTATCTCGGTGTCTGGGTCCGGATCTGACAGTCCGGTAAGGGAACTGTAAGGACTGATGACAGACCAGCAGTATCCTGAGAGTTTCTGAGTGTCGAACATTCACTATAAGTTATCACTTGACGGAATGTGAGACATAATGGCAAAGAAGGAACGAGAACAAAATAATGCAAAAATAATGAACAATAAAATGATATACAATTCTAGAATTGAAATAAAAGATCTACAAACTAATTTTGCAGAAATAATAAAAAATTAATTCTGAAGATACACTGCAAGAGAAGGAAAACTCAATTTAAAGGACTATTGACCAAGAAAAAAAAATTTACATTGAAATATACAAGTAAAAATATTACTGTGGAGACTGAATTAAATTCAAAAATGAACTGTCATTATCTTTACGCTTGCTAATAAAGAAATTAATTAATTAAATTTTTTAAATCAATGTACAAAAAGGTATAAAATAAAATTACTAAATTGTTACTGGGAAATTTAAGTGATTTCTAAGAATGCATAGACAAAGAATTAAAATATAAATTCATAAAAAATCAATTAAAGAAAAATAATTCACTGCAGAACAAGAGCAACAAAATAATGTGTGAAATAATCACTGCAGTAATAAAGTGTCACTGGGAAAAACCTCAGGTAAAATAAAGAATTAAAATTATGAGATCAAAAAAAATTTAACTGATGAACCACTTTTAACTCTTAGTTGTAAATAGACAAAAATTTACTGAAACCGAGTAAGAATAAACACTTTACGTTAAAAGTAATGAATTGCATCAAGAGTGAATTGTTCAAGAATTATAAAAATATGAATAAAAGAAAACACAGGAACAGAGAAACAGGTCATAATAAACTTACAGTGACGTAAGACACTTCATTATAAATATATTCTTACAACAAAATCCTGCTGAGTGGACTGAATACAACAAAATCTTGCTGTGAACTGATACGACAAAATTTGTGCTGGCAAAATAATGGTACACAGTCCTGGCGAAAAAATTAGAGGCATGAGACACATGCTGGCATACTAAAAAAAGACAACACATAGAAAATAATGGATAATAAGTATATGGGGGTGATATCACGCATGAAATACAATGACAATTACGAGATACAAACGCTGAAAGAATACAATAAAAAAAAATGAATCCTTCACACAGAGATGACTAGAACCTGTTACAAAACCTACCCAATAATACTTACTACAGACAGGAGTAGCCATAAAGAAAAACACAGAAAAAATAAAATCAGATAAGTGACAACACAGAAAAAATATTGTAAAAATCAAAGAGCCCAAAAGAAATACTGCATTTACACTGAAAAACACAAGGTTTAGAGTAACACAAGCAATTTAACTATAAATGTTCCTCACACAACGCAAAATGTCCTACAAAATGCAAGACAAATGTCTCAAGAAAATTATCACTACAAGTCTGGAGTAAATAGACCGGGTGATTAACTGGTGATGGGGTGAAGATGTTTGGTCCTTGTCGGGTTGTGTTTTCCTCCTACAACTCACACTGTTGTCTTGAAGAAATGTGCTTTCTAGGCGAACCACATAACTGGCTTTATCGTTTGCACCAGCTACAATCTCTTGACCAATTATGTAGCCAAAACAGTACTAGGACCCGGTACAAGGGTGCAAACCACCACAGGTATATGGTGGATTGGCTGGTGTGGTGTGTGGGGTGGGGAGAGAGTGGTGGTGGGGAGAGAGTGGTTGATAGTAGTGTGACGCAGGGCTGCTGTCGCGCACCCCACCTCACCCCACGAAGGTGGCTTAACCCACTCAAAGCCCACATGAATGGTTAAAACCACTCTTAGCATCCAACAGGGAGCACAAAGCGATATAGACAATAC